>JTEE01000320.1:88648-106646 GCA_002896455.3 Chlorella sp. ArM0029B | reverse complement strand
GTCCCCCTGTCCCCCTCTCACCCGCCAAGAAGAGTGTGACCCCGTTGAGCACAAAGATGAGCAGCGTGATGGCCCACGGGGCCTCGCTTTTCAGCAGCACCTGGCTGAAGATCATGGCCACGTTGGCGCTGCCCATGGTCATCCAGGCAGCCATGAAGGCCCCCTCCTTGTAGCGCAGGGCGTCCAAAATGTAGGTGGACATGAGGCCCACCTGGGAAAGGGGCAGGCATTCAATGAATTGATGATCATTGGAAGGGTGCAGGGGGAGGGTGCGTGGTGGTGGCGAGAGTGTGAAGGGAGGGGAATGGCACACGGTGGCGGTTGGGTGATGGCCAAGAGTGGCGGGAAGAAGGAGAGAGGGGTGAGAGACAGGGCGCAGCGTGCTGCCGGACGCAGAAGCGGTGGAAGCGTGCAAGTGGAATGATTGCATCCGGCAAAGAGATGGTCCCCACTCACCGCCAGCGCTGCTGCCACCGCGTTGCCGCCATAGCCGGCCAGCACCTGCACACACCAGCAGTGGGTGCATCGAGGCACAATCTTGAATGCACTGCACAAACAACCGTGCGCAGCACCTGCGGCTTCTTTGCAGGCAGCAGCATGCAAATTGGAGTGCGGCAGGCGGCAGCACTGGCGGCAGCGGTGGCAGGAGAGCCCCTGCCGCGAGGCGCACCGCTAACGACGGGAGCAGCGCCAAGGCGGTCCGTCCATTGTATTGGTAGGCGTGGGGCGCAAAGCGGTGACCTGCACTGCTGCTACTGCCACCATTTGCGGCCAGAGGAGGGTACACGCCCCCCAGCGCGGAGAAGCTCATGTTTTCGGCGGTTGCTGTCGCTAGCTCCAATCGTCAAAAGCCCGGCCCGGCATACGGCTCGATCGCAAGACAAAGACACCGCTAGTGTGCGCCGGCTTGTTCTCCTCCCGAGTACCGATGCATCAGCTTTCGGCAACACTGCAGTGATCCGTGCAATCGTGAACTTCGGCATCGCTCGTCCTTGCGGCCGAATTTACCAGCACGCAGCACGCCTCAGCAGACGGCCGATTTCGGAAGGCTTGCTACAACCTTGATCGATCACCAAACCCAATTCGGGTTTGCACGCCCTGCTGCCTGCGACAGCGATGACGGGAGTGAGCCGCATTGCGCTGGCCCTGGGGCTCGCGTTGGGGCTTTGGGCAGCTGTGCTGGCCTTCCTGGGACCTCCTCTGGCAGATCGAATTGCAGCACGAGTGTCCGAAGGCATCCGGGAGCAGGTGGTTTGGCAACCAGACAGCCCGGAGAGCGTGGCGGGTGCGCAGGGCTTGCGAGGTGTCGTGTGTGGGTACAGGAAGTGGTACAGGGCGCGCCGAAACCTGGGTGTGGCTGTGGAGGCCGAGGCAAGCCGGCGCACGCTGCCCGCCGGCGCCCACACCGTGGCGCCGGGAGGGAGGATACCGCTGAGGCCGGCTCTCCTGCGGGCTGCTTCGCACAGCTACCCTGATCACTGCCTCTGGACACTCGATTTCTTGCAGTTCCTCTGCTCGCACAGTGTCCACGGTAATCTCCCTCGCCTACGTGCCGCCGCTAGCCTACTAGGCACCCGCCCTGCCCTGCCTCCCCTGCCCCCAACTTGCAGCGCGGTTCAGCGGCAGCGAGGACCCCCCGGTGTACGCCTCCTTCCGCTTCTTTAACATCACGAACGTGGAGGCGGTGCGCAAGGGGGCCAAACCCGTGCTGGTGAGCAGCGTTCCAAGCGGCGGGCCCCCCACCGAAGCACCACCTGCTGCCTGGTTGCACCCGGGGTGGCAAGCAGGGCGTGCGGTTCTCCGCCGGTGCAGCCGCTGGTGTGCTCGGTCAGGTGCCGACGCCCCGCCCCAGGCAACACTCTATGTGCCTGCCGCCACTGACGCAGAGTGGTGCGCTGGTGCCCCAGCAACCCAGGCAGTTGGCAAGCGCCACCTAATCCTTCTGAAGGGCCGCCTGTTGCCTTCACCCACACCCCCGTGTGTATGCCACCCACCCCCTCGCTTCTCCCATGAAGTCATCGCCGGCAGCAGAAGCTGGGCACTGACTGCCCATCCCCCCAAGCCCGCATGCCTGCCCCCACATTCACTCACCACCCCCTGCTCTCTTCCCTCTCCCCCCACGAGGAGCAGCACGAGCTGGGCCCGTATGTTTTCGCCAAGGCCCGCCGCAAGCGCGGCGTGCAGTGGGTGCGGGACGGCGGCGCGGTTCGCTTCCACGACTACTTCTACCACATCTTTGTGCCTGGCATGAGCAACGGCACCATGGAGGACGCAGTGACAACTCTCAACATCCCACTCATCGGTGGGTGGGGCCGGCACGGGGGGGAGACGGTGCCTGTTCCGGTGACACGCCTGTTTTGGGGTACAGTGGCAGGGCATGCCCGGGCAGGGGCAACAAGGCCGCTGCCAGTCAGGTTAGCATGTTGCCATCCTCCCAAACCAGCCGTGGTCGGCCACTGCCGCTTGCCTGGGTGTCAGCACTCAGGCCGATTGCCTGTGATCTCAGATTTGGGTTGCACGCAGCGGGCGAGATGGCCCTTGTGAGAGCGGTGTCGGGCCGGTGCCCTGGCTCAGATTCTTCGTGAAGAGACCTGGCAGGCGCGCTGGGGCGCCGATGGTCACAATGCTCACAACAGCACTTCCGCTGCTGACGTGTTTCGCCCCTCACCAGCGCACTTGATTGATCTGTCATCGCCAGCAATTGTTGGTGCTGAGTTACTACAACAATGTACCAATGTATTGCTAGTATGCGCCTGTATAATACTGTTGTGCAGGCGCGCTGGAGCACATTGAGGCGCAGGCAGGCCCCCGTGTGCGGGCGCTGCTGAAGCTGTTTGCAAGCGTGGTGGAGGGGTGGGGCGACCGGCGGGTGCACGGCCTGTTCACCACGCGCAGCGTGGGGGAGCTGCTGTGGGGGTACGAGTGAGTGGGGGTACCTGGGCCTGTGTCATATGGGTGTGATGTGGGTGTGTTGTGGGAGTAACGCTGAGTGTTTGGTTTGCTTAAGAGCAAGCAGGTTGGCATGTGGTCTAATGCCGGCGGTTGACAAACCTGTCGGAGCTGCGCTGACACAGCCCACACTTCAGCCCACACGTGCACCCCGTCCGCCCTGCTCCCATCACCTGCCCCTCCCCTCCCCTCACCTCCCACGCGACTGCCACATGTGCCCCCTCCCCTCCCTCTGGGTGGCAGGGTTGACCCTACAACCCTACAACCCTACAACCCTACAACCCTACAACCCTACAACCCTAACCCTGCAGGGACAAGCTTCTGGCTGAGGCGGCTCGCTGGCTGCCCAGCCTGTCGGTGGACCCCTGGTTCCGCCTGGTGGGCAACACAAGCTCCCCAGAAGAGGCGGATGCACAGTATCCCATCCAGGTCAACACAGGTGATTGTACAACATGACATGCCATGTGTACTGCTGGCGGACTGACGTGCTGGCTGCCTGCCTGCTGTGCTGATTGCACGGGCAGGGCTGAAGCTGGGCACGCGGGGGATCAGACGGCTCGCTCCCGTGCGCGTGTGCGTGCCAGCGCTGGCGCTACTGCTGTGCACGCTGTGCGTGGTCCCCGCGTAGGCCCCTCCGCCCTCCCTGCCCTCTCTGCTCCCCTGTCTGCAAGTACTCGACCTGGCTTCTGCCACTGTGCCTCCGCCTCCACACTGTCACCAAGCACGCCCCTCCCCATCCAGCTTCTGCCACTGTGCCTCCGCCTCCACACTGCCACCACCACGCCCCTCCCCATCCAGCTGCTGCCGCTGGACTAAATCTAGTTTTGAAACAACAACCTGTTATCTTGCCTCCGCCGCTGCACTGTCACCCCAACCATCACACCCCTCGCTCCCCGCCCTCTCTCCTGGCAGGGCTAGAGGACTTGGCCCGAGTGTGGCAGGTGGAGGAGTGGCAGAATGTGAGGGAGGTGCGGTGCTGGGGGGCGGGCCACGTGGAGCGGGTGCGGGGCACAGATGCCTTCCAGTTCAGGTGGGTGGGTTTGGTTGGCTGGGGTGGGGGCAGTGTGAGGTGTAGTGCGTCACTTGAGTGGCTTCCAAGTAGTTCGTTTGTGGGCAGATGTTGGGTTGCTGCAAGCGCCCCGTGCAACAGGGAGAACACCCCATGCTTTGAGCTGGTGTCGACCACCATTGGCCCACATGTTTTGTCGGCTCTGCCGCGCTGTCCGCTCCGCTGAGACTAACCACTTGGCCGGCTCCGCTCCCCCTTGATTTCACAGCCCGGGGCTGCAGCTGAACGACAGCGTGGAGGCATGGGTGGGGGAGCTGTACCGAGCGGCCCGCCTCATCGCAAACGAGCAGGCAAGCGCTGTCGGTCTATTAGCAAAGTGCATGGTAGTGGCATTGCCGTGTGCCACGTCAGCGCAGTCAACTTGCCTGCTCTGCTGGCTCCAGCAAGCCCCGGGTACCTCTCCATGGATGACAGCATGGCACTGCTGCCAGCTGTGCCAGCCTGCTAATCGGAAAGCATGGTACTGCCAGCTGTGTCAGCCTGCTAATCCGCTGCCCCTCTTTATGGCTGCTGCTACTGTAGGTCAGCCTGGGGGGCGTGCCGCTGCTGCGCATGCGCGCAGACATGGACCAAATTGAGCCCGACGCTCGCTTCTTCCAGACCATTCGGGGCCTCATGAACCTCACCACACCCATGGCCGGTGAGCTAGCCTGAGGGGACGCGGTTGCAGTTAAAATAGGGGATGATAGATACCTATAGGGAACACAGTGGGGAGGAGAGGGAGTGTTGTTTTGGAACCCTTGCTCCACCATTCTCCACCACTGGGCCCTTTGTAGGGGCTTGGTGGGCAGCGTGAGGTAGGGCCACGGTTTGCCTGTGCAGGTGGAGGAGGGGATGGGATGGGCAGGATGCTGGTAGTGCAGGTGGAAGAGGGAAAGAGAGGCCAGCAGGCAGGCATCAGAGAGAGAAGGGAAGGAGGAGCGGTGCCGTTGTAGGACCGATGGTTTGCCTCGAGCAGCAGGGGCTTGTTGGGGAGCGTGGCCCGCAATTTTTTTCAGGTGAGCTGGGGAGCCGACGGGAGTGGCAGGGTGAGCGACAGATGGAGGGGTGTCGTGGCACGCCATGGGCTGGGAATCGACAGGTTGGGGTGGGAGGCAAAGAGGGCTGGAAAGGGCAGGGCGGGCAGGCAGGGAAGTGGCCAGCCGTCATCCAAGCTACTGCCTTCTCATCCACAATTCCTCCCCCCCTTCCCCTCTCGACCACCTCACTCGCCACCCACCCATTCATGCTGTGCTGTGCTGTGCAGCGGGCCCCTCTGGCCTCCCAGGCGCCCCCGGCCCCCCCATCTACCTCTCCTACCCACACTTCTGCGGCGCCGACCCTGCGCTGGCACAAGGCGTGGTGGGGCTGCGCTGCCTGCCAGAGTTTCACGACCTCTTCTTGGACGTTGGTGAGTGAGGAGGCAGGGCAGGAAGGCTGGGGAAAGGGGGGGGGAGGCAGGGCAGGAAGGGGGAGGGAGGAAGGCAGGGGGAGGGAGGGCAAACAGGGACGGCTCTGCCAATGCTGCGCTGCATGCTTGTGCACTGCCCTGCACGCCTTGCCTTGCATTCCAACCCCAACCCCGTCTCTGGCACGCTTGTGCACTGCCTCCTGCCTGCACTCCCTCCCATGCCTCGTTTGTGTGCATGCCCTCCCTACCATGCCCCACTCGAGAGCTGTGCCCTCCCTGCCCCGCCTCACCCCGCCTCTTCACCCCACCCCCCGCCTGTGCAGAGCCTACCACTGGCATCACTCTCAGGGCTGCCAAGCGCCTCATGATGGTCAGCTGGTTTGGAGGCAAGTGGGGCGTGATAGACGCCGCCGCCCGGGATACTTTCCTCCCCATCTTCTGGGCAGAAGAGGGCAGCACAGCAGGGCCGGAGCAGCTCCGGGCGTTCGCGCCGCTGCTGCGGGCGCGCGCAGCCGAGGCGGCGCTGCGGCGCTGGGCACTGCCTGCGGCGTACGCGGCCGCGCTTTCCAGCGTGGCGGCGCTGTGCGTGGCGTGCGTGCTGTGGTCTGATGACAGCAGGGGCAGCGGGGGCGGCAGCAGCGGTGCAGAGGCGGCGGCAGGAGGGTATGCGCGGTTGGAGAATGGGGAGGGGGAAGCGCCAGCAATGGGGAGGCAGCAACCAGAGCAGCAGCAGTCTGGGGACCCGGCTGGGGAGCAGCGGGCGGCTGAGCAGGCGCAGCAGGCGCCTGAGCGGCCGCAGCTGGCGCCTGAGCAGCGCCGGGAGCCTTCATCCCACCCAGTGACGGCAGACGCGGAGCACGAGCAGGAGGGTGGGTGACCAGTTGGCGCGTGCTGGCTGACAGGTGTCAGTGTGGCACACCCGGTATTCTTTTAGTAGGCATGGCCGTGTATGTACCTAATCTTTACCTTTATAGCCCCACCGTTGAGCCTGCTCATACCCAGGTATAATGCGTTGCAATAAACCGACCCTTGTTTGTTCGACTGGCACTGGCAAGTAATGTAACAAAGTTGTGTACCGGCTTTACCGGACATGAAACAACATGCAACCTAAGCGAACAGGGATAGAAGCGGGGCATTGGGTGTTGTCTTGTGTTGCAGCTGACGCCGTCATGCTAAGTGATACGTCTTGTCTGCTCATAAGCACCATTTCAACTGGGTGAGCTGCACAGCAGAGGGTGTGGCAGAATCACAACGCACGCGCCAGCACTCTCAACTGCCCGCCAGCTGCCGCCCCGCCAACGCCAACTCTGATTCCGTTGGCAGCGGCACCACAAAATACCCTCCACGACTCCTCTGTTTGGTGTTGTCTGAAGGAGTGAGCGGTGCGCAGCATGTCGGAGCGAGACGAGAAGCAGGTGCCCGCGGACGGCGGCCAATTTAGTGACGGCGGCACAACGAGCATCACCGTAGAGCAGAGCCGAAAACAGAAGATCCAGGTAACATGGCGCGCACTGGCAGGGCAGCGGCGGGCCGGGGCGGTGGTGCCTGCTTGCTTGCCGCCTTCACCGAGCTGGACCCAAGCGCTTGGGTCCACCCTGGGCTCTCTTGGCAAGCCAGCCTTCTACGCACCCGTCCCTCCGCAGGTGTCCGGCACAACGCTTGTTCCGCTGCATGCAGCACAGGTGTTCAAGCTCATCACGCATCCCAGCAACGTGCAGGTGTGCGCTGGCGTAGGGGGCGGGAGCACGAAGCGGGGCGGGGGCCAGAGCATGCCGTGCCTGCCAGGATCCAATTCACCCCCAGTTTTCATCAGCCAAAGAGAGCTGTTCCTGCAACGCCAATCGCACCCACCCTGCAGATCTTCAGCCACCTGGATCGCTGCACCCACCACGCTGTGCTGCACGCTGAGCAGGACGGCAGCCGCCAGCTGGTGGAGAGCGAGCATGTTGCCAGCTGGCGGGCGCTGGGCCTCAGCGGCAGGCTGCGCACACGGTGCGCCGGAGGGAGCAGCCCTGCCTGGCCTCATCTTGCTGTCACTATACAAAAACGTGAAGCAGCTGCAAGGCAGTCTTCGTTCCTACGAAGGCGTTCCCTCCCTTCACTTCTTCCTTCTTCCCGCCTCCTGCTCAGGACACCATGCGTTTTCTGCAGCGACGGACATGCTGTGGCGGGCAGCACACAGCTGTGCACCAGTGATGCGCCTCTCTGCCTCCTTCTGACCCACCCCTGCACTTGCTCAAACGCACGCCGCCTGGCGCTGCCCACGTGCCTGCCTGCAGTCTGCGAGTGGACCAGGACTTCAAAAGCATGCAGTCCAACTTCATCCTGGTGCCCGGCCGGTGAGCAGCCGCAGCACTGTGTTCCTGCTGCCACATCAACGTGCCACTTGGCACCCAAAGCGTGCATGCCATGCACCTGCACCTGACCCCTTGGCAGCGTGCAGTATCTGCGCCTTGAGTTCGGCACTTGGACGGCTAACGGCTGTTAGCACGGCAACAGCATGGCCCTTCTCCACACAAGCGTGCACGCCTGTGCATCTCTCTGCATTGCCACAAACTAAGAGGCAGCCTTGCCTGCTGATAAACCTTCCGTGTTCCCCACCCCCACTCACCCCCGCTGCCCCACCCCCTCCTGCCACCTGCAGATTCAACCTGCTCCGCACATTTGGCGGCAGCTGGGCCGTGCAGCCGCAGCCGCCTGAGCGGTGCGCACACCTGCAGCACGCCGGCGGCGCCGAGGGCGGGGGCTGCTCCCTGCTGACACTGCAACAGGCAAGTGAATGAGTGCACACACAACACACACAAAGGCAACTGTTCTGCCGCCACGGGACATGCCCTGCTGCTGCATGCAGCCAGCGCGCAAAACTGTCGTTCCATGCCGTACTCTGAAGAGGCTCCCACTCGTGTCCCTGGGGCGCTTCTCCAGCAGCTGGCCTTTCTAATTGAGTAGTAATACTCAATTACAATCATACTTATAACAAGGCGCAGGCCCATGCTGACCTGCTGCCCCGCCCCTTTGGTTCACTGCAGGAGCTGCAGCCGGCGGTGTACCTGCCGCCCCCTTTGGGCGGCATGCTGAGGCAGCTGGCGTGCCACCAGGTGCGGGGCATTTTCGCAGACCTGCAGCGGGAGGCGGCGAGGATTCAGAGGGGGCAGGGCACGCTGTCGGGGCAGCACAAGGCGGCGGGGGCAAGGGCATGAGGAGTGAAGGACAAGCCACCTCCCAATCCCTTATTGGGCGATACACTTGGGTGTACATGCGACACGGTGGCGGTCCCCCACTGTCCAGGAGTCTGTGTCGCACTTGTTTGCGGAAATCAGACTGTAGATCCCCCCAAAGCAAGTGTGCTTCTTCTGTACAGCTGCGCTTAACCCTGGGAAGGGCGCCTGCCCTTTCCACTGCCTCTCCTCTGTAGCCCTTTCCACCGCCTCTCTCTCTGTTGCTTGCCTCTGGCAATGGGCTGTTGCAGTTGCTAGCAATGTATATTAATGTGAGAGGTTGCCTGTGGCAGCATTTGATTGTATCCAACAATGTACAAACACACAAGTTTTCTGTCCAACAATGTACAAACACACAAGTTCTCTATGCAACAGACCGCACATGTAAACAACCGCAACGTGCCGCACAGCCGCATAACGAGGCATCCACACAGTTTGCCAGCCAGGGTGCTATGTGTGCTGTGCCTCCTGCCGCGCCTGCATCCGCCCGACAGGCCGGCTGCCATGCCAGCTTGCACTCGGGAAGAGGCATCTGCGGCCTGCAGGTCTGCCGCCCCTCTGCATGGTAGCTGACTGGTGCCTCTGGCTTAATTTCCTGTCGGTTTCCTCAACACCACGCCCTCGGGCTGTAATCTTCTTCTTCTTCTTCCGTCCCTCTGCAGCGCCAGCTTGGCACGGTGCTACCCTGCAGAAGGAAGGTGCTTGACATGGGAGCAGAAATGCAGCTGCATTTGGGCTGACCAAAGGGGCGGACACTGTGGGAAAGGGATACAGGGCCAGCCCGCATGCATGAGGCCCTTGCATGCCCTCGCTGTTCAAATTGCCGACTCGCCCTGCTGACAGGTGCTGGCTGCACACACATGATGGCTGGTTCAGCCCGCCGGCAGGTCTCTGGCTGGGCCTAAACACGTGTGGCTGGCTCGACCTACAGGCAGGCTGCTGATTGCCATCACTGCGCCCACAGTAAGGGTGCTGACTGACCTGCTGGGGGGAAAGAAGACTGACCTGCTGGGGGGAAAGGAAGTGGGAAGCAGCTCCCAGAGTTGAGCTCACGGTTCACTGTTCTGCCGCACGTGCTCTGCAAGGGGCACAGAGGGCAGGCGGTAGGCAGGCGGCACAACATTACAGTGCTCAACTACTTGTGTCATTTACCGTGATACGACGTTGGCTGCAGAGCACTGCTGCGACTCCAGCTGGCAGGCTGCGACTCCAGCTTGGCTCAGCCCCGGTGCTCGCACCCGTTGCTCGCACCCGCTGCTCGCACCCCACTCAGCAGCCTCAGGCTCCCCTGGGGAGGCTCCCCGCCCACCGACAAGCCACCCACCCACCTCGCGGCGGCCAGAAGAAAGCACAGATGGCTCCGTTGATCAATTCGGTTGGGATCCCCACGCTGTGCAGCTTCCTCTCCACTGCCGGGGCCAGGGCGGAGCCGCGCTGCCCGCTGTGGTTGCCGCTGCCCACCACAAACACCACCATGTGTGTGCCGTGGCGCTGGGGCGGCCACCACGCCCCGCTATTGTGCTGCACTACGGACGACACGATTTGGAGGGCCTCGTAGACGTGCTGCCCGTGCAGATCGACCGTCTCGAAGCTGAAGGAGTCCTGGTTGGCGAGGCGAAAGATGTTGGCAGACGCATCGAACGTGCGGGTGGGCCGATCGCGCTCCAAATCCTGCAGCTGCAGCCAGCACCGCCCAAGCGTCTCGGCATCCCCTCATGCCACTGCCTTTTCAAAATCCTGCTGCAGCCGCCTGCCCTGCTGCTCAGCAGCACGCTCCCGCTCGTAGACGTTGCTCCGCTGGCGGTGCTGGTCGGTGTTGGCATGTGGAGAGCTGAGGGCCAGCGTGACCGCCAGCCTGTTACGCAGCTTGTCGTACGCCGCCTCGATGCCCCCGCACGTGTCGAGCGCAGTGCGGCACTCTTGGCGTGAGAAGGCGCGCCTGAATGTCCTCTCCAGCCGCTCATCTTTAGCCATCACTGAAGTCTCAGTGAAGAGGGCAAACCCGTGGTGCACCTGCTCTTCCTCCGCCTCCTCCACCTCCTCTGGCAGCTGATCCATGATCCCTTGGTCGCCATAGAACTCGTGTTCCTCGTTTGGAAACAGCCTCCGGCCCTCTTGCAGCTCATCTGCCAGGCCGGCTGCTGCACGCCCAGCCGCAGGCGGGGCGCCTTGATGGGGAGCGCCGCCACGAGGCGCCGGTGGCTGCTGCCAAGGCGGCACCGCCTCCAAGTAGTTATTGCCGTGCAGCCCCCCCCCTCGGCTCGCTCATGCGTAGTGGGCTGCACCCGCCCAGCCGGCGGCAAGAGCTCAAGGTTCCGGGGTAGGGTTTCGGTTCAGGTGCACAAGGCGAGGTTTGAACTGGCGTGCAAGCAAGTGGGAAATTGTATCGATCACAAAGCGCACATACGTCGGCACAGCAGCACACCTGTCGGCGCCTCCCATGGCGCCTCCACGGCGGCGGAGTTTCTTCAAAACTCTGCCGTCATTCTGTCCGTGACCATTGTGAGTTTGATTCCGTTTATTATTGAGGAACTTTGTGTGCGCATATCATCAAGGGTTTTGACCAGGCCGCACAAAGAAACTTTGGCACTGATCGCCGGCTGAATAAGCCCAGCTCACTGTCTTGTTTTCTCTACAAGGTGAGGAGCGCTCAGATCCGGCGTTGGCAAGACCGTAAGAACGAAGGTGGCGTGGCACCGCCGCCGCCGCCGCCAGCAGGAGCGGCGGCGCTTGGGTGGCGGCAGGCACGTGCCAGGGGGGCGGGGCTTGCGGGGAGCCCTGCAGGGTGTGTTCAAGTTTGCAGAAACATTACACAGTCACAGTAACATTTTACCAAGCAAACAACCACACACATTTGCAGCTCCCCGCGCGTCGCATGGCGGTTGGATGCACCGTGGGCGCAGTTACGGCGCGCCCCTCCGCCCGCTCCCTGCTGCCCACCCGTGCACGTGGCGCCAGGATGGCGGCAGCTCCCGCCAGGGTGGAGCGCCTTGAGGTGCATGCAGGGGTGCCAATCACCTTCCAAGTGCAGAAAAAGGTGAGGCGTGGAACCTTGGAGAGGCATGTCTGGGCTCTTCTGTGCGCTTGCTTTGCAGGGGTGACACTTTGCTTTCACAAGCAAAGTGCAGCACACACACTCGCAAGCCTGCCATCGGCCCCCTCAGACCGACAGCTGGCTGCGGGCAAGGCACATCAAGGCACACGCAGTGTGAGCAAGAGGGTTCCGGTTGATCAGCCGCTTTGGTTCTGGCAAAGGCCCTCCATCCTGGCGTGCTGCTGCCTGATTACACCCCCCCACTTCCGCTCTGCCCCCCCACATCCGCTCTGCACTGAAACCCCGTGGTTGCAGGCTGCACCCGGGGAGCACGTGCGAGTTGTGGGCGGCCCACGGTGAGCTTATGAGCAAGTGGGGCATGGTGCTTGAAGCTGTCTGCTTGCGGGGCGCTCTGCTGCTGCCTGAGTGTGGCAGCCAGCCAGCCGGCCACCGTGCTTGCTAAGGCCCTGCTTGCCTGCCTGCCTGCCTGCCTGCCTGCCCGCCTTATCTGCAAGTGCCAGTGCAGGTTGACGGCGGAATGATACAATTGCCGGGACCCCACACTGACGCTGACTCGCTGTGCCACCTCAGCTTCCAGCTCACCTGCCTGTCCTTTCCTCCCTGCCGGCCGGCCGGCTGCAGGGAACCGGGAGAATGGCACGCCACCCGCCGCACCACACTGCCGCTGTCGCCCTTACTGCCACCTCAGCCTGCTGCTCACCTGCTTATCCAAAGTCAATACCCGCCGGTTGCAGGGTGCTGGGTGAGTGGAACGTCACCCGCGGCGCCACACTGACGCTGGACCCCTCAACTGCCAACCTGTGGAGCGGCACTGTGGAGGGCCTGCAAGTGGGCTCCTCCTTCAACTTCAAGTTTGTGCTGATGCCGGCAGGCGCGGAGCAGACAGCGGTGCCGGCAAATGCGGAGGAGGCAGCGGTGGCCGAGCCCAGGTCAGTTGTAAGAGACATCAGGGTGGGGAGAAGGGGCACAGATGGGTTGGTGGTTGACGCCAGGTCAGTGCTAATTGGCAGGGGTGGGATAAGAGAAGGAGGTGTCCTGGGTTGTCGCCAGGTCAGTGCGAAGGAGCAGGGGTGGGATAAGGGAAGCTTGGGTCCTGAGTTGTCGTCAGGTCAGTGTTACTGGGCAGGCTCCAGCTGCCTGGCTGGGCATTGTTGCGTAACACAGCGCACAACTGGCTCCAGCTTTCGGGCAGGGCTTTGTGTGGCAGGAGCTGCCTTTGGGACTTGCATATGAGAATGCAGGCTGCGGTTCTGCCCCGTCCACAAGCACTGCAGTGCGTCTTGTGCACTGCACCTTTCCAGTGCACCTTCCGTCAAGCCCTGCAGTGCTGCACGGCAGTTGACGGGCTTGGCCTCGAACTCAGTGCCCTGCCAGTGCCCTTTATCCACGACGAATGTGGTGTGTGTCCCTCTGTCCCTTCCTCTCCTGCAGCACTCCTGAGTGGGAGACCATACCCGACCGCAACTTCCAGCCGGGGGGTGCACAGACCATCACGGCTGTGTGGAACAAGGCTGGGTTCAAGGCGGGCCCCGCGGCACCAGGCACAGGCGGGCAGGCAGGCGGCGGTGGCCAACAGGCAAGCACAGCGGGCTGCAGTGCAGCATGCCGGACCGGGCTGCTTGTAACCTGGCCTGCTGTGCTGTGCTGTGCTGTGCTGTGCTGTGCTGCGCTGCGCTGTGCTGTGCTGTGCTTTGCCATGCCGTGCCGTGCTGTGCCGTGCCGTGCAGTACTGCCCGCTGCCCCGCGCTGCCCATCTGCTGCCTACGTGCCTCACACCCTGGCCTGCCTGCCTGCCCGCTGCCATTTGGGTGTCCCCATGCGAGGCCAGGAGCATGTGCCCGCTCGCTGTGCTGTGCTGTGCTGTGCTGTGCTGTGCTCCAAGCCAGCTGGCACACGCCTCTGGCATCACATCTTCCCCCGCTTCCTTCAAGTCACGCGTTGGGCTGAGACACCGTTCCCTCCTCCGTATCGTGCAGGGGGGATCACACGGCCACGGGATTGAGGGCGAGGTGGGGCGGCGTCTGGAGGCCACCCTGCGCCGCCTGGCAACCGAGGCTCTGGCCGTGCGTGCAGCCCGCTAGACGCCCTGCCAGAAACGTCACACAGCACGCCCCAAAAGAGCTCGGTGCAGCGGCCACTGAGGCCAGCGGCTTGCAAATGGCAGGCAGTTTGTGCACGCTCTGTGCGGGCGTTTTGCAAGCCCCCGACCTCCCAACTTTGACCACCCAAGTGCGTGCTGCTTAAGTTGCCCTGCTTCAAATAATCGGTAGAGTTTATGTTGAGACGCTGGCCGGCCAACCAATGTGTCATTCAGCAGCCCACAATTGTAAAGTTACCTTCAATGTCCACATGGAGCCAGGAAAGGTCTCACCAGGCAGGAAATTTGTCGGGGTACAGCGTTCTTCTGCACGCGATGCAGCAATCTTGCCGAGCTGGAGGTGTGACGGTAATGCCGCTGCGGCCAGCGCAGCCAACCGCCTATGTGCTGGCGGTGGTTAGCAAGCCCCTCCTGGTCGTTGGGCATGTTGGAGAAATGGCGAATGGAGAAATGGTTGTCACTGTGAATGGCCATTCCATGAGACAGCAGCAGGCACTCGTTTTGGAGACAACTAGAGTCTCCAAAGTCAGACAAAGTCAGACTGCTAACGTGGTGTGCTGAGCGCGCTGTGGCGGCGGGTGCCTGGCCTCAGTTGCTTGAACCTCAGTTGCTGTGGCTTGCCGTGTGCCGCGAACTGCTTGGTCATTGCACTATCCACTTTTCAATAGGATTTGCAGGCGACCAAGCTTGCGGTTGGCTCAGATGGCTCGGTGGCAGGAGCAGCTGGAGGGCCTCAAATACTGGGAGCACGTCACGAAGCTTGCGGACCTGCGACCACGCCGGGTACGCGGGCCAACAAGTCCCGCGGGCACACAACTGCATTTTGAGCAAGCTCGAGCAGAAGTTTGCGACCTGTTTTGCAGCCGCCATGCGTAGTTCGGCATTGCGTCAATGCGAATGCTTTGCGGCGTGGCCAGCGGCTTGCTATCCGTCAGGCACAGGTGCACCGGCGGCGGGCAGGCGCTGGTGCGACGGCTGTGTTTGGTGGCAGGTTGCTCACAGGTGCAGCATGCTGGCGCATTGCTCAACTACACTGATTCCCAAGTGGTTCTATGCGACAGTGTATGCTCACCGTCCCCTGCCTGCCCCCTCGGTTTCGCTCCCCCCTTTGTGCCCCGGTGTGCAGCGTGTGGTGTTAGATAAGCTTGAGCAGCTGGGCCTGGCGGCGCCCACCCTGGCAGTGGCAAACGCTTTGGCCCAGCAGGTGGGTGGGCTGTGCAGCCTCCTGCATCTGTCTTGCAGCCTGTCTTGCGTGCCTCTCTGCACGCTTGCCTCATGCCTCATGCCTGCCATGCTGCGTGCAAGCCAAGCCCAGCAGATGGGATGTGCAGCAGCCTGCATCCCGCATCTGCCTTGCGTCCCGCACCAGCACCTGCTAGCAGCGGGCAATGCCAGCTGGCACTCACACTTGCCTGCTGCTGTGCGTAGCAGGCCAGGCTGGCCTCGTGTTTGAAACCTCTGGTCCCTTCTCACTCCCTTCCATCGTTGGCAGCAACGCACCCACTTACCAGCATCAACGCCACTAAATGAATTTGCATGTGGATCTCGACTCTTTGTGGGCTCCCTCACTCCTGGCCGCAGCTGGAGGTGCGGCGGCGGCGGCCGGATGGACAGCGCAACTACAGCTACTGCTACGTGCTGCGCAGCCTGCAGCTGGCGGTGCATACCGGGCCGCAAGACGTGGCGGTAGCGCTGGCAGAGAGGGCGGCAGAGGGTCCCCCGCTGCACGCCCGCCTGACCGGCTCTTTGGGGCTCTCTGGCACAGCAGGCGCAGCAGGCTCGGCAGCAGCATCATGTTTGGCAGCAGCAGCAGCGGCAGGCTCTGCGGCAGCAGCGGGGACAGCACCGATCCCTCCGAGCCCTGCGGCAGCAGGAGCGGCTGGGGCAGCAGCAGCGGGGGGCAGCAGCTTCACACACAAGAAGAAGTTTGTGATCATCAGGTGGGTGGGCACATGCTGAGGCAGGCAGACAGCCAGCCAGCCAGCTTGCTCCCGTCCACATGTCCCCCTTGCCAGCCGTGCTGCACGCTGTGCCACCCACCTGCAAGCTTGTCCCTGCCGGGGCAGCCACGCCCGGCTTCCCCAGTGCTTGGGGAGCCACGTTTTGTGTTTGGCAGCTGGTCGTCGGCGTGTTCCACAGTGCCTCCTCCCCTCTTGGCTGCAGCTCGAGCGAGGAGGACAGCTCTGATGATGAGAGCGAGGGGGAGGGGGGCTCCCAGGGCTTTGCGTCGGCCCGGGCATCGCCCCCAGCCAAGGTCAGACCCATGCTGCCTGCCTGAGCCTGCCTGCTTGGACAGCTTGCTGGCTGTGGGACGGCTTGCCTGCCTGCCTGCCCGCCCGCCCACAGGCCTGCCGGCCATGCCTGCCTCCCTGTGCACCCCGTGCGCGTGCGTCACTCGTCCGCCCGCCTACCTGTCTGCCCAAGAACCTGCCTGCCTTCCTGCCCGCCTGCCTGCCTGCCTGCTCGCCTGCCTGCCCGCCTGCCCCGAAGCAGCCCAACTGGCGAGGCCTGCAGGCAAAGGTACTTGCTTGTGGGCATGCTGAAGGTTGCTCTGTTTGTGTGCTCTTCAAGATGTTATGTTATCTTCACGACAAACATCGTGACACCGCACCCGTGCCACCCTCCCCCCTATGCAGCGCATGCGCCACAGCTCTGCCCTGCGCAGCACGTCTGGCGGCGCGCCAGAAGCAGCAGCGAGAGCCGCGGCAGTGGGACCAAGTGCCGGCAAGGTGAGGCATCCTGCCGCTTGCCACCTGTCTGGGCAAGCTGCACCCGCTGCCTGGTCAGCGTGTATATGTGGCACTCTGCACGAGATGAAGCTGCATACTTGTGTTAAAGCTGCTGCACTACATGCATATGTTGCGTGTGATGCAATGCCTTGACTAGGTGCAACCTCCATCCCTGCCTGCCATGCAGGCCACTGCTGTAGGCCCCGGCCAGCGACACCGCAGCCCTGGCACGCCCTCGCCCTCGCCGCCGCCCGTGTCCCCCATCAAGCAGCCCAGGCAGCTGCAGGCGGCAGCAGGGTTGCCGGCATCGGCGGCAGACGAGCCCCCCGACAGCATCGTGTCGAAAGTGCTGGCCCTGCGGCGGCGGGCGGCAGCAGCAGAGGCGCGGGCAGAGGCAGCAGAGCAGGCGCTGGCTCAGCGTCCGGCAGGTGCAGGCGAGGCGGCGGCATCAGCAGAGCAAGTGGCAGCGCTGCGCCAGCGAGCAGAGGCAGCAGAGCAGGCGCTGGCCCTGCAGCACCAGCAGCGGCAGGCAGGCGCAGACGCGGCCGCAGCATTGGCGGAAGAGGTTGATCATCTGCGGAAGGTTCTGCACGATGCCAAGACAAAGAGGCATAAGCTCCGGGATGGCCTGGAGGCAGCTGAGGGGAAGCTAGCAGCAGCTGAGGCAGCGAAGGCGGCAGCTGCGAGGAAGCTGAGGGCAGCCGGGCTTGACAACGCCGGGCTGCGGCAGCAGCTGGCAGATTGCCAGCGGGCAATGGCGGCAGCGGAGCGCTCAGCAGAGGCGGTACGACAGTCAATGACAGACATGAAGCGGGACGCAACGGCGGCCCGTCGGGACGCAGAAGCTCTGCGCGCCGGCAAAGCCCAGGCAGAGAGTGAGGCAGCAGCAGCCCGTCAGGAGGCGTACAGTCTGCGCGCAATGAACGCTGCATGGCAGCTTGCGGAGGGAGCAGCTCGGCAGCAAGCGGCACAGGCAGTGGAACAGGCAGCGGCAGCACGGCAAGAAGCGGCGCAGGCAGCAGCGGCGGCTGTGGCAGCTCGGCAGGAACTGGCTCAGGCAGCTGCCGTGCCTGGGGCGGCTGCGGCTGCAGCCGAGCCAAGCGAGGCTAACATCAAGAAGGAGCTGGGTGTGCTCATCAAGTTGCAGCACTTGGAAGGGTTCGAAATCCCCTCAACGACGACCCAATTTGGCCAGAAATTGTTGAACCTGGGATGTTGCCGTCGGGTGCTCTGCGTGGCGGCTGGCTTGGACCCTAGTTCGCGGATCGGACCGGCAGAGGCGCGGCATGCGCTCCTGGCGGTGCACCCCGACAAGGCGCGGCTATCTCTGCCGCTGGCAAGCGCGGCCTGGGGAGTACGGGGTATATCCGGGCTGACGACACGTGCCTGCCAGGTCGCAAATAACGCCAAGGAGGTGAGGACGTGGGCTGGAGGGAGGGAGCATAGGCAGGGCCGGTGTATCGAGGCAAGGGTTGGGCGCGTGGGGCAAG
>JTEE01000320.1:71890-88608 GCA_002896455.3 Chlorella sp. ArM0029B | reverse complement strand
GGGTGGGAGGGAGGGGAAGGGTGAGCACGGGCAGAGATTGCGGTTAAGGAGGGCGGGCCGGAGGATTGATGGGGGAGAGGGGTGAGGAGGAGGGAGAGGAATGGGCAGGCAGGCAGGTATGGGAGGGAATATTGGGGCGCAAGGTGCTTGCATTGTCCGCAGTGTGGTGCCGCGAGGAACCACTGGAGGGTTGCGCTTGTGTTTTTTGGTGAGCCACGTGCAGTCCTGCAGGTCGGCAGTCGCAAAGCAGACCTGTGCGCAGCGCTTTCAACCGCAGTGCATGCGGATGCAATGTGGTTGGGATGGACTGGCACCCACCCTTGCATTCCTGCCCCATACGGGCCTTCCCATGCATCCCTCTGCTTGCACCAGTGGGGTCCTCAAATTAGCAGCTCTTTACCCGCTGTCGTATGCTGTCCCTCTCTTCATCCCCAGGCACTGGAGAAGGCCGAGTGGGCATACGTCGCATAGGCAGCTGACAGCACGTGGCGGCGCTACATATTGGCAGCACGTTACGTCATGTGGCGTCGGCACCTGCTAGAAAGCGGGAGGCTGAACGCGACAGCTGCAGCCTGAAGGCGTGGGGCTGAGCAAGAATGTCGAGCCTAGCGCTCCTGCCAACAAGCAAGCGCGGTGGTGTGGGGTGCCAGACAGCGGTGGCGGCTGGGCAGCGAGGATGTGCGTCTGGGCGGCACGGCGGTAGGACATGTGGCGTCTGCCAGCGGGACAGGGCGCTGGCGCTGTTTACCTGCTGCGGCCGCAGCTGAAGCAAAGTTACATATTGTTGAACAACAGAAGCTTGTTGACGCGAGCATGCAATTGCAAAGCTAAAGACACAGGTCACAGATGCACAGCTGGTGGGGTGCCGGGGGTCGGCGGGCGGCAGCATTGAGAGCAGTGCAAGGCTCTTTGGTGGTGCTGCGGCACAGACAAGGAAGGCAAGGAGAGGGTTCGGCAGTGGCCTCAGGCCAGGCTGGCATCGGCACTGGCATGTCACTGTGTGGTCATAGTGATGCAGGCAAGGCCAGCAGGGCTGAACAAGTAGGTCAGCTATCAAAAGGACATGGCAAGCAAACGGTGGGTGAGATCGGATGGCAGGTAGATGCGCAGGCGGTGCTGAACTCAAGTGCAAAACAGGCACAGGCAAACGTGTGCAAGCAGCGGACATTGCATGCCGGCAGATGCCGCACTTGGCTGAGTGAAGCGCGCCATGGCGGCAGGTAGACCACGTTGACGCTGACCAGGCAGGGCGAGGGTGCTCGAGTTCAGTAAGCAGCGCTGAGAGCATGTAAGCATGGCTGACAGACATAGAAGAGGCGGCAGGAGTGAAGAGCGCCATGACCGGCAGTCTCCCGCATCGGGTCTCCCGCATCAGCTCCTATGAGGATTCCAAGACATGCCGTATTGTGATTGTACATTGTATGTAGACAGCAGCTTAGTAGGGCGGACTAGTGGAGCAGAAGCAAGCGGTCACAAGCAATGACGTCGAGACGGGCTGAAGGCGGGCATGAAGGCGGGACAGCCGGCGCGGCACACGTAGCGCACCGCCCCGGCCGCCAGGCCCCACCGTTGCGTCGGCTCGATCCTTGATCGGCGTCCACGTACGATTTAGAGCGCTTCCAAGCTTTCATTTCCCATCCCCAGCTGGGTTCCGGGAGCACCAGTCCTGATGGGTTCGCTGGGGTACGCGCTACCGCAGCTGATTGCGCATATCGAGTCATGTCAATCACGTGGCTCGTATGTCACCGCAGCGGAGGACCTGGAGCAGCTGCGGCAGATGGAGGCGGCGTACAAAGCTTTCAAGGAGGGTAAGCGGCAAAGGCGCCGACCTGCATTGAAATGCATGCGGGGGAAACAAGACGATCGGTGCATACAGATGGAGGCCTTGACCGGAAGGGTTTTGCGTGCCGCCGGCGGAGAGCGGAAAGCGGGGCCAACATGCCGCCGCTGCCGCCGCCGCTGCCTTGGCTCGTCATCCGCACACGGGGGTGAGTGCGGTAGCCAGTCTCTAACCTGCATGTCTCCTCCCTGCGGGCGTGCAGGCAAGCAGAAGGAGTGCGTGGAGGCTTACGGCGCGGCGGTAGCACACGACACCCCCACACTCAGCCCGGAGCAGGACCTAGCATTTGTGCGCTTCCTCGGGCAGGCACGTGACTTCAGGGGGCTGCTGCTGCACAGGCGGCGACACCACTGGGCCTGCCATGCTGGCGGTGACCTTTGCTTTCTGTCCCAAAGACAGCCAAGGTCCATGCTGTTGCAGCGGCTTCTACTGCCGCCTCCGGTCCCAGCAATCGACCTGCCCATCCACCAACCCTCCCTCCCCCTGTCCCAAACGCTGGCGGCATTGGAGACAACCAACCGTTCTAGCGCTGCTGTCGTTGCGGCTGCCAGAGCATTGGTCTTCCCCAGTAACCCACTTGCCCGCCTACCCTGCCCCTGCCGCAGGCGCTGGTTGCCGTGGAGAAGGACAGCCGTGTGGACGCCGCTGCAGCCGCGGCTGTCACCGCTTTCTTCTGCCTCAGCAACCCGCGTGCCATCAAGTTGAACGAGGCGAGCTCGGGGCGCAAGCTGGATGCTCTGGCGGAGAAGCACAAGGACAGCTGGTGCGTGCTGTGCTATGCTGTGCTGTGCTGTGCTGTGCTGTGCTGTGCTGTGCTGTGCTGTGCTGTGCTGCGCTGCGCTGCGCTGTGCTGCGCTGTGATGTGCTGCGCTGCGCTGTGCTGAGGTGCGCTGCGCTGTGATGTGCTGCGCTGTGCTGTGCAGCTCTGCGCTGTGCTGAGGTGCATTGCGCTGTGGTGTGCTACGCTGTGTTGTGCAGCGCTGTGCTGCCCTGCGCTTTGCTGTGTTCTGTGTGCAAGCGTACACTGGTAAACAAACACACGGACAGCTGGCGGGGCAGCACAGGGCACACAATGCCGCACAGCATGGGCATCAACTTCTCAGCCCTCCTGGCACCCATGCTTGCCCGCACAGCATGCAAATACGCCCAGCATCCAGGTGCAATCTCGCGTGTGTTCCTGCCCCGCCCAATCTGTTGTTGCCCCTCTGTCACTTCCCCCCTGGCTGCTGCTTTGGGAAGGCACGTGCCACCTGGCTGCTACTCTTAAGCACACAACGACCACGTGCCACCTGGCCCGCAGGTACGTCCACTACGCTCGTGCCACCTGGCGCGTGCTGCGGGACGACCGCAAGCGCAGCGCTGAGTCCCTCAACAAGGCCCTTGCAGCGGGAGGGCCGTGCGGGCTGTACTACACCAGGGCACGGTGGGTTTAGTGGGCGGGTGGATGGGCTGGCTAGGGGATGGGCTGAATGGGTACCCATGCCACTGACACGCGTTTCCAAGATGCCAGTGCTTGTCCGCACACCCGTCCCCCCCTAAAGCTTGACCGCTCCTCTTGCAGTCTGCTGTTGCACCACACACCCCAGCTTCTCTGTGCTACCCCTCCATCCCCTGCCCCTTCCTTCCCTGCCCAGCAGAATACGCAGTGATGTGGGCACAGAAGCAGCACACGGCTGCTGGGGCTGCCTTTCCTGGCCCTTTCTTCTTGCACCCTCATGCCATGTGTCCACCATGTATTTGTGCCTTCTCCCTGCTTTCTGGCCCTTGCTCTGCAGCGTGTACAGCAACATGGGCAAGAAGCGGGAGGCAGCGGCGGACTATGCAAAGTTCTTGGAGCAGGCGCCGGCCGACCACCGCAGGTAGGGCCCCTTACACCCTGCGCATCATACACCGCATGTATGTCCCCCGTGCATGCTGTGTCCGCCTTTCCTGCCGTACGTCTGGAGGCATTGGTTTGTCCCCGAGCCAATGTAAGCCCACAATCCAAAAAAAAAAAAAAGGCCGCCCGGAGGCGGTTGGTGTAAAGAGAGACCCCACCCCGGGGCGGGACGTCGGGACGGGGATGAGAAGATGATGGGCTTTAAGCCAGGGGGCGTCCTCCTGCATGAGGCATGGCGTGGCCTGCTGTCGAGTCCACGGAAGCCGAGCTCTACGAATGGTGTCCTGTGAGCCCCATGGCATCCCCAGCAGCGGTGGTCACCCCTGTGGGCGGCTGCATCTGTGAGCTGCACCTCATCACACCGCTTGCGAAACACATTCACCTCTGCTTAGCTGGCACATGCCTGGACTTAACGGGCAGGATGCCGGGGGAAACGGTCAAGCCACGCAACCCAACCCTCCCCCTGGCCTGCAGCGTGCCAGATGCACACTATGCGCTGGCGCTGGATGCAGTGATGGATGCGCAGGCAAGCACATGATCTAGGGGGGCAGTCGGCTGACTGGTGGTGGCAGGGTGCCAGCCTCTGAGCAAAGCGGTGTGAGGACTGCCTGCTGGCCTGCCGTGCTGTTCTTCTGGCTCAGCCCACCCGCGGTGATGGCATCCTCCCTCGGCCTGCCAGTGGCTCACCCCTCCCTTTCTCTCACCATGCGCAGCAGCCAGACCCGGCGGCGGCGCGGCGGCACTTTGTGGCGGGACAGGCTGCAGAGGCAAAGGTGGCACCCTGGGTGGGGTACCAACCCAGTGAAGCAAAGATGGTTGCACAGATGCTGATCAATGGACCCGCTTTCCAGGGAAGGTAGCCTGCTGAGCACGTCGGCAGGCATAATTATGCGAATGCAGGGCTGTGTGAAGCCTTTGCTCTGCCATGCATGTGTGTGACTTGTATTGCCACATTGCTGCAGCACTGCCGTTGCATGCTAGGACCGGGTCCGCTTGTGTACACTAGATGTATGCGGGCAACTGGCATGTTGGCTTGAGAAAGGAAATACATGGAGGGCTACAGGCACAGGGTGATACCAATGCAGAGTGAACTGGCTGGTTGGTCATGCAGAGTACGCAGCGAACAGGCACGGGTTTAGGCATCGAAGAATGACAGGACACGGTGGAACATGTCGGAGGGCAGGTAGATGCGGAGACGCTTCAGTGTGCGGGCCAGGCACAGGGCAAACGTGTGCAAGCGCTGTGCATCTATTGGCCAGGTGCTGCACCAGGCAGCGTGCCTGCTGGGTGGAGTGCGTCATGGCGACGGGCAGGGCACGCCCCAGGCCGGGGCAAGCGAAAGGGATGCGAGCCCACTCAGCAGCGCTCAGGGGAGGGCGGCCGAGGACAAAATCTGCGTACAGCGGCAGGGCATCATAGCCGGCGCCGCTGAGCGCAGTCAGAACGTTGCTGGCAGAATCGAAAGGCAACAGAAAGCATGCAGCTGCAATGCGCCCCTCTGCTGCCCCGCGAAACGCCAGCTGTAGCGGTGTGTCGCCAGCGGTGTTGCGAGCAATGGCCGTGCTGGGCGCTGCAGCCAGCAGCAGCTGCACGGCCACTGGGTGCCCGAACACGGCTGCTGAATGCAGGGGCATGTTTCCGCCCGAACCTGTTGCCAGCGCTGTCTCTGGAGCTGCCCGCAGTAGAGGTTGCAGACCAGCAGCGCCGCACATCGCCGCGTAGTGGATTGGCAGGTCGCCTCCTCGGTCACAAACTGTGGTGGTGCTTGGTGCTGCGACCAGCAGCTGCTCCACTATGCCTGAGTTGCTGCGCAGACGTGCAGCCGCGTGGAGGGGTGTATGTCCCTGCTCATCTGGCATGGTAGCGGCATGTGGTACCGCCTTGAGTGCCAGCTGCTGCGCTGCTCATGGCTGCGTGATGCACCAGGGACTGGCCGTTGCTGTCCCGTGCGCTTGCGCTGCCAGGTGCCGCCTCCAGCAGCAGCTGCAACATCTCTGCACTGTGGCGCGCTGCATCCATGATTGGCATCACGCCGCCGAGGAAGCCATAAGTGCCAGGCATCATTGCCATGGAAGGTGCTGCTTCCAGCAGCAACCTCACAGCAGCCATGTGTCCTGCCCTGGTGGCCGTGTGCAGTGGATATTGGCTGTTGAGTGGGCGAGAAAACAGCGCCGTGTGCGAACACATCAGGAGCTGCCTGATTACTGCGATATGGTTTGCAGCTGTTGCCAGGTGAAGGGGCGCCCTGCGCTGGCTGTCCAAAGCGTTGGCCCGCTGCTTGGCCACGCCAGAAGGAGCAGCCAGCATAGCAGCCACTGCTGCTTCGTGCCCCCCAGCTGCTGCGAAGTGGAGAGCTGTGCTGTCGCTGCTGTCCTTTGCCGCTGCCGTTGCTGGCGCAGCCGTCAACAGCACCCGGACGACCTCTGCGTGACCACCACGCCCGGCCAAGTGCAGGGGAGTGAGGCAATCGACCTGCGCCGTTGCTGAGGCTGTAGCAGGTGCATGGCTGCCACGTGCGCCCCTGCGCTGGCGGCATGCAGAGGTGTTGTGCCATCGGTTGTCGGGACTGCCGCTGCGCCCATGCCGCCCGGTGCTGCCAGCAACGCCACTAGAACCTCAGTGTGGCCGTGCTCAGCGGCAACCCACAGTGGGGTTGCGCCGCTGAAATCCTCCGTGCTGGCCGCAGCTGGCGCTGCCTTGAGAAGCAGTCGGGAGGCTGCCAGATGGCCGTGGCAGGCGGTGATGTGGAGCGGCAGCACGCCTGCTCGGGCAGCTGCCAGGGCTGATGCAGGGGCAACATCCAGCAGCAACTGCACCGCTACGGCGTTCCCGCTCATGCAGGCCAGGTGCATCGCGGTTCTGTCTGCGCCGTCCTGCGCTGAAGCCGTGCCTGGTGCGGCTGCCAGCAGCAGCTCCATGGCTGCAGGCTGTCCACGCCATGCAGCCACATGCAGGGGCAGCATCTGGCCGCTGTTTGCTGCCAGGGCTGCAGCCCGACCCCCCAGCAGCAGCAGCAGCACCTTCATCACTGTGATGCTGCCCAGGCTGGCAGCTGCGTGCAGCAGGCTGCTGCCCGCGCCTCCGTCCCATTCTGCACCACGGCGAAGGGGGCGATGGGTAGAGACATGGTCGCTAATTGAGACATGTTAGAGCTTGGACGTGGCACCTGGATAGGGTCAATGAAGGCCTGCGGCATGCATGGCTCCTACAGGAGCAGCTGCAGGCACCCACCTTGCAGGGAGAGCTGCTCCTCCACGCACGCCTGCAGCTGTTGTGCCAGCTGGGGGACAGTGATGCCGCGCAGCTCGGCAGCAAGCGCCTCGCCCGGCCTGCGAGCGCAGGGAGGCAAGGCGCTCGAGAAGTGAGCAGCCAACGGCAGGTCTGCTCGAGAGGGCTCAGCCCTGCAGCTGCACAAATGGTGATGCTACTGCGGGAGCTGCTACCAGTAACGTAGCTCACCAGCGCCCTGGTCTGTCGTGGAGGTGAGAAGCCTCCATCGATGCCTCCTCATCTGCTGCCTCCCTGGCTGTGCAAGCAGAAAGGGGCGGGAATGGTGGTGAGGTGTTGGGGCTCAAGCCCACCCCCATCGTGATGGGACGGCAGGCCAACGAGTAGGCAGCAGGCGGAAGCGGGCAGGCAGTGCTGGGAGGCAAGTGGGTGACCAGCTAGTAGCTTACTGTATAGTATGTCGAGCAGGAGACCGGCATCATTAAGGGACAGCAGCGGTCCAATTGTGAGGTCCTCCCCGCCGTGCGGGTACGCCGCCTGCGCACCCATGTGGGGAAGATGGGTGCTGAGTGTGCCTGCCCATGTCGACGAGTAGTCGCACATTTCAATCAGCTAGCAAGCTGACTCATTTGACGGCAGCGGTTGTTCCGCAGATGGTAGGTGGGCGGAAGCTGGGGTGGTAAGCGGGCGGGCGGTGAGCGGCGGGCGGGCTGCAGTGCTGCTTGGCAACCTGCCCACCGTGTATCGTCCATCCTCATCGAAGCGAACCTCGCCCTCGGTCTCCTGCATCCCGCCCAGGGCTTCAGAAAACACGTTTTTACTCGGCCGCCAAGGTGCTCAGCCAAAATCTGCGCCCCTGGCAGGGGCTGAACCGAGGCTCGGCAGCTGTGAGGTTCACCGGCAGCAATGTGACTGTGGGGAAAGGGGCGGTGGTTGTGCTGGCGCTGCGTCATGCGCTGCGCTGCAAGTGAGCAAGTCCTGTCGCGTTAACAGGCTCGCTGGTTACGTGATTCAAACCTTTCCTGTCATGTGCCAGACAGGGCAAACACTGTGCTAGTGAGGGCTTGAAGCGTGGCGAAGGGTAACTGCCTGAGTCCCTTCGGGCCAGACAGGGCAAACACTGTGCTAGTGAGGGCAAGCGTGGTTTGAAGGGTAACTGCCTGAGTCCCCTCATCTGCCTGAGTCCCCCCTGTTCGGGGAAGTGCGCAACCCCGACGCCACTGCGGCTGCACCACCGCCCCACCCGCCCCTATCTCCCTGCAGTTTTGTGCAAAAACTGCAGTCAACTTGGATCATGGGGTTAAACGGCGGGCACTGCGGATGTCAGCAAAATGACTCCTCACGTGTCAGCAAATTGACCATACCCCTGCCTCAATAGCTACTGCTGGGTGACGGACGCCTGCCTTTAGCCTGCCCCCCGCCCCGCACACCAAAAGTGGCCCCGGGGAGACGGGCCGTCACACTACCCGGTACAAGGGGGGCCCTGTCACCAGCTTGAATGCCCTGCCGCGCCCCTCCCTGTACCCAGCTGCCCTGCCTATCACTGTCAGGCGGGCGGGGCGGGCAGGCGCTCCACTGGGCTTCTCCCTACCCCCAGCGTTGGCCAACTGCATGCTGCGGACTGCAGCTGTCCGCAGCTGGGCTTCCACTTTTCGGCACGGCACAGCCAAGCACACATATTAAAGCACATGAAGGAAAAAGAGGGCTCGACTGGCCGGAAAGGCAGATCATAATCACGGCTCATGCATCAAAGGAGGACAGCAGGCGGTGGGTGAGGTCGGAGGGCAGGTAGATGCGCAGGCAGCGCTGGGTGCGGGCCAGGCACAGGGCAAACGTGCGCAGTCGCTGGGCATCATTTGAGGGCAGGCGCTGCACCAGGCAGCGCGCCTGCTGAGCGGAGTGCGCCAAGGCGGCCGGGAGAGCACGGCCCAGGCCGGGGCAGGGTGATGGGAAGAAAGCCCATTCATCAGCGCTCATGGCTGGGCGGGCGATTATATAATCGGCAAAAAGAGGCAGGGCAGCAGGGAGGGCTGTGCACAACAAGGCCAGCACGGCATCGGCAGGGCCGGCAGAGAGCAGACAGCGCGCGGCTGCTGCACAGCCCTCATATTCTACGTCGTTCAGTGCAAGTTCCAGCGGTGTCTCTCCATCAGCATTGCGAGCCACGGCTGTGCTGGGCGCGGCAGCCAGCAGCAGCTGCACCATCTCTGCATACCCGCTCTCTGCTGCAATGTGCAAGGGCGTTGTGCCCTCAAAAGCCGCTATGCCTGCTGAAGCTGGCGCCGCCTCCAAAAGCAAGCGCAGGCCGCCTACGTTGCCTGCACAGGCAGCGCAGAAGGCGGGCACACAGCCCCTGCTGTCTCGAATGCTGGCTGCTGCAGGCGCGGCCGTTAACAGCAGCTCTACTGCCTCACGGCTGCCATGATACGCAGCCATGTGAAGGGGAGTGGCTCCCTTGTTATCCGGCAATGCGGCCGCCTGGGGCGCTGCTTGGAGCGCAAGCTGCACGGCTGCTGCGCTGCCGCTGCTGGCGGCACGCCCTACCAATGACATCCCAATGCGGTCGGTCGCGGCTGCGCTGCCAGGAGCAGCTTCCAGCAGCACCTGCATGGCCCCCACCAGGCCCAAACGTGCTGCCTCCATGACTGGCAGCACACCGGCGTCGTCCACCACTGCAGCCATGTCTGGGGCCGCTGCAAGCAGCAGCTTTATAGCTGCCAGCTGATTGGCGCACGTGGCCAGGAGCAGGGCCGAACGGCCACGAGAAAGGCGGGTCCTGCAGCATCCTGGCGCCAGGCTGATGATCTGCTGCATTGCTTCGCTGTGGCCTGCCTCTGCCGCCGGAGCAAGGGCGGTGCGACCCTGCGCATCTGTGGCCTCTGCCTGCCGCTCTGCCACCTCTGTGCGACCCGCCAGGAGCGCGCGCACAACTGCGGCACTGCCTGCTGCAGCTGCGTCGTGCAGCGCGGTGCTGCCGCCGTGACGCTTGGCTGCCGCCGTCTCTGGTGCGGCGGCAAGCAGCGCGCCAACCACGGCGGCATGGCCGAAGCCTGCCGCCACGTGCAGAGGGGTGAGCTGGCCGTTCTGCGTGGTTGCAACGGCAGTGGCAGGCGCCACGCCGAGCAGCAGGTGGACTGCCCTCAGGTGCCCCCTACCGCTGGCTGCATGAAGAGGTGTCGTGCCATTTGTTGTTGGCGCGGCCATTAACGCGGCACCATCTGACATCGGCAACAGAGCCAGCATAACGTCCACGTGCCCTCCCGCAGCAGCCCAGAACATGGCAGTCCTGCCGGCGCTGTCTCTGACGCCCGCCACGATTGGAGCTGCCTTGATGAGAACGTGAACGACGTGTGTGTGTCCCTTCCAAGCGGCCACGTGCAGCGGCAGCCTTCCGGCATTGTTCGCTGCCACAGCGGTCTCAGGTGCTGCATCCAACAGAAGCTGCACTGCTGAGGCTCGGCCGTTCCGGCTTGCCACGAACAGTGGTGTGGCGCCGTAGCTAGACTTTGCTGACGCAGTGGAGGGTGCAGCTGCCAGAAGCAGCCGCAGTGCTTGCAGCCCGCCGGACGCTGCTGCCACATGGGTCGGAAGCATGCCCACGCTGCACGCTTCCAGGGCTGCTGAAGGGTTCCTGGTTAAAATCAGCCTCATCAAGTCACTGCTCTTCAGGCTGGCAGCTGCGTGTGACAGGCGGATCCCAGGCCCCACTGGGAGGGCTGCAGGACGGTTTGCAGTAGAAAGGGAGCATAGGGATGGTGGGTTAGCTCTTGAACGCAGGTCCTAGCCTTCACATAGTTCTTACTCCTCCCCCCCGGAAGGACCTACCTGGCAAAGACCTCTGCTCACGCGCCACACACGCCAGCAGCTCCTGCTGCTGCTGCACGCACGCCTGCAGCTCTCGCGCCAGAGCACTTAGACTGACGCTGCTCAGCTGAGCAGCGAGCGCCTTGAGCGCGCTGCAAGGGGCACACAACAGAAGGGTGGATGTCAGGACCAGGTGCCACCGTGAATAGCTCAATGGGGCCAGCCCCAATGCAAACATGTGTTTTTTTAACCCCTTGTTCATGGACAATAACAAACGAGTGCCCGATGGGCCACTGCAGACTTGGGTCAGCTCACCTGCTGCCAATCAGCTCGCTGCCAGGGCACACAGCCTCCAGCCCCACCCGGCATGCTGAGGCCACCTGAACTGCAATCAACCCAAAAGGGAAAGTCACTTCGGGTGAGCAGGCGCGCAAGCTGTGTTGGGTGCCCTGCCAGTCCCGGTGTGATGTGACCCCCCCCCCCCCCCTGCCCAGCACAAGCCACACCGGTTGCACCGCGAGCTCACCAGCCAGTATGTCGCAAGCCGTCGTGGCATCCTCCAGTGAAGCTAGCGAGTAGACCGTGACCCCCTGCTCACCATTACTGGCGGACACCTGCGGTCAAAAACACCAGGGCGGGGAGTGGCAGCGCTGGCGGCGGCCTGGTGCAACGCGGCGGCGGCAGCCCAGTAGGCGCCATAAAACATGCTTGGGGCAGACCTTGTAGCCGCCTGCTCCTTCGAGCTGGAGCGGCGGCTACAAGGCGGCGGCATCGTGATACCAGCAGATTGCAGACGGAGCAACAGTTTCGGGGCTGCCCCTGAGAAGCGAAGGGCCGACGGTAGGTTATGCGTCCCGAGGGAGCGTGGGAGGCACCCGAGGCAGAATGACAGGCCCGGGAGGAAAGCGCGTTACAGCGCCGGGCTGTCTCCCCAGAGACTCCCATTACACGTGTCGTTCGCTGCATCACTTTGATAAAGACGATCGCATATCACCGGCAGTAGAAGAGGGTTGCAAATGGCGCACCGGCGCGCGGGGGCCGCCGGCCTCGGGGCACTCGCCCTGCTGCTTTGCCTTGCAGCTGCATCCGCGCAGTCGACTTCTTACCGTTGCAGGCGAGCAGCGGTTGGGAGCCGGGTTTGGCGCGGAGAAAGGGTGCAGAAGTGCCGCTGGCGCAAGGCGCCTCGTTGCCGCCAACGCCCTACTTGCCCCCGACGCCGTCTTACCGCCGTCTCTACCTTTCCATCTCTGCGCACAGGATGGGGCCCGTCGCCTCTCACTCCGCATGCGGTCTGCCGTTTGAGCTGGCCAATTTTCAGGCAAGAAGCTGCTGGGGGGAGCGCAGAGAAGCGCACCTTGGATGGATCACAGCTTCGGTGGCATTGCCTCGCTGCTGGTTCGACCCTCGGGCGGCCACCCTGAGCACTGCCTGCCTCTGCCTTCTCGTCTCCTGCCCCGCCCAGTGCAGGGATTCTTCGAGTGCAACGACGCAGTCAGGGTGGGGCGCCCCAGCAGCATTGAGGAGATGCAAGCACTGGTGAGCGGCAGCCCTCGGCGATCAAAGTGCAGGGGGATGTTTGGTGCCCTGGCAGGGCCGGGTGCCCGCCCGTCTTCCTGGCCCGCCTGCTGCCTTTGCCTCTTTGCGCCTTCTTCTTGGCCCCTCACATCACTCTCCACACTTCACCGCCCCTCCGCAGGTCGCCTCGTTTGCCAGCGTCAAGGCCAGCGGAGTGGGCCACTCTTGGTGGCGCCAACAGTTCTGCGCCGGCAACACCAGCAGCGCAATTAACATTGTGAGCCTGCCTTGCCCACCCACAGCCTGCCCCACACGCGCTGGCTGCTGTGCCTTGAGGCATGTCCACCTGGCCGGGTGCAGATGGCTGCCTACTGCCTGCCTGGGGTCCCCAACGCACTCAACACTTGGAAGCCGTCACGGTCTTCTGCCCTGCCGCAACTTCTCTCCCATGCATGCCATCATCACACCGCACCCTGCTGCCCCCTTTCCCGGCCAGAAAGTGACGACGGAGCCGAGGCTCCCATGCCATCCCTTGACACCACCTCACTCAAGGACATATTTGATTCTATCTCCCCGGGCCTCCTTTCTACGCTGCCAACCGACCCCTGCCTCCTGCCCCCACCCTCCCCTGCCTGCCCGCCAGGTCACTACGGAGCTCAGGCCCACCCTGGACATGATGGCCGCACCCGTGGACCCCGCCCGGTGGAGAAACACACCCGTGCCGCCCGAGTTCCCCATCCAGGTCAGCCAGAGCTTGCCACCCAGCCACCCAGCCAGCGCATGTATCAGGCCCGCCAAGCACTTCATCCTAGCTTGATTTGCCATGTCCGCGCCTGCCTGACGGGCAGGACTGCACCTAACTGCACCCCTGCCTGCCCGCTGCCCCGCCGGGGGCTCGCAACCCTGCTCACCCTCCCCATCCTCTTCACTCTCGTGTGCCTGCTCCCCTTGTTCGCATCTCGGGCCACAGGTTGATGAGGAGAGGCGGACGGTGAGCGTGGCCGCTGGCATCACCCAGCGCGTGCTCCTGGACTACCTATCTGGTGAGGGCGCCTGGGTGTGAGGGTGGAGCAGTCGGGGAGGGAGGGGGGCTGCCTGTATGAGTTGACGTTGGTTTATCTGCTTGCGCTTCAAATGTGTGGGTTTTTGGAGAGGGGGACCGTCTGGTGAGGAATGAGATGTGGCCTACAAGTATTGTTTAGTGCAGCAGCATAATTGCCACACATGCTGTCTGGTGAGGGCGCCTGGCCTGGTTTCGAGTTTGAAGCAGCAGGGGAGGGAGGGAGGCTGCCTGCCTGTCTGCCTGCCTGCCTGAGGGAGGCTGCCTGCCTGTCTGCCTGCCTGCCTGAGGGAGGCTGCCTGCCTGGTGAGCTGAAATGGTTGTGGGTTCTCTGCTGCTGCTACTGGCGGCAGTGCTCCTGGACTGCCTGTCTGGTGAGGGTGCCTGGGTGTGGAAGTGGCAGGTACAGGGCACAGAGCAGCAGGGGGCGACCAGACCGCTGATGTTGCTGTGGCGAGCAAGCCCCCGCCAAGCTGCCTGTACACGGCACTCATTGTCCCTGCACCTTCCTCCCGCACGCCAGCCAGTTCTCCTGACCCCCCCTGGCCACATCCCGCGTTGCCGCTTCTTCCTGCAGAGTACAAGTACTGGAAGCAGCCCACAGGATGGACCCTGCCCGCCTTCACCTGGTGCGTGTTGGCCCTGTGTGTGTGTGCGTCCTTTTGCAGCGCTGCATGCAGCAGCATCTGCAGCCCCAAGTCTTTTTGTACCTCGCCTCACAGCAGAACGGCCGCTGCCCACCCACTCGCACTCCTGCTGTTGCACAATCATACATAATTGGCCTTCCTCGCCGCCTCCCCTTCGACAGGTTCCTGGACCAAACCATTGGCGGGGCGGTGGCCACAGCCTCCCATGGATCCAGCATGCAGCACGGCACCCTGTCAGCACAGGTGAGCTTGGCACCTGAGGGCTGCCCCAGCCCAACCCGGCACACTGTTGGCACCCAGAATTAGCCCAGAATATCAATGAGGATCTTTACAGAGATTTGTGAGATGGAAGCGACTGCTAGTGGGTGTGTGCCCTACGCAGCGCTGAGACGCTGAGTGCCTGCCCAGCCCGGCACACTGTCTGGACCCTGCATTTGCAAAACAAACGGTGTCCACGCAGCGCTGTTTCCCCCCACAATCGCTGCTCCCCTTTCCCCCTCTCAATGCACCATGCTCCTGCAGCTGCGCGGCCTGAAGATGGTGCTGGCAAACGGCACCCTGGCAGAGTTCTCCCCCAACATCAGCATGCACCTCTTCCAGGCAGCGGGTGGGCGGGGGCGGGCTGTGTGTGTGTGTGTGTGTGTGTGTGTGTGTGTGTGTGTGTGTCAAACCGCGGGGTGTGCAGGCGTCTCTGGTGCCCTCTCGCACGCCTCCCCGCCAGGCAGCTGCGTTGCTCTGCCGAGCTTCCCCCAACAGCGCGTCTTCTTCACTGGGTGCTTGCCTCTCCTGCCCCGGGGCGCCTTCTGTTTCTGTATTCCGGACTCTGGGCGAGCCCTCCCGCCGATTTGTTGCAAGGGGCTTTTAAGTTGGGCATCTAAAAAGCATCTAAGAAGGGCATCTAAGAAGACCTCCTCTTGCCCGTGTGCCTGCCGCAGGCGTGGGCGTGGGGCGTCTGGGCGTGACGACAGAGGTCACCCTGAAGATCAGGCCGCAGCGGGTGCGCTGTGGTCGGGTCTGCCACGTCACCACCCGGTTTTCTGTTGTTGTTTCGACGGCTGCTGGTGGCAGCAACAGTGCAGCATGTCCCGGCAGGTGCCTGCGCCTGCACACCCCGCCTCAGGAAGCTTACCTGCATGGGCCGGGGCGGGGCAGGAAGGAGGCTGGGAGCACCCACACGCAATGCCATCGCCCACCACTGGGTACCACCCCCTGCCCAAGCCACTCAACCCAACCCTGCCTCCTACCCACCACCCGCCCATCCATCCCCTTTTGCAGGCCATTCGACGCAGCCTGCAGGAGCTGTCCTTCAGGGACTTTGCTTTGCAGGTGAGGCAGGCACACAGGCATGTATTGCCCCTAGGGGCTGGTGCATGCTATGCCATGCCGTGCCGTGCCGTGCCATGCCACGCCATGCATGTGCCGTATGGTTACTGAATTCACAGGGTGCAGGCGGGGCAGGCACACCCCGGGGCTGGCGCATGCCGCGCCATGCCATGCCTTGCCATGCCATGCATGCGCTGTGTGCTGACCCTATCCACCGGGTGTGTAGCATGCGTGGTGCCCCGCCCACTGCTCCTCTCCTGCCTCGTGGCGTGCCGTCTGCGAGCTGCGCATGTGTTGTGGGTTGTGTGCCGCCTCGTCAATGCGCACCTGTTTGCCTCGATCACCCCAACAAATCTCCTGTCTCGTGAGACCGTTCCTGGCTCCATATGGACATTAAATGTAACTAACTAATGCGTGCTCTGCAGGTGAAGAAGGTGCAGGACGAGTACGTGGCTGCCAAGCGGGCGAGGAGCGCCGACCGCATGCGCCGCGCCCTCTTCCAGGTGGGAACTGCCGTGGCGAAAACTCCCCACAGTGTGCACAACCGTTGCAGTGACTGACAGCAGTGGCTGACAGCAGTGCCGTGGCAAGCACTCCCCACAGTGTGCGCCACATGTGTACCAGCACAACAGCAGTGCCGTGGCAAGTGATCTGACGTGGTGTATCACCACATGGTGTATCGTCACAACAGTGACGGACTAAAGGCAGCGCTTCTGGGCTCGAATACGAACTTGATGTGGCAAGAAGTCGCCCTTGCGCCTTGCGGCGTGGCATGCTGGGGAAGGCAGGCGGGCCTGTGGGCAGCGCTAATACCAACGGCGCACTCCGCTCGGAATCGCAGCGCAGTACGCCAGGCTGGCACCACGCATCCGCTCTGTCGCCCGGGCACCCCCTCTCACACCCTTTCTCCGGCACGCTGCCTGCTTGGCATGTGGTGCAGGTGGACGAGACCCAGGCATTCTGGGCGGTACCCTCCGCCAACGTTCAGGTGGGTGGGTGGGCCCCGTTTCGAGCTGCGGCATTCACAGCCTGGGCTGCCTGCTGATTGGTGCGCCAGGTCACCCAGCACAGCGTTCCCATTTGCCTGGCCCGCTGCGAGCTTCAACTCGGGTCAGGCTGCCAAGCAGAGCCCTGCCCGTTCTGTGCGTGCAAATGAGGGATGAGCAGCCACCGTCAGAGTGAGCCCACATGCCCCGCCGTTGGCAAAAGGGCACGCCCAGGGGCTTTGTCCGGCTTGCGAATCAACCAAACCAGATAGCAATAAGCAAGAGAATAACCTTGTTTCTGGCTTTGTCTTGTCCGGCTGTGCAGCGTGTGGATTACGAGCACATGGACCGGGAGCCCAACGCTGTGGTGCTCAACGCCATGCCGGCAGGGGAGCCGCTGGTGCAGGTGGGGAGGCAGGGCAGGGCAGGGCAGGGC
>JTEE01000320.1:52644-71877 GCA_002896455.3 Chlorella sp. ArM0029B | reverse complement strand
GGCAGGGCAGGGCGGCAGGGCAGGGCAGGGCAGGGCAGGGCGGGGCAGGGCGGCAGGGCGGCAGGGACCATGGTGGAGCAGGCGTCCACCCCCGTGCAGCCGCTGCTCCTGCTGAATCCAGCCCTTCACCTTTGGTTTTAGAGACCTTATCTTAGCTCCTTCGGACCTGTATCTTTGCGCCTTTGGTTTCAAAACCCATGTTTCTACCATTGACACTGTTCTCCTTTCGATTACCACCCAGACATCCTCTAATGCCCACCCCTCTCCCCATCCCGCTGCCTCAGGGAATGAACGGCCCCCAGAGCGGCCCGCAGCCGCAGGTCGAGAAGGCCCCCGTGGGTCCCAACCCGCGCATGGCGGCCCCCGGCAGCACCCGCATGTGGAACAACATCTACGTGCAGCAGCTGCGCCCCAAGGTGGCGCCCGGCACATTTGAGAGCCGGCGGGCCTACTTGTCTATGAGGTGGGTGGATGGGGCGCCTGCCAGCTCAGCAGGCCGGGTGGGGCGTGTCAGCTCAGCAGGTGGGGCGGGGCGGGGGGGTGCCAGCGCAGCAAGGGGGGCTAAGCGTGCCAGCTCAGCAGGGGGCTGGGGCATGACAGATGTGGCCGAAGGGGCAGGCAGGCAGGCAGCCAGGCAGAAGGGGGCAGGCAGGGAGGTGAAGGGGCACGCTGCCAGACCTGTTGGAGGTCTGCAAGCTTGCTTGTGCTCAGCAATAGACACATCACAGGGTTTAGTGGAGGGGGATGCGCGGCATCAGAGTGCTAAATGGAGCCTCTGTCGAACTTCACGACCCTGGTGCAGTGATGGCGAGACCGCTCTCACTTCCATCTTCGCACCTTATGACCAGTACGAGGTGCGTGCTGTGCTGCTGCTGCCACTGCCACTGCCGCGTCAGTCTGGCAGGCTGAGCACGAAACGCAGGCACATGTGACTCGCCTGCTCGGCCGGCTACCGGAACTCACTTCTGCTATCTCACAGCTGAGACGACAGCCTCATCCTGCCACTGCTTGCTGCCGCTACATTCTGGCAGGCCACGCAGCCAACTGTCGCTGGCAGGCCGGCACCGACGGCAACAAGGCACCCCAACCTGCCACGCTTGCTGCAGAGGCCCGCACCTCGCTGCCGCTGAGCTGCCGCACTGTGCCTTCCTTCCCGCTATGCATAAACTCTTGACCTTCCCTCCTTATCGCACCTCTCCACACCACGCACCCTGTAGGTGGCCATTCCCATTGAGCGAGCGGGCAGCTGCCTGATGGAAGTGGGCAACGAAATCTACGGGCCGGCACGCCTGTTTGAGGGAGCCAGGACCCCCTGGCTGGTCCGGTTCACAACGTGAGTCGTCCAAACACTTGTTTATGGTCCACGGAGCCAGCAGGACTCACGGGGCGGAGAAGGGAAGAGTGTCTCTATGTGCTGCACCATGCGAGTGTGGCAGGGAGGGCAGAAGAGACGCAGTGCTGTGCTCTGATTCGACAAGAGGCTCGATGAATGCAAGAGGAGGAAGGCGGGGCTCTGGTAGAACAGTTCTGCTGCACCCCGCTCTCTCTTCATTGCGCTCGCTAGGCAGGCTTTGGGCACGCTGAGGGTGCACTGATACTGCCTTCGCACCGGGTGCTTGCGGGAGGGCCAGAGGGCAACTGTTGCCGAAGGCCACCAACTGTGCACTTTCGCCTTGCCTTGGCTCCTGACTCACTCTCCGTGGCCTCCCCTCCACTTCACAATGTTGCCCCCCGCAGAGAGGAGGACTTCTATCTGAGCCCCGCCACCGATGGCCCCGTCATGTGAGTGGGGCTGTGGAGGTTTGGAAAAGGCACGGGGAGCCGTGGAAGCTGCGTGGCTGCAGCCATGACACGGCCTGCCCTGCTCAGCCCCAGCAACTGTGTTCGCGCCAAGCTGCTGCTACGCCCGCACGCTGTCGCCCTCACTCCCTCCCCACCCACTGTCGCCCCTGCCTGCAGGTGGATCAATATGGAGGACTACATCAGCCGCAGCAGCGGGCAGTCCAACACCCCCTTCCAGCGCGCCGTGCAGCTGTTCCGCCAGCGCTGCGGCGCGCGCCTGCACTGGGGCAAGGTGCGCTCTAACTCTGGGGAGGGGTAAAGCGAGGGGGAGGTGAGGGAGGTGTGTGAGCCAGCGCTGCGGCTCTCGCCTGCAAGGTGGGGCAAGGTGCGCCTTGCTATCAAGCGGGCAAAGATGGGGGTGGGAAGGGTTCTGTGAGTGGCAGTGGGTGGCCTCGGTCAGAATGTTGCGTCAGAAGGGAGACGGGGGGGGGGGTCCCATGGTGTGGATCCGACCACAGGTTGGACAAACACATGCCCGCTCACCTCCCCAGCCATATCGTGCACTGCAGGCCGGCTGGCCGGAGCACGCCCCCTGCTACCAGGGCGCCCGGGAGTACCCCAACACATGGTGCCACTTCGGCTGCGCTGCCCAGGTGATGAGCACAGGAGTGATGCGGTGCAGGGGTTAGGGGGGCAGGGGCCCAGGGCGAGCCGCGTGTGAGAGGAAGGCCGGCGGCCAGCGCTGCCCTGCGTCTGCGTGCTATCTGCACGCTGCCCTCTGCCTGCGCCCCGCATACCCCAGTCACAGCGCGCTGCCGCTGTGCACTCCGATCTCCTTCGCCACCCCCCACCTGCTGCCCCCGCCCCTCCCTTGTCAATCAATCAGTTACATTTCAAGTCCTCTCTTGTGTGATTTCAGGCGCTGGACCCCACCAGCAAGTTCCGGTCGGAGTGGGACGGCTGGCGCTGGCAGGCGACGCGCGGCGGCGCCCCGGTGCCCTTTGCCTCCTGCTGCACCTCGCAGGGCTTCTCCAGCCAGTGCCAGTGCGCCACGCGGCCCGAGTGCCGCTGAGAGCCAGCTGCAGCTGGGCGTGGCAGGCTGCTGTTGAGCGCCTGTGCGCCAGCGGGGAAGAAGATCCTGATGCTGGTGCCAGCACCACCCATGTCCAGTTGACGTTTGAGGGGCTTTCATGGGACGATCGTAAATAAGATTCGTTTTTTTAAATTGTGGATTGCATGATTGCAAGACTGCTGTCATTTACTGCCCTGTGTAATTTAAATATGATGCGACAGTAGTCAAGTAAAGGTCGAGGCACAGTGTCGAGGAAAGCACGGCATGCGAGCTGTCCGCGCCCTTTGGGAGCGCTGTCCTGTCCCAAACCGGGCGTCCAAGGCTGTGCCTGCACCCAACAATCCCGGGAACCCTGGCCACCGTCTCGAAGCCAACCTAAGCTCCGCGATCTGCGTTTCTGTCTCGCTCCCCATCAGCATGGGGCGCAAGCCGGGCGAGCTGCATGACGAGGCCCTGCAGGCCATCTTTGCTGCGCTGGACTTCCAAGAGAGGTGGGCCCTCTCCCGCCTGCCGCTCGCCTGCTGCCCGCCGCCCGCCGCTCGCCCGCCTCCCCCCGCATGCCTGCCTTCCAGACGCCCATCCACACTTGTTTTCTCGGGCCATCGCACCTGACCAGCACTGTGCCCACCCCAACCCGCCTCCTACCTCAGGCACCAGGCCGTGCCTCTCGTGTGCAAGCGGTGGGCGCGCGTGTCTACGGCGCCCACGCTTCTGCGCCGTGTCCGCGTGACGCTGCGCGGCCGGCACACCCTGCCCTGCGCCCGCGCCCTGCGCCTCTGGCTGGCACGGCGAGGCCCCGGGGTGGTGCGGGTGCTCGAAATCGAGGTGTTGCCCTTCTGGGAGAATGCGTTGGGCAAGCAAGCCACCCTGTCGCACGAAGACGGCAAGCAAGCGCTGACTGAGCTCTTCCTGGGGATCACGGCCTGTGGGGGGGCGTCCGGCTGCCTCCAGGACCTCTCCCTCTCCCTGGAGTGCCTCCCCAACTTCCACCTGCCCCCCTCGGCGGTCGCCGCGCTGCGCACGCTGCGCGCGCTGCGCCTGTCCTGCGGCGCAGCACGCCTCACGCTGGCCACCTCCCTCCACCCTCTGCCCCGCCTGGAGCGCCTGGCCCTGGCATCCACGCCGCTGCGCCTCAGGCCCGACTGCACCCTGCCTAAGGGTCTCACCCACCTGGAGCTGGGAGGGCTGGGCAGGCACGGGCTTCCCCTGCAGGCAGGTGGCAGTGGCGGCGGGGAGGGGTGTGGGCTGGGAGGGGGTGCGCAGTCTTGATTGATTTATTGATTAATTGATTGATTGATCGAGTGTGGGGCTGCCCTGCAATGTGGAGGCCACAGTGGAGGATGGGAGGGGTGTGGGCCGGCCCGGGCTGGCCCCTGCAGATGCACCTGACATGCAGCAGGCTGCGTGGGCGGGCAGCGGGCAGGGCAGGTGGCAGGATGCTCAATCAAGTTGACCAATCAAGTACATGTCAAGGCCACCGTGAGCCAGCAACGGACTCGTGGGGCAGCCCCAAGAGCTGTCGACAGCGAGGCTGGCTGCAGCTTGGAACAGACAGACAGCTGTCAAAGCTTTGTGCAAACAGATCCTGCCCCATGCCCCGTGCCCCCCTGCCGCCTGCCCCCAACAGATCACGGCCCTGCCGGCGCTACGCAGCCTGGCCCTCAGTGGCATGGAGTGCGACAGCGCCGGCTACAAGCTGCTGCCCCGCCTGGCTGGCAGCCTGGAGAGCCTGAGCCTCAGCGGGTGCCGCAGGCGAGTGAGGGGACGTGTGGGTAGGGCTGGCGAGGATGCCTGCTGGTGGGGCCAGAGCATGCAGGGCACCGAGCGGGTCAGGCTGTCAGAGAGGTCCAAATGGTGGCAGGGTGTCAAGCATGGCGCAGCACAGGGCAATGGGTGAACATGCTGCAACGAGAGGTTGTCAGGGGGCGTGCACAGCGCTGTACGCACTAGCCGGCAGGGCACTGGGGAGATGAGTCAGTAGCTGTGAACTATTTGGAAAACTCCCCAAGCACCCACCCGGCCGCATCTCGAAAGCTTCCCCTTCCCACCCCACATCCTCCCCCCTCCCGCAGCCTGCCGGCGCCCGATGCCGTCAGCCTGCTGTCCCGCCTGCGCACCCTCCACCTGTCCGACGGCAGTACAGCCCAGGGGCAGTACAGCGCCACGCTGGCGTCTGCTGGCGGGCTGCTCAAGGCGCTACCTCAGCTCACCACCCTCAGCCTGGCTTCTGGAGCAGACGCCCCCTCCATGCCAGCCGACGCCCTGTCGGCCCTGCCCGGTCTGCAGACCTTTGCCTGGGTGGGTCCCGCCACCCCTGAGCCACCCGAGCTTCCCACCGGCCCCTGGCTAGCTTCCCTCCAGAAGCTGCAGGCCACCCCAGACATGCTGGCAGCTTCCCTGGGCACCCTGGCAGCTGCCACGCAGCTGCAGGTGGTGGCAGCTGCCGACCTGGACTCCTGGACCACGGCACACCACCAGCTGCTGCGCGGCCTGGCAGCGCTGCCCTCCCTGCGCCGCGCCGCTTTTGCGCTCGCCTCGCACAGCCAGGACTCGGACTTTGCTGAGACGGTGCTACAGGTAGGGCGGGGGCCAGGAGGGACACCGGCAGTACACCCTTGCATCAACCTTTTGGGCCTGTCAAAGCTGCATCCTACACTGTGCAGGAACGACGCTGCAGGTAGCGGGGCGCCGGGGCGGAGCATGGGCGCTGCAGGCAGGGGGGCCGGGAGATGCACCGACAGGGATTACACGTCCCCGTGCTCCACCCTTTTGGGGATCTCTCAAGACTGCTTCCAAGTTCACACAAGCTCGTTTCACTACTTTCACCTTGCGCTCTACATGCGCGCATCCCCTGGCGGTACGTCACACCTCGTTGTATTGGCTTCTGTTCCCCTTCTGCAGGCGGAAGATCTGAGCCCGGGCATGGTGGTGCAGTTCCTGCCCGTTGGCGACCAGCTGTCTCGGGTGGTGCTATCTGAGGGAGACTCGTGAAGCAGGGATGCTGCTTTCGTGAAGCATGGCTGCGCTGTTGACCCAGAGACGGCGGACGCTGTGTGTGCATCTGGCCCGCCGCTGCCGTGCTGCAGCACAGTTGCCGTGAAGCAGGGCACCGCTCTTGCTTGTGTGCCGCAGGGGCTGCCGCTGATTTGCACAAGGCCGGCTGTGGAGCGCTTTGGTGTCGCACAGCCCTCAGTTTAATGGAGGGCATCCGGCGGGAAGCATTTGGGCACCCTGCCACCCTCCCTGTTGATTGTTGACCTGCCTTGTTGACCAGTCTGTCGGTGCTTCAATTGTCCTCTTCGTTCACATGCCTCGTGACTTGCTTGCTTGCTAGGTTTATGTGGCGCTACGCAGCGTTTGTTGCAAGCTGCTGTTGACCAACCTGTGCACAATGGTGCTGCTGTGCTGCAGTGAGATCCGGAAATAGATGAGGCCACAACGTGAGTTGGCTTGGCAAGCGCCCAGGGCAAGTACACACTATCTACAGTAACAACAACAACCCGCTGCCGTGCAGTTAGGCAGCGCAGCGTGCGCCTCATGCCGTGGCCAGCTCAGCGCTTGCCAGGACCGGCTCCTCTGCCGCCGCCGCTGGTGCCGCCACAGCAGCCGCACCGGTGCCCGCCGCCGCCGTCGTCTGGGAAGCCGCCGGTGTTGGATCGAAAGGAAGCAGGCTGCCAAACAGAAAGTGCTGCATGATTGGGAACTTGGCCAGCACCTCTGCCTGATACATCTTGACCATGCCGCTGTTGACCTGTGGGAGGGCACAGGTGGCACAGCATGCTCAGCACGCATCTAGAGTGGGCACAGCGCACATCGAGAGAGCACAGCATGCCATCGCCTCTGCCAGGCACCTTTAGAAGTGCTGCTGATGGCCTGGCGGTAAGACGCGGTTTTCTATACAATGCCCATAACAGATAACCCCAGCGGAGGCAGCGGCTCCAATGCAGCGGTGGCAGCCCACTGTGAACCCACGCATCCACCCCAGCAAGCAGCCACCCCGCAAAACACATGGGTGTGCCCAGCTGCCGCAGCTTCCTGACAGTTACCAAGCAGCAATGGCAGCCGCGCGGTGGCAGCCCAGCGGTAAGCACCCACCCCCCTCCCAACGCCTGCCTCGCCCCTCCCGCCCACCTTTGACCACGTGGGTATGCCTGAGATATCAACCAGCATGGGAGAGGTCTCCTGCAGCGGGCCCTTCTTCACCTGAAAGGAGTTGCAAGGAGTTGCGGGAGGGAAAGGGCGGTGTCGGTGGTGGAAGCACGTGTTCGTGGTGTGTGCATGTGTGGATGTTAGTGTGGCAGGAGGGAGCGTGGAGGGGAGGAGAGAGGACGGCCGTGCAGGGGGCTGCTGTGGGCGCGGCAGCCGTTGCACCGCCAAGAGTGCACGCCAAGGGGCGCGGCGTGCCTAGTGCATGCGAGCAGTGCCGGGCTTGCCTGGCAACGCACGCAGCACCGGCGACACAAACCATCATTCGCGCAAGCCACCGCTGCCTCCAGGCAAAGGTAGCCCACGCATGGCCTTCTCTATCACTCTTACCCCATGGTAGGGCCCCCAAACTCCGTCGCCCCTCCCCCCGATGGCCCCTCCCTGCCTCATGACACCTCACACCAACAACTTAAAGCACAATCCTGCCGATCCACCTCCTTGGTGAAGCGCACCGCCCCAACAAAACTGTTGCACCTCCGCTATCCCACGGTACCTCACACGCGCACAGCACAGCCCTGCTGACCCACCCCTTGGCAAAGCGCACCGCCCCCACAAACTGCATGGCCCCTCTCTACCCCACGGCACCATCCACACGCACAGCACACAGCTTCTCTCGACCCACCTCCTTTGCGAATCGCACGGCCCCCAGGTACAGGTACTCCCCCGCATACCCCTCCAACACCTCGTGGCTGTGGATGGAGGAGGGCTTGATGAAGGGGTGCTCCACCAGCTGTTAGGGAGGGGACAGGCATGGCAAAGGGAAGGGCGGCAGGCAGCAGTGGGGCTAGTTGAAACCCTGGCTGTGGGGTGGGGCGGGGTGGAGGTGTGGTCTTCACGGCGGGGTGTGCCAGACAGACAGGGACATGTAAGGAACAGACGTCAAGACCACTCGTGCTTGTCCCCACCCCGCCCTGACCGGTGCGGCTCTGAGGCCAACCTACGCAGGGTATAGTTGGCATGCCTCCACACACAGCAGCCCAACATGATACAGCTGGGAGCTGCGCCTGAGCCGCCCCCCAGGGGGAACTGGTAGTCGTCCAGCCTCCACAAACAGCGCTTAACCACCACATCACGTCGTACAGTCACAGAACAGTTGACCCCACACAGTGAGGAGCCCCACCTGCGCGGCCCTCCAGACACAGGGGAGGAACTGGCAGTCATCCAGGTCACACGCACAGAAAGAATACTCATCACTAAACCCTCAAGCACTAACCCTCGTACAGAGTGGTCGAGCCCCACCTGAGCCGCCCCCCAGACAAAGGGCAGGAACTGGTAGTCGTCCAGCCCCCACACGCCATGGGAGCCCGCCGGCTCCAGCCAGTACGTGGTCTGTGCGAGGAGGGGAACAGGTAGGGAGGGATGAGGGCGCCCCAGGCAGGGAGGGGTGCAACATGTTTTGAGGTGTGAGCAGAGCAGGCAGGCAAGGGGGAGGCCGACAGGCAGTGAAGCAGGCAGCCTTTACCACGGCAGCAACAACACAAGGGCGGGAAGCCAGCCTGAAGCTGCCCACCTGTATCTTGCGCATCAGCTGCAGGTAGCGGGCAAACACGCGTGTGACCAGCGCCTGCGCATCACCCGCCCCCACCACCCCCAGGCGGGCCAGGCAGTACAGCAGCGCGCAAAACGTGGTCTCGTGACCTGCGGGGGGCGGGGCGGCAGGGAAGGGTGTGGGGCAGGGGCAGCAGGGGCAGCAGCGGTTGTGGCAGGGGGCAAGGGTACGGAGCTGGGAGAATGCCAGAGTGCAAGGACAGGTCGTGCGCAGCAGCAATGGCGGGGCGGAGCAGGTGTGGTTGGGTGCACCAGGCAGAGGCGCCAAGCCCCCGCCCACGCCTCCCCCTCACGCCCTCCTCTGCTGCCTGTGCATCCGGCGTCATGCCTGGGGGCCATCCATGCCAAACATACCCACGCCTGTCCCTGTTCACTCAAAACTGCTGCATGTCCCTCCGAGCCAAACCGTGCCCCTGCCATCCAACCCGACCTGTGCTGCCGCCGCTCCGTCCCACCTGTGCCATCACCAATGCGCGTTGCCTTGCCAAAGCTGTCGCCCTCCCAACCGCTGCCCGTGCATCTGACGCCACACCCTGACCATCACCACACACAAGCTTCCAGCTCCCTGCCCCTCTCCCGTCACACCTGTGCCGTAGTCGATGCGCGTCGCGTTGCCAAAGCTGTCTGCCAGGTAGCCAGCCAGCTCCACTTCGGCGCCCTCCAGCCCCACTGGAACCACGCCCGCCATCAGCTGCAGCCCGCCAACAGGGAGGTGGAGAACAGGGAGGTGGAGAACAGGGAGGTGGAGAACGGAAAAGGGTAAGAGGATTAACAGGCGAGCAAGGGAGGCACGCCCACCTTCGCTGCAGCCCCACGGCAGGAGGTAGAGAATGGGGAAGGTTGGAGGGTGAGCAGGCGAGTAAGGGAAGGCCCACTTGGGCATCGGAGCGGGCTTGCTGGGCGCAAGGCTGCACGCGCTGCTGTCACACTTGCCACACGGCAGCATGGCTAGGCATCAAGCCAGCCCACAAACCTCTTCTCTGCCTGACCTTCTGTCCCTATCTCCTTCCCCACAAATGTACACGCCCGCCCACAGCATCCGCCCACGCCCCGCACCTCCTGCGCCCCCTCGACCAAGCGTGCAAACCAGGTGCGGTAGGCGGGGTTGCCATAGCGCAGCGTGTGCGCCGCCGCCGGCGTCTCCTCCACCCACCGCCACAGCGTGTCCAGCACGCCCAACAGCTTCTGCACGGCTGCCGACACCTGCACCTCTCATCCACACAAACCGGAAGGAAGAACGGCAGGCTAAAGGCATAACAGCAGCAGGCCTGTGGGGCGCCCGCTGCCGTAAGGGTGTGGAAGCAAGGGGCGGCCCCGGCGGGTGCTGCAAGGGCACAAAGGGTCCAACCCGGTGTGCTGCCCAGTCATGCACAGGCGGGGAGACACAGAGGGGCCGCAAGCACTTACCGCCCCAGCCTTCCGCACCCCCCCTCCCCCTCGCCCAATTCAAGCAGAAGTGGCGCTGCCGCTCACCTCGCAGCGATCGGACAGCTGCTTCCCCTTGACCGCCTCATTCAGGGCCAGCACAAAACCCACAAAGTCTCTGGCGGCCGAGCTGCGCAAGAACGACTTGAGCTGATCGGCAGAGTGGATACGCTTGGTGGGCGGCTGGAAAGTGTGGGCAGCGGTGCCGCCCAGCTGCAGTGCCGGCGGCAGCTGTGGGTGTGCGTGCGGCACCGCAGCGTCCACGGGCCGCCCCGTGTGGGCCGGGCCGCTTGCCGCCGCCCACGGAGCGCGCGTGAGCTCGCCGCGGCTCACTGCTGGCAGCGGAGCTGATGTGGCGGCAAGCTGCCGCGCCCAGGGCGCGGCGGTGGGCGGCATAGGCGGGGCGGCGGCGGTGGCAGCGGGTGGTGCGCCCGGCTCCCCGACAGGCTTCTTGGCCCAGGGCGCCGCAGTGGGTTCCATTCTAGCTAGGTCGCACACGGTTTGACGTGCCCTGCTAGTCGCCTGAGGCGTGTCAAAGTGCGGGTATGGGCTCCTGACGGTCGGCTGATCTGTCTGTGATGCCAATGCGTATATTACAAGGCGCAACGATCGCAAAGGCAGAGAGAGCACCGTTTGCCTTCGGGAGGAGAAGAAGAAGAAATCATTGGGCGCCACGCGGCACGCTGACAACCCTGTAGGACGGTTGACACTGTTCGCCAGTCCAGCGCATTTATTGTGACATGAAACCATTGACAGACAAGGATACTCTCGCAGCACTTGCCCCCCTCCCTCCTAGCAGTGCACAGGTTGCTGCCCAAGCGCCTGTCTCGCTCACAACTCTACACCCGCTGCACTTGAGCATCCCGCCGCACAACAGCATGTCGGGAGCCGCACAGGGGGACTCCCCCTCCACGCAGCCCTTCTTGGCATCCCCTCGGGGCGTGCTTACGCCCCGCACTCTCACACGGTGAGCGCAGGGGTGATGATATCCGTGGTTTAGCAGGCCCTCCGCCTTTAGCGCACCGAGGTCGCAGACGGGGCCATGAACTTCTGACACAGAAGGCGACACGCGAAACCCAAGCCTATCAGGCACCATGGCCTAGCGGTGAGACCACATACCCGGGGCGCCGCGGATGGAAGGCGCTCGGGGTATCCCCATCCTTCTGGGCCTGGTTCTGCGCCGCGCGCGTATCCCGTACCGCCCCGCCTGCCCAGCTTCCTCCTCCTGTCCTGTTCCTGCCTGCCCTGCAGCTCGCTGTCCTTTGCGGGCGGCACTCCGGCCGAGATCCTGAAGGCTGGGCTGGTGCACAGCAGAAATGAGCTGGTCATGCTGTTCAGTCGGTGAGGCGGGAACGGATGCGGGTGCAAGCCGTGCTGTGTGCATGGTTTCGCAAGGGGCCCAGGTCAGTTCAAGGGCGGGAGCGGGAGCGGCAGCCGGCCTTTGCAGGGCAGCTGCTTGCAGGTGCCCGATGCCGTTGGCTCCCCAAGGGTTTCATGCCAACCTTGCAGCCTCGTGAAATGCGCGGCCCCGGCAACCACCATCTGCCGCCCACCTTGCCTGCGCCTTGCACAGCAACCCCCGCCCGACCTCGGCACCTCCCCATCCCGCCGCACTCGTCCCAACCACCTCCCCATCCCACCCTCTTCCAGCCCATCACTCCAGCCCTCGCACACGCATCAATGCCCCTCCTCCTCTCTGACTGCACATCTCCCTCGCTCTCCTCACCTGCCATGCACCTCTCATACCACACACGTCCTCCGCCCCCGCCCCGCGCCCACGCCCCCTCCGCCCTCCCCCGCAGGTGCCTGGCACGCGGCAAGGGCGGCAAGCCCATCCTGCTGCCCCACATCATCCTGGACGAGCTGTGTGCTGTGTGCGAGGAGTGCAACAACCATGCGCTGCGCACAAGCGAGATGGCCACGATGCTCAAGACCGTGCAGGTGGGCCGCAGAAACCGGAAACCATCAGAAACCATCAGAAAGTGTTCCCTCATAACAGGCAGAGTGCATGTAGAGGGAGATGGGGCGAGAGAGGTTGTGTCCCCCGTGCCGCACTTGTGATCGAGAGGAAGAGCATAGAGAGGAGGATGACGTACGCCCCATGCTTCCCACAAACACAAAAGCGTTTGCCCGCACGCATGCACATGCACACACACACACTCGCTCCCCTGCCCCGACCATGCCTTCCAACCATGCTCCTCTCATCCCGCAGGAAGCGGTGGTCATTGCTCCCCGCCTCGCCTTTGCGCTGCGGCCCACCATGGGCGAGTGGTACTACCTGCGGTGAGCTGGGGTGGGTGGGGTGTGGTACTGCAAGTGTTGCGCAGGTGGGAGGACACTCTTGGGGTGTCCAGCACTGTGCTGCGAGGGCAGGGCGCTACGGGCGGCGAGGTGGGCAACACCCGCGGCGCTTTCCAGCAGGGGCACTGGGCGCACTGTATTTTGCTACAAACTGCATTCTGACTTCACTCACCCCCAGCCTGTCCCATGAGACCGTTGCTGGCTCCCCCTTGGACCTGAAATGTAATTGATCGAAGACGAGGTGTGCATGTGTTGGAAGAGAGCTCACGAAATCACGCCCTTGCACCTATGTGTGAACCTGCCCTCTTCCTCCTCTGCCTTTGGCCACCCCCCTCCGCCCCCCTCCCTGCCCGCCTTGCCCGCCCTGCAGCATCAGCGTGGAGGACATGCGCGTCGAGGAGATGACTGCTGCCCACTACCTGGCGTTCAAGGAGAAGCTGGTGCCCATGGAGACGGGTGGGCACCCCTGCTGCCCTGCTGCTCTCTGCTCCCGTGTCTGGGGCTTGTCTTGTGAAGGGAAGGAAAGGGAGGCTGCTGGGCTTGGTTCTGGCCGTGCTCAAAGTGCCCGCACAGACCGGTGGGCACCCCCTGCTGCTCCTTGTTTCTTAAGATGTATGTGCCTCTGTATCTTGCTTGGAAAGGAACAGAAGGCTGCTGGGCTTGAATTTTGGTGCCCATGAAGACGTTAGGGCAGCAGAGGCCAGGGTGGCTCCCATGGAGACGAGCGGGCACCCCTGCTGCTCTGCCGTTCTTTTTGTCTCTGTGTCTTGGCCCATGCACACAGCTGCTCTGCTGTTTCTGTGTGTGCAAGACAAGGGGTGCGCACTTTGGGGCGCAGAGGGCGGTTGTGGAGAATGTTGTGCCATCAAGCCTGTTGCAGTTCAACAAAGCAACATGAAGAGGGAGGGAGACAAAGGGAGGTGGGAGTGAGGGGCTGTGAGATGATGGGCGTGGGTGTGCAAGCGGGAGTTTAGTGCCAGACTCCCTCTTGCCTCCCTCCCACACTGCCTGATGCAGGCGAGTTGCTGGGTGTGTGGCTGGCTAGCGCCCGGGGTTTGCTGGTGGCCTGTTGAGGGTTGGACCACACCTTCAGCCGTCACGCTCGCTGCACCTCGCGCCCGCCAGCCATCTGCTCGCCGCCTCTTGCACACCTGCCTACCGCCTCCGCCCGCCTGCCTGCCTGCCTGCCTGCCTCTTTCCAAGCACGTGCCGCTGCAGTGCACGCACGCACCAGTCGACCCAAACCCTGCACCGTTGCGCCTGCCGCCGCTCGTGCACCCATGCCGCCTAAACCCTCGCCCTGCTCTTACACCCATCCGCATTTGCCATGTACTGCCCCGCTGCGCCCTGCTGCCTCTCAGCAGACCGCCATGGCTACGACCCTTTCGTGCTGGAGCTCGATCTCAAGCCCTTTGGCGTGCACCAGCCCAAGATTACTTTGCAGGTGCCCCGCCCCGCCGCCTGCCGCCCCGCCCTGCCTGCCACCCTGCATCTGCCTGCGGATGCTCACGTTGCACGAGGCTTGCCTGTGCTTGCTTGTGCTCTGGCGTGCACCAGCCCAAGATCACCCTGCAGGTGCCCCACCCTGCTCTGCCCTGCCTTTGTCTGGCTTGCCTGTGCTTGCGTGCGCTCTGACGACTGCTTGCTACCTGCCTCCCCTGCGCTGCTGGCCCCCTTGAGCGCATGCCTGTGCCCTTCTCACCTGCGCAACTTCGTTCAACAGCAATGGACTGCTGCCCTGCCCCGCGCGTCGCCCATGCCCCGTCTTGTGTGCCTGCCACCACTGCCCCCCTGCTCGCGCACCACCGATCGCCCCGCCCCCGCCCCGCTGCCGCTCAAACTGCCCCCCTGCTCGCTCACCACCGCTTGCCCCACCCCCGCCCCCGCCGTGCCCCTGCAGAGCCACATCGGCAACGGCGTGTCGTTCCTCAACAAGACGCTGTCTGCCAAGCTCTTCTCGCCCAACGCAAACGCAGAGGGCAGGTGCGGGGTGCGGGGTGGGGGCGGAGACCTGGTGGCCGGGGCAGTGTGGCTGAGGGGCATCGTGGCTCCCCCCTGCTGTCAATCAATCAGTTTTATTATATAGAAAATGTTTTCAAATTGTGATCATCAACATAAAACATAAAAATTTTCACGAATGTTTTTAGATTCATGAAAAAATAGGGTAAGTACATTTCAATTCCAGGCGGGAGCCAGCAAAGGTCTCATGGGACAGGGTGAGTGTATCAAAATGCAATTTGTAGCAGAGAGTGGGTTCTAGAATAGAGCCACCTTTTAAACCGAACAATGCGTGCTCCAGGCACCTCGTGCTCAGCCTTCCCCCTCCTGCCAGCCCCACCTGGAAGCTGTTCCGTCTTCTCCCCCTGCCCCCTCTTCCACCTGCAGCCAGCTGATGGTCGAATTTCCCCGCATGCTTCTTTCCTGCCCGAATCTTACCTCTGTCTTCTCCTCCTGCCCCCTCCCCCACTCTGCAGCCAGGTGATGCTCGACTTCCTGCGGGAGTTCAAGCACGGAGGGGAGAAGCTGCTGCTGAGGTGGGTGGGGGTGTGGGTGTCAGGAATGGGCAAGAAGGTGCGGATAGGGGTGATGGACAGGGGTTCACATGCACTATGGACACCAGCTCGAGTGAGGCATGTGCGTGCAAGGCATGCCCCACCCGGCATGCCACCGCCCGGCATGCGGCAGCGCCATAGGTCTTCCCGTGGCGCCACAGTTGGCTGACAGCACTGCCTTCCCTGGTCTCTTGCTCTGCCTCGGAGCATTGCCCTGCCTGCCCCGCCTGCCCTCCTGCATCCCGTGTCCGCCCCCGGCGGCGGCCAGCGCTGCATTCCTGATTCGCCAGCTGTCCCCGCTGTGCCCTGCTCCCCCTGGCAAACTCCTGGTCCGCCTGCTGTGCCTGCCTGGCCCTGTCATTCCCCCTGGCGCAGCCAGCGCGTGAACAGCGTGCAGCGGCTGCGCCACTCGCTGCTGCGGGCCGACAGGCTGCTGGAGAAGCACGAGGATGACGTGAGCGGGGGGGGGGGATGTGTTCATGGTTGTGTGTGTTGCGCTAACACACAGCGTCGACTGTGTTTGTGCGGAAGGTGTGGGGGGATGTGAGTTCCTGTTGACAGGGTGTTGGAGAGGCACAAAAATGGCATGGGTGCTTGGGGGCCTTGGTTTTCTTGTGTTGGTTGCCCGCAGTGGGGCCAAGGCACATGGGCCCCTGCACACACACATCAGCATCAGCACCTGCCAGGGCACGTTCCAGCTGGACTTGCCGCACCTGCTGCTCTCACACACCTCGCCTTGGATTTGAACTGTGTGCAGGAGCCCATCGCCGTGTGCAAGCATGCCACCATCTGGGCTTGCTGACTTGCTTCCTCCCAACCCTCGTGTCGCTGTGAACCGTGTGCAGGAGCCCGTCACCGTGTGCAAGCACGGAACCATCTGGGCTTGCTGACTTGTTGCCTCCTCCAAACCCTCGTGTCGCTGTGAACCGTGTGCAGGAGCCCATCACCGCGTGCCAGGGCATCGACGAGCTTGGCTTCCTGCCCGGCTGGGGCAACACGGTGGGACGCGTGCGCGAGTCCTTCCAGCTGCTGCTGGACATCATCCAGGTGAGGCAGGGGGGGAGGGTGGGGGGCAGTAGGATGGCTCAATAACAAGCGGAGGAGATCCACAATCCAACAACATGGGGAGATCCAATGAGAGGGGGCAGGACAGGGCATAGCCCTTCCAGCTGCTGCTGGACATCATCCAGGTGAGGCAGTAGTGGGGGAAGGGTGGGGGGGGCACTTGGTTGGCTCATAACAAGGCAGGGAAGGGCAGGGCATAATCCTAAAAGCGACATCATTCAGGTGAGGGAGAGGGGAGGAGGGGGGGGGCAATACTTTGGCTCATAACAAGAGGGGAGGGACAGGCCATGGTCCTTCCAGCTGCGGTTGACATCATTCGAGCGAGGCAGGGTGTGAGTGCCGGCAGTTTCAGTACATACACCAAAGCGGGGAAAGGAAGCTCCTTGCAGGCAGCTGTGGGGGCTTGAGCAGCGCACTCCTCTGCCTGCCGCTCGCATGCATGCTAGATCCCTCGCAAAGCATGTGCTCTCGGCCTGCTGCAGCCTGCGCCACGTCCCGCCTCGTGCCCTTCCCTCCCCGATTGCCCTCGTACGCCCCACTGCCCCCTGTGCCTTCTTTTTTGACACTGCTCTCCGTAACCGATGCTTTGGGCGCACAATGTCCTCGTTATCTTCCTTTCCACACTGCCCTTTCCTCCCCCTCCCCTGCAGGCCCCCGACTCTGACACCCTTGAGAAGTTCCTGGCCCGCCTGCCCCTCATGTTCAAGGTGGGAGGGGGGAGAGGCTTGCTTTTTGGACACGGGCTGGGGCTTCCGCGGCACACATTTGTGTTCCTTCGGTGCTTTAAAGTGAACGAATGTAGGAAGGACCGGGGCTGGTTTGCTTGCTGCTTGCTCTCGTGCAGCCTCCAGGCGCCCATCTGGGCCCCCAGTGGTGTAATGAGCAGCGTGCTGAGCTGTGCTGTGCCTGCTGTGGTGCCTGCCCGCCTCCCTCCCGCAGGTTGTCATCCTCTCCCCCCACGGCTACTTTGGTCAGACCAACGTGCTGGGCATGCCAGACACCGGAGGCCAGGTGGGGGGGAACAGTAAATGCAGACGGGTGGGCAAGGGTCGGTACAGAGGCCAAGGGGGGTGCCGGGGGGGATCATGGTTAATACAATGTTGCCGCTGCAGCATGGGGAAACATAGGTGAGTATCGATACATGGTGCAGTATCAGTTGCTGTGCCAATGCGTGCGCGCCCGCGCACTTTTGGCGGTGCTGCGCAGGACGGCGGCACTATACGGCCCTGGTATGAGTTTGTGCCGGCGAGAGCAAACGACACCAAAGCTGACCTGGCGGGGGTGGTAAGGCAGGGCAGAGTGTTTGTTAGACTGCCACTACTAGCTGTGTAGTAGCGAACGCCGGCATCTCACTAGCGCTCCGCCCCGCCCTGCCTGCCAGGCCCCGCCTGCAGGGGCCCGCCCAGTATGCCGGCGGTGATCGGCCGCCCACTCGCCCCCTGCTCACCATCCCAGTTCTTTCACGATCACAAGCACTCCACCGCTCTCCCGCCCTCCCCTGTCCTACGCCCTTGACGCCAAGCCTTGCTGAAACTTCCCCTGTACTGCCTGTCCTGTCCCGTACCGCCTGTACTGCCTGCCCCCCCTCAGGTGGTGTACATTTTGGATCAGGTGCGGGCGCTGGAGAAGGAGATTGAGCAGCGGCTGTCAGAGGCGGGCCTGGAGGTGCGCACGTTTGGTTGTGCGTTTGGTTGTGCGTTTAATCATGCGTTTGGTTGTGCATTTGGTTAAGCGTTTGGTCATGCGTTTGATCATGCGTTTGGTTATGCTCTCTATTCACATGTATGCGCTGCACTGAGGGGCTGTGGTGGCGTCCTCAAGGCGTGTGGTGCTGCTCTTGGAAGGTGCATGGGGTGGGAGCTGCTGGTGGTGCTGCCGGTCGTGAGTTGAGTTGGAAACGGCTGCGCTGGCCAATGGGGTAGTTCCTGACCCGCCTGGCATTCGGCCGCCTCGCCCTCGCCACTTGCCCTGCCCAACAAGCAGTCCACCCTTCGTGTTTAGTCGCCACTTGCCCTGTGTGCTTTGCGGCTTTCTGCATTGCTGTCGGCCCCGGCATCGTTGCGGTGACCCGACTTGTGCCTCGCCTCCCCACCCTCCTCGCCTCTCCCCTGTCTGTCCCTCTCTCCTGATTCTGGCACCCCTCTGCTCAGGACCCCGGCAGAGCCCCAGCCCGACTTTCCGGTGGGGTTTGTTTGACTTTGCTGCCTCGCCTCCCCACCCTCCTCACCTGTCCCCTTCCGCCGGGACCCCTCCCCAGTGTTTTGCGTACACGAGGTAGACCCCGGGGCCCTAGCAAACGCACGGGGAATCAGTTTGGGCAAACGGGCATAAATGAAAAGATTGCCGGATGGCAATGGGGTTCTGCAGGGCCTGCCCGGCGATTGCAAAGTGGCCTAGGGGTGTCTGCAACCGGTCACAGGTGCTCAGAGCGCCGTAGCAGGTTGCTAAAAGTGTCTGAATGCCGGCGGAGAGGCGCAAGAGGCGCAGGGATCAGGTAGCACGCCTTCAGGGCTTGCCATCTCCCTTGCCTGCCCACATGCTACCGGGCTTCTATAAGGCTGATCTCCGGATGCCCACGGAAATCTTATGCAGTTTGGCCTACCTTCCCGGGCTTCTCCAAAACCCCGAGCGAAACACCGCCCCTCCCCCTCTTCATCATGTTTGTGTTGTTGCAGACCTCCCAGCCCAACATGGTGGTTCTCACCGCCCTATGCCTCGCCTCCCCACCCTCCTCACCTCCCTTCCGTGCTCCCCTCCCCTGCCAAACCCCTTTGTTCTTCTTGCAGAATTTCCAGCCCGACATCGTGGTGCTCACCCGCCTGATCCCAGACGCCCACGGCACCACGTGCAACGAGCGGCTGGAGCCTATCAGCGGCTGCCGCGGCGCACGCATCCTGCGGGTGCCCTTCCGCGACGCCGAGGGGTGAGCAGCGGTGTGCAGCGGGAGGCAGGGGAGGCACGGGAAGTGCCTTGTCTCGAAGGTGTGGGGAGGCATGGCAAGGTTTTTTATCCGAGCGTGTCGCGAGAGGCGCGAGAGGAGGAGGGGAAAGGAAGGGAGAGGTAAGGAGGGCGGTTACCTGACTACACCCGTGGGAGCACAAGGGCACACTGCGGCTCTACCCCTCGGCAACCCGGCATCTTTGCGCCCTTCCTCCCCGCCCCATCCCACCTTCTCCTTCCCTCCCTCCCCCCCATCAACCTTGTTTTGGCACCCGCAGCCGCATCCTCAACAACTGGGTGTCCCGCTTCGACCTGTGGCCCTACCTGGAGCGCTTCACTATC
>JTEE01000320.1:41140-52612 GCA_002896455.3 Chlorella sp. ArM0029B | reverse complement strand
GGGTGGGGTGACTACCTAACTTGGCGGGGCAGGCACTTGTTGTGCTTGGGAAGTGCAGGCTGGGGTGAAGGGGGCATAGGGCAGGGCGGCTGGCTCGGTGGGGGATGTCTGGTGGCAGTTGGCGCGCTGTTTCTGTATGGGCTTGTTTTGGTTGGGCACAAGCGAGATGGGGTGAGGTTGGAACCTTCCGGGAGGTATGCCTTTCCGACACCCCTGCTCCCGCCCTGTGCCCGGGCTAGAGAAAAAGAAGGAGAACCCAGCCCGAGGGCGCGGGGTTGACCGACGCCAGGAGCCGACAGGGAATGGAGCCAAGGGCACCAGTCAGCTACCACCCCCCCCTGTGCCGGCTGCCCTGTACACCCGTCACGCGGCTCCTTACACTCCTTTCCTCGCTACCCCCTTGATCCGCTGCTGCAGAGATCCTGGCTGAGATGGGAGGCAAGCCCGACTTCATCATCGGCAACTACAGGTGGGCATGATTTAACAGGGCTACACTACATTGTTTTGAATTAGTCGTGAATTAGTTATGCCGGAGGCACACAGAATTAGTCATACCGTAGGCACACAGAATTAGTCATGAATTAGTCATGCCGTACGCACACAGAATTAGTCATGAATTAGTCATGCCGTAGGCACACAGAATTGGGGTTCAGTGTTAGTACTGGGCGCCTCAAGGGGCTGCCAGGGGGTTGTGATCATGTCTTCTCTTGATATGTTTAGTTGCGGCTGCACGCAAGGAGGGCAGAGAAGCTGTGCTGTCGCAGGGTCCGCTGTCTGCTTATTGTCACCCTCTGGCAGTGCGGCTTGGGGTGCAGCATCGACTGCTGCACCCGCTGTGCGCTGCCAGTCGGGTGCCAACGTGCTCACAGCGCATGCCTGCAGCAGCTAGCTTGCTGCTGCCCTAGAGGTGACCACGCAATCCGCTGCTTGCTCAAGCCTGCAGCAGCCAATGCGTTGCATAGACCTGGGGTGTGTTAGGAAGGGATGAAGGGGGGATGTGAGCAGCAGGCGAAGGGATGCGGGCAAGCAGGGCAGAGAAGCTGTGCTGCCGCAGGCTTCGCTGTCAGCTGGACCTTCACATCCTCTGGCAGTGCAGCTCGGGATGCAGCATCGACTGCTGCACCCGCTGCGCGCTGCCAGCTGGGTTGCAAGGAGCTGACAGCGCAAGCCTGCAGCAGGATGCTTGCTGGTGCCCTAGAGGTGCCTGCACACACACACACATGCATGCATGTTCAAGCGACTGCAGCAGCCAGTGCAATGAGTTCTCTCAGGACGGACTAGAAGGACCAGTGGGTGCTTGTGTGTAGCAGCTGGGCCAGGAGGGCAGACAAGCCATACTGCTGCAGGCTCCGCTGTGCCACGGCCGGGTCTTGCACTGGCATTGCGGCTTGGGCGCAGCCCCGCTGCGCGCTGCCAGTCGGGTGCCAACGTGCTCACAGCGTCAGCCTGCAGCAGCAAGCTTGCTGCTGCCCTGGAGGTGGACACACACACATGCACACGTGTCAGCCTGCAGCAGCCAATGCATTGCACAGCCTTGGGCTGGGTTGGGCAGGGACCAGGGGGCGCCTGTGAGCTAAGGGCGTTTGGGCTTGGGCAAGGAGGTCCGGCAAGCCTGGCTCCTGCAGGCTGCGCTGTTGCATTGCAGAATTTGATGTCAGCTGGCAGTGCTGCTCCGGGTGCAACGCTTCTGTGCTGCTCCGGGGCGCGTGCTGCCAGTCCGGCGCCAGGGTGCAAACAGCGCAAGCCCGCAGCAGGAAGCTTGCCGGGTGTCCACGCTGACAGCGCAAGCCCGCAGCAGGAAGCTTGCCGGGTGACCACTTAGACGTGTCCGGCCTGCAGTAGGTCATTGGTTGTTGATGGGGCTTACCGAGGGTGGCTGTGATAGGAGCCAGTGGGTGCCTGTGTGGCTACAGCAGATAGAGGGGTGCGGGCAAGGTGGGCACAGAAGCTGTGCTGCTGCAGGCTTTTGCTGTGAACCTTGGATGCCTCCGGTGGGCATCCAAGGTCACAGCTTTCCCGGGTGCAGCATCGAGTGTTTCACCCGCGCTGTGCTACCAAGCCCGAAACAGCAAGCCTGCTGCTGCCTGGAGGTGCCTGCACATACACACGTGCACACCATTCAGCCTGCCGCAATCAAGCCTGCGGCAGCCAATGCAACGAGTTCTCTCAGGGTGGAGTTAGGCAGGCACCAGTGGGTGCCTGTGCGCAGCAGGTGGAGGCATGTGCGCAAGGAGGGCAGAGAGGAGTTGCTGCTGCAGGTGCTGCTGTCGGCGCTTGCTGCAACTGGCACCGCTGCACCCGCTGTGTGCTGCCAGTCTGTTTCAAGGTGCTGACAGCGGAAGCCTGGAGCAGGAAGCTTGCTTTGCCGAGTGGCCTCCCGAACACGCGGTGGCCTGCAGCAGGCCACCAAGCAGCAGTCGATGCTCTCCTAGGATGCATGCACAGAGAGAGCAGTGCATGCTTTTGTGTAGCTGATGATGGAATGCGAGAAGAATGCGAGCAGGATGGGCAGATGAGAAGTAGTGCTGCTGCATGGTACGGGCTGTCTGGCGTGCTGCACTCTGGCACTGCGGCCCCGGGTGCAGCATGAAGTGCTGCACCTGCTCTCTGCTGCCAGTGGGCTCCATGCTGCTGACAGCGCAAGCCTGCACCAGGACGCTTGCTGGTGCCGCAGAGTTGGTGACCCTGCAGCAGGTATGCTGGCACGTGTGCACCTGCTGGGCTGTTGCCCCAGCAGGAGTAGGCAGCGCACACAGCGCTGCTCGCAGGCAAGCACGCCTGACACCCTTGGCTGGCTCTTGAGCTTAACACCACTGCATGTGCTTTGGGGGCCTTCACGCTTGGTCTGGGCCGCGGCTGTTGGAAGCACCACGAGCTCGCAGGCGAGCTCAGGGGTGTGGTGCTTGGTTGTCACCAAGGTTGGTGTCTTCAGCAAGGCCATCATTGCAGCCCTGGTGATGGTAGTTGGCCCCCATCAGCCCGGGCCGCGCTGGGGCCTGCGCTATGACGCCCGTCTTGATGCAAGCATGCACCAGCCCGGCAGCCCGCCACTGTTGATCCTCGGCCCAGCCTTGTGTATCATTGGCTAGGGAGATGCGCTGTGCTGAGTGAGATGGGGAAAGTCTTTGAAGCCCCAGGCACAGCAGGGCTGCTTGCACGAGCGTGGCACTGCAGACGATGCATGTGTCGTGCTCTGCGGGCGTCGTTGTATGTGCAGTCCTGCTGCGTCGGCAGGGACTTCAGGAAGGTCCTGCCTCCCAGCGGTGCTCCGACGTGCGCTTGCAACGCCCAGTGCTCTGTAGCACTGGCTCTGCTCCTGGTTGTAGCTGACAGCCCTCGTGGTGTGTGGGCGACATCTCCGCCCACCAGTCACTTGGGCTGTCGGAGCATCGGGGGAGCAAGCCAGTGGTACAGGTGCAGCGGACGCAGTGGGCCCTGCCCCCAAGAAACAACCTTTGGCTCGCCACACCTCCTCTTTCTACCCTTTGGCTCCACCCTTTCTCGACCCCAGCCGATGCTGGTCTCCCAGGGAAACACCAGGCCTTGACAGTTACAAGTCCAATCAATCAAAGTTGCAGCGCCTGATCCCAGTGCTTGCACAAGTTGCGGCACGGCTTGAAGCAAGCAACACGTTATCAAACCCAGTGTTCGCCTCCCCCCACGCCACTCTCAGCACCGACGGCAGCTTGCTTGCACTCGAAGTCAACCCCAAGCAGCACCTTATTCAAACCTCGTGTCCCCCTCCCACTTCCCCTCCCCTCCCCCCCCCCCCCATGCAGCGACGGCAACCTGGTTGCCACCCTGATGAGCCACCGCATGAACGTGACGCAGTGCAACATCGCGCACGCACTGGAGAAGACCAAGTGAGGGGGCGGGGGGGGAGGCAGAGGGGAGGGAGGGAGGCAGGGGTGAATAGCAGGGCACAGGGCGAGGGGGAGAGGAGTGGCAGTGCAGGTGGGGAGGGGTGCGAGGGATCGAGGTGGTGCTGGCTTCCACGGGCCAAGTGGGGATAGGGCTGCAGGTCCGGACTGGCAGGCCGGGCGCCCTCCAAGTCTTTGTCGTTGCCCTCACCTCCTCCCAGGCACCGCTTGCTGACCCAATGCATCCCCACGCCGCGTCAGCCGCCCTCCTCTCCCCGCACCTTCCTTTTCCGCCTGCCTCACCCCGGCCCTTCCTTTCCCCCCCCCGTCTCTTGCAGGTACGAGGACGCCGACATCTACTGGCAGGAGCTGGAGGAGAAGTACCACTTCTCGTGCCAGGTCAGAGGGTGGGAGGGGCAGGCCCGTAAGTGGAATGGCAAACTTTGTCACATTTTAATTTGGGTAAAAAGGAATTCAAATGTATATGTAGGGGAGCTTGCTTCCAGAGCAGTGTCGAGGGGCCACCGGGTAGCGCAGTGGCCCCTCAACACTGCTCTGGAAGCAAGCTCCCCACATATACATTCGAATTCCTTTTTACCCAAATTAAGTGGGTGGAGTTCGCGGCACAGAGGTGTGTGGGACTGACTGCCACAAGTACCACTCCGCGGGGTGAGGAGGCGGGTTGCATGACTAGCCCACCCCAGCGCTCACACAATGTCCCCGCCCATCCCCACTGTCTTGCCCCTCAGTTCACCGCCGACCTGATTGCCATGAACTCGGCGGACTTCATCGTCACATCCACTTACCAGGCGAGAGAGGGTGGGGGAGGGTTGCAGGGGGGGTAGGCCTCAGTGGCAGGGGCTGCACAGTTGGGGCCCGGGATGGCATGTGGCGGGTGGGTGCAGGAGGTAGGCCTCAGGTAGGCCTCGGTGGCAGGGGGGTATGCCTCAGTTGGAGGTGCTGAGAAGTTCACACCTGGTAGGGAGGGCCACATGCTCCGGATTGCTGGCTTCCCCCATGCCGTTGTTGCCGCACACAATCGCTTTGGTGCTCTCTGCTGATGCCCCACCAACTGCGTGTCGCTGACGCTGCCTCGCTCCTCCCATGCCCCCGCTGTGTGCTGCAGGAGATTGCCGGTCACGAGGAGATGGTGGGGCAGTACGAATCGTACAAGAGTTTCACCATGCCGGGGCTGTACCGCGTGGTGGAGGGAATCGACATCTACAACCCAAAGGTGGGCACTGGAAATCGCACTGCCCTGCACACAACTCCATTGCATAGGCTTGCCGGGATGACCGGATGGGTGCATAGGCTTGCCACAACCTGCAGCCTGCAGAGGTTGAATGACTGGCTGCCCTGCACACCACCGCTTCACACGCGACTGGGCGGGAAGAGGGGCGCATAGGCGCTTGCACAACCTACAGCGGGGTTGCATGGGCCGTGAGTTACCATGGGTCTTTGATGGGAGGTCAGTTACATGTCTTCTCACACATGTTACTCCTCACTAACCCTGCGCCAGGGAGTTCTCCGTCCCCCAACCACCGCCCCACCCACATCCGTGGTGCCCCCTGCCCTCCCTGCCCTCCCCTGCTGCAGTTCAACATTGTCTCCCCCGGCGCTGACCTCGACATCTACTTCCCCTTCAAGACGGTGCGGGGGGCTTGGTGTACTTGGGGCGGGTGTGGTTGAGGCGAATGCGGGCGCGGAGTAAGCTTGCTCCGTGTGCACGTGGTGGGGGCGGCGGCAGGCACCTGCCTGCGACCCCCGGCATCCCATGCTTCTGCTGCTTGTGCTGTAACCTCCGCCCCGGGCTGACTGTTTTTGGACGGCCTTGCTCGCATCATCACCCCCTCCACCCTCCACCCTCACCTTCGCCCTCCCCTCCCTCCCTCCCTGCTCCCTCTCCAATCTGCCTCTTGCCACAGAAGGAGCGCCGCTTGACGGGCCTGCACAAGGACATTGAGGAGCTGCTGTTTGACGAAAACTTCAAGGGGGCCGTGGGTGAGTGGCAGTGTTGTACTCACACAAGCGCTCATGGTGGTGGTTGAGGAGGTGGTGAGTCCCCTTGGGGAACAGGGAGCATTTGCGGTTGGGTTGGCTACAGAGGTAGCAGCAAGTGACTTGGGGGGCATGGGTGAGTGGAAAGCAGTGCAGGCTGGGTGGGAGAGGGTGAGTGGGGACAGAGGGAGGAGGTGGATGGGCGGCGGCAGTGTTCTTGTTGTGCTGCTGCTGCTGGGTACTGGCATCCCCCGGCCCGTGCATTACTGACCGCCTCTGTTGTGCCCCGTGCAGGCCAGCTGGCGGACCGCAACAAGCCCATCCTGTTCAGGTGAGGAGGGACACGATAGGCGGGCTGTGCGGGCAGCCAGGTGGCGTGCCTGCGCTGCTGCATCCAACAAAGCATGGCCCGCCTGCACAGGGTGAAGAATCTGATGATGTGCTGCTGCCTTGTACATCTGTGCTCATGCTGTACTGCCTCTCTCTATATGTCTCTGTACCGCAGCATGGCCCGCCCGGACAAGGTGAAGAATCTGACGTTGTACTGCCTGTGCTGACAATGTACTGCATTTTTGTCCTGCCTGTACCGCAGCATGGCCCGCCTGGACAAGGTGAAGAACCTGACTGGCCTGGTGGAGTGGTATGCGGCCAACGAGAAGCTCCGGGGGCTGGTCAACCTGGTCATCGTGGGTGAGGCAGGAGGAAGGGCGGGGGGGAGGGAGGGAGGCAGGCAGGCAGGGCAGGTGCGAGTTGCCTCGAGTATGTTTTGTAGTCATAGTAGGTCATCCACTATGCCTGATCCTCGCGGGTGAGCGAGGAGGAAGGGAAGGGGGAGGAGGGGGGCAGGCAGGCAGGGCAGGTGTGGGTTGGCTCAAGTGTGAATTGTAGTCCTAGTGGGTGATCCACTATGCCTGGTCGTCGCGGGTGAGCCATGGAAGGGGGGGGAAGGGGGGGAGGGAGGCAGGCAGGGCAGGTGTGGGTTGCCCTGAGTGTGAAGTGTGTAGTCATAGTGGGTGAGCCACAATGCAAGGGGAGGGGGAGGGAGGCTGCTGCTGTTTTTGCACTGTGGCTTGGAGTTGCCGGGTTTTGACAGAAGCGAGGGCAGGCATGGGTGGGAGCTTGAGAGGCTCCTTGTTGTGGCGCAGGCGCTTGAGCTCCTTGGCCTGCCGAAGTGGGCACGTGCTCTGCTTTGGCAAAGTTGCCGAAGTGTTTGACGTGCCCACTTCGGATGTACACCGAGGTCAAGCGCCTGCGCCACAACAAGGCGCCTCTCGCCGCTCCTACCGACCCGCCGGCTGGCCCCGCCAGCAAGCCGAGGAGGTCACGACTGCCGGCAGCAGGGGAGGGAGGGAAGTGGGAGGCGTGCATTGTTTCGAGTGGGTGAGCGACAGGGAGGGAGGGAGGTGGGAGGCGTCAGCTGTGTTGGCACTGTGGCTTGGAGGTCCCGGGTGTTGACAGGGGGGAGGGCAGGCATGGGTGGGAGCGGCGAGAGGCTTCTTGTTGTGGGGCAGGCGCTTTGCTTCTGCGTTCAACCGAAGTGGGCACGTGCTCTGCTTTGGCAGAGTAGCCAAAGTGTTTGACGTGCCCACTTCGGATGTACACCGAGGTCAAGCGCCTGCGCCACAACAAGGCGCTGCTTGGCGCTCCTACACACCCGCCGGCTGGCCGCACCAGCAAGCTGGGGAGTTCGCACGTGTCGGCAACAGGGGAGGGAGGGAAGTGGGAGGCGTGGATTGTTTTGAGCGAGTGAGCGACATGAAGGGAGGGAGGAGGGAGGGCAGGTGATGGTTGGTTCGGGGCCTTGATTTGAGGCGGTCAGGCTGCTCCCCTTCGGAGCCGGCCTTCTTCAGGCTTTCTTTGCTTTGACCTTTAACGGCGGCCACGCAAGGTGGCATCGTCTCATCATCTCATCTCACCATCTCAACCTCTCCGTCGGCATCACTACCTCTCCGCCGGCCTGAACCCACACTGCTGCCACTTATGCCATACGTCCCCCCTCAATTCTTGCCCTTTCTCCAGGCGGCGTGATCGACCCGCATGCCACGGTGATCCGTGAGGAGTATCGCATCTTTGCGCCCCCATCAATACCTCTCTGCCTGCCTGCCTGGAAGCCTCACCCCTTGCCACCTACCTGACGACACACACACACACACACGCACACCTGTGCCCCCCTTCCAGGCGGCGTGACTGGTGTGCATGCCATCACTACCTCTCTGCCTGCCGCCGGCAATCCAACCTCTTGCCATTTAAATCCCCTGTATGTTTGCCCTCCTCCAGGCGGCGTGATCGACCCGGAGGCCACGATGGACCGTGAAGAAGCGGATGAGTGCCGCAAGATGCACGGCATCGTGGAGAAATACAAACTGCAAGACTGCTTCCGCTGGACCGTGGCGCAGGCAAGTGGGGGCGGGGCAGCATGCTGTGCTGCGCTGTGCTGTGCTGTGCAAAAGGTGGGGAGGCACCGCACGGGGCTCTGCTTCCGCTGAGTCGGTGCTGTGCTGTGCTGTGCTGTGCTGTGCTGTGCTGTGCTGTGCTGTGGTCGCCGTCGCTCTGGGCTGCTCCAGTGGATCCCCTGTCCAGCCCCTCGCCACAACCCTTTCCTCCTGCCCCGCAGCAGAGCCTCGTGCACGACACCGCCCTGCTCCCTTCCTGGCCGATTCTTCCTCCGCCCGCCCCCGTCTTTACACGTCCCCACTGCGTGTTGCCCCACTTTGCCCTCCCTGTATCAGAACCGCGTGTTCAACGGCGAGCCATACTGCTCATTACTCTGCCCCTTTTTGCTCACTCGTCCCCTGCTCTATGCTGCTTTTCACGGGTCCCCCTGTTTTTTCCAACCTCTTTATTCGATGCCCGCAGAAGAACCGCGTGTTCAATGGCGAGCTGTACCGATACATTGCAGACACGGGGGGCGCGTTTGCACAGCCAGCGCTGTACGAGGGTGAGCCAGGGAAGGGGGGGCAGGCGGGGGAGGGTGAGGAGAAGGCGGGCTGGAGGAAGGGGATTGTGCAGCAGGCTGCTCGTCTCTCGCGTGCTTTTGGCCCAACCGCCTCTCCTCGTCCGCTTCCAAAGAGGAGGGTCGACTGGGCGGAGCGCGAGCAAAGCGGAAAGGAGGGACACTGTGCACGTTGCTGGTGCTAGTCTAGTCAAGTCGTTACAGCTTTTCAAATCCCCTGAAAGAGGATTCAACTTCAGGACGAATCTAATCCTGAGAGGTTGACGAGGCATGCACCACAAGGCCCCGAAAACATGAAAACAGGGCCTAGACCTTGCCTGTGCAAGACCACCAAGCCGGTGCACTTCCTAATTCCGCTCATTTCCCTCCCGCTTTTGCTTCTCCTGCCTGTGGCCTGGCGGTCCCCAGGCCCCGCCACTTGCTGCCACTCAAACCCCCGTCTCTGCCCCCCTCTCTTTCAAGTGCAGCCTTTGGTCTGACCGTGATTGAGGCCATGACCTGCGGACTGCCCACCTTTGCCACCAACCATGGAGGGCCCTCAGAGATCATCAAGCACAAGAAGTCGGGTGGGTGGAACGGGTGGGGCACCGCTACTGCCGGCACTACTAGTGTGGGTGGGGCGGGACGGGGAGGGATGGTGTGTGGCACCGCTACTGACGGTAACACAGACAGGAGGGGAGGGGCAGGGTTGTGTTTGTGATTGCGGTGTCGATTTATGGCCAGGTGCAGCCTCCAGCCGTCCCCCACGCACACGCCGTAGCGTGGGGAGGGGCTGGGAGCCGCTGGCCATTGGCCCGTTCCGCAACACACCTGTGCTTCCTAACATCCCTTCCCTCCCTCTTGCCAATCATGCCTGCCCCCTGCCCTCCCCTACCCATTAGCTCTACAATTTTCGTGACACTTAGTTTTGATGTAGAAAGAGCTCTTATTGCTGAAAATTTCCCATAGCCCAGGCCTTCAATTCTGCCCTCCCACTGCCCTCCCCCGCCCTCCCTCCCCAGGCTTCCACATCGACCCATACCACGGTGCCGAGGCCGCCGACCTCATGGTAGAGTTCTTCGAACGCTGCGCCAAGGTGGGCAGGATGGGCGATTCTTTCTTTGTGTGTGTGTGTGTGTGTGTGTGTGTGTGGTGTGTTCGGCGCCAGCAGCAGGCTTACTTCTTTGAACGCTGCGCCAAGGTGGGCAACAGTGGGGTGTGCAATAGTAGGCACATGACAAGGCGTCACCAGAGAGCTTCGCTATCAGCCAAGGCAGCAAAGTTTGGCGAGGGGCAATTATGTGCCTGACTCAGGCCCAGGCTTGGGCATTTGGTGATTTGGTGATTTTGTGCAAGGGGCGCCCACGTGCCTCGCACACAGCCGTGCCTGGCACTCCACCCTGCCCACCCACCCCACCCGACCCCACCCCTGCCTCCCCGCCTCCCTGCCCACTTTTCACCAACGCATCTCCTGCCTCCCCCTGCCTTCCCCCCGCAGGAGCCGGCCCACTGGACCAAGATCAGCGAGGCCTCCATGGAGCGCATCTTCTCCAGGTGAACATGTGGCTGTGCTTTGTGTGTGTGTGCCTGGTTTTTGTTTTCGGGGGCGGAAAGGAGCCTGGTGCGCGCCGCCGTGCTTGGATTCTGGCTTGGTTTGGAGGGGCAGGGAGGTGCCCGAGTAGGTGAGCGGGTGGGGGTGGGTGCGGGTGGGTGGGGGTGAGCAGGCAAGCAGTGGAACGCTGTGCCAGGACTGGGCAGGTGACAACACTACCTTGGTTATATTCACACACAACCGCCCTTCTGCTCCACGCACCACCCATTCGTCTGCACTGCCTGTCCCGGAGGTGCACCTGCTCTTCTGCACCAGACACTGCGTGCACCAGGCGCTCCACCTCGGCAAGCCACCTCTCAACTGCCCCTCTGCTGCACCGCCTGGCCCCCAAGCCGGCATACCTGGTCCATCTATGCAGTTCTTTTCACCTGTAATTCCTCTGTACCGCCTGCCCCCCCTGCTAACCTCTCACCTCCCTTCTGCCCCTTCTGCTGTGCACCCTGCCCTCCCCCCGCCGCCGTATACCTGGTCCGTCTGCGCAGTACTTCTGCTGTGCCGCCTGCCCCCTCTTGCTGCTGCTTACATGTACTTGTGTACCGCCTGCCCTCGGCAGGTACACCTGGTCCATGTCATGCAACACTTCTCACCTGTACTCCTGATGTACCGCCCCCCGGTCCCCCGCAGGTACACCTGGTCCATCTACGCCAAGCGCCTGGTCACCCTGTCCAACATCTACACCTTCTGGAAGCACGCGACCAGCCTGGAGAGCAGGGAGACCAAGAGATACTTGGGTGAGGGGGCGCTCCGCTCGCTAGGCCGGGGGGTGTTGTGGGCAAACGTGTCTGGACGGGTGGAGCGTGCGTGTGAATGGGTGGGGCGTGGCGCGTCTCACGGGTTAGTGAGGGGCGTGCCGCTCGCTAGTGGGGGGGGTGCTTATGGGTGGGTGAGTGGCGCGTGGTGGGCGCAATGCGAGGCGGCGTCGCTGAGGTGCAGGCAAGGGAAGGGATGCAGGTGATACGAATTGATGGGCACCACGTTGAGGCCGGCTGGTGTGCCTGGCTGCGCGACTGACTGCCTCCCACACCTTACCAAGCGAGCCGCCTCCTTGGCACTGCTGGCACCTGAACCCC
>JTEE01000320.1:30110-40369 GCA_002896455.3 Chlorella sp. ArM0029B | reverse complement strand
CCACTCGTGCGCCCACCTACCCGCCCGCCCGCTGCATCTGTGCGGCTGCCCGTGCCTTGCCTGTGCAGATGGCTGCAGATAAGCTTGCTGAGCAACAGGATGAGAAAGAAGGGAAGCAGCAGAGGGAGGACATGCCGCTTCAGCAGCAGCCGGAGAAGAAGCAGCCGCAGCGGGAGAAGGAGCAGCCGCCGCAGCAGGAGAATGGGCAGCAGGAGGAGAAGCAGCAATCAAAGCCGCAGCCCGCAAAGGCCATACCCGGCGCACCAGCATAGGTGCTTAACCACAGCCGCACCATCTTTCGCCTGCTGCTGCCGCTGCTGCTGCTGGCTCTTGCAACCTGGGCAATTTCAAACGTGGCCACTGCACCTGTTGCAGATCCTTCCTTGCAGGTGGCCAAATCAGGAGGATGCACTGGCAGTGCCTCCCTGCCTCCCTGGCACAACACCTTCCTTTGCTCACCCCGCTGTCCTGCCCTGCCCTGCCTCCTCACCTCCCCACCCCTCCTGCCACACAGGTGCCCGAGGTCAGAGAGGAGGAGAATGTTGCCAAGGCGGATGGCGTCCCTGCCGTGCCCATGGTGGGCTTTGGAGGCGTCCCTGACGTGCCCGTGGTGGGCTTTGGAGCCTGCTGAGCTGGCGCCATGCTGGCGCCTTGCGGCCGCTGAGCTGGCGCCGTGCCGGCGTGATGCTGGCGCCGAGCTGCCGCTGTTCTGGCGCTGAGCAAGGCAGGCAGCGCCGTCGCATGCATGTGCTCCTCCCCGGATGACGCAACGGTGCACCGGCCTCTCCCTGGATGATGCATGGGCGCATGTGCCTCCCTCCTTAGAGCCGAGCTGGCACGCTTTCTTAGGCATGCTCTGTCCAGAACCTGTCAGATGCAGAACCTACCTGTACCATCCTGCTCCACTCCTTCATTCAAAAGGAAAAGGAACCACTCCTGTGCATGAATCGTGTGCGACAGCTGCCTCCTGGGCATACCCGCCACTCCCTCATCTTTCTCTCTTCTTTGTACGTTCCCCCTGCCCTGCCCTGATTGCTGCTCGTTCTTCCTGTTGCCTCTGCCGGGCCGCGATGCCGCCCTTCCCCCCCCATAACCATGCTTGCCCTTGTCCCTCCGCACTTGCATTGCACGGCACTGCCCCCGACGCTGATGCCACCCTGTCGCCAGTCACCCCCACTCAACCCCCCAACCCTTTGCTGTCTCCCTCCCAAGCTTCGATCGCATTGCATTGTAAGCATTGGCACTGTCGCGAAGCTTGGAGGACACACGAGAAATTCGTTTGGGGTGCTGGGGGCAAGCAGAGGAGCAAAAGACACCATGCCCATTTCCGCGCTCCAACCGTGTATGGAGGGGGGAGGGAAGCGTGCCCGGCGTTGGCGCCGACCCTGGCGCCGCCCTGTTTTGCCCGTGGGTCCGGTCCAGGGCAGAGTTGCGTGCTGCTCCCCGGGGTTCCGGCTGCCTTCGGCCCCCGCCCTTGCAGCTTCGGCCGTGTGCTGCTCCAAGGTTCGGTCTGGCCTTGCGTTTTGTCACTGTTACGAGTCGCCTGCCGGGAGGGCAGTGAATTGAGGTCTAGAGGGCACAGGAGAAGTTGTTTCGGGTGGGAGGTTGAGGGGAAGCAGGGAAGAAGCGTGGAGTCTACCGGGATGAAGAGGCGAACCAGCAGGGAGAAAGCACAACCGCCGTGGACACAAAGATGGGAACAGTCTAGTCAGAACATTCGTGCACGCAGAGCAATCGGTGAAGGCGGTGAAGAGGGGTGAGCACGAACAGAAACTACCACAGCAAAGCACTGCCACTGCACCCACGTGGCGTGCACCAGAGCGCACTGCGTTCCAATTCACGGTTCACGCATGCGTGTAGGCCAGGGCACAACACACGGCTGCCCGCCACACGCGACACGTCAACTTGCGATGCGTGCACTCGTGACGCGCAAAACTTGACCACAGCGTGATCAGAGTTATCAGAGCATGCATGCCAGGGTCACGCCAAAGTCACGATACGTGCACACGTCGCAGCACAGCACGACCACAGCGTGATCAGAGAATGCAGCCCACGCCAGGGTCACGCCACAGTCACGACACGTGCACATGTCGCCGCACAGCATGACCACAGCGTGATCAGAGCATGACGCGGCTGCCCGCCACGCGCCCCAAGGACTTGGTGTCCACTTTAGAGTCGCGCTGCATGCACACGCGCCCCGTGCGCGCCACCTCCAGAATTCCTGCAGGTCGAAGGGTCGAAGGGTGTGTGGGGTGGGTGGGGGGTCATGCAGGTGCGAGTGGGTCAGGGGAAGGCATGTGCGTCACACTGGCAGTCAGGCATTGAGGAGGCGGCTGACATACCTAGGCCAGGCAGGCGGGCAGTGGAGCAGGGCAGGCGGTGAGTGGCACCTGGCCCTGCCCTTCCCTGCCCTCTCCCAACAAGCAACACCTTCCGAGCACGGCTCCTTTCCACAGGCAACCAACCCCACATACCCCCGTCACGCACCATTCGACGTCACCACCTCCGTGCCCCAACCGCCCTCGCCCGCCCCTCCCTTTCCCCACAAACAACCAACGCACGACCCCAAGTCGCATCTCACCAAACCTCAAACCACCATACGTCTTCAACACCCTTGCCTCCCCTGGCCCTCCCCTGGCCCTCCCTCCTTTCACGTCACACGCAACAATCCTCGAGGCTCCGTTCCACACACACAACCATACGCACATCTCACCACCTGCCCCACCTGCCCCAAATGCCCCTCGTTGGCGCCTCCCTTTCCCCACAACCAAACAACAACAAGCCCTCCCCTCTCACCATATGGCTCCAGCACCTCCTTGAGCGCCACCATCTTGTCCTCCTTCCCTGTCACCTCCAAAGTCAACGTGTTCACGCTCACGTCGCACACAGCGGCGCGGAAGATCTGCGGGGGAGGGGGAGAGGGCGGGCAAAGCTGAGCCGGGGGTGGAGGCGGACCAGAGGGGCGGGCNCGGGCAGAGAGAAGGGCCGGGGTGTTGGTGGGATCGAGGGGGGACAGGGAGAGGTGTGTTGCGGCAGAGGGAGGGACAGGCGGATTGAGAACAGCTCTTCTTTGAGTTTGTCTCCTTCCTTCTTCTCTTTCTTCTTCTTCTTCCTTCTGCGAGTGAGGGTGCGGAGGGGACAGGAGGTGTGGACAGGGGCGGCCCGGCGGTGGCGTGGCTGGGAGGCAGGGGGGGAAGAGGGTGGGGTGTGCGAGGAAGCACAGCACAGCACAGCGGCAGGGAGGCACATCAGGCACAGCCACATCCGTCTCGTCTCAAGCCCCGCCGCCTGCTCCCCCAACGCTGCTTCCACACAATCCCCGACTCCCTCCCTCCCCCCTTCCCGTCCCCGACCACCCCCGCCCAGGGAGGACCACAAATGCCAGGCAGACCAGCTCTTTGTGCTGCCCCCCTGCCAGCTCCCCCGGAATTCCTGGCCCGCCTCCCTCCCTCCTCCCTCTCGCCGTGCCCGCCTCCCTCCCTGCCCCCTGCCCCACTCACCGATGCCAGGGAGACCAGCTCTCCCCGCTGCTGTGCGCTGCAGCTGACCTTGACCAGCATGAGCTCGCGGGACACGTGGGGGACATGCGTCAGCTCCTCAACCTGCGCACAAGGTTGTGGCAGGCAGGGGAGTGTGTTCAAGCCTAGACCGTAGTAGATGCCCATTGCCAAGTCGGGGCACATGCGCCAGCTTTGCTTGGCAATGCAAGTCCCACATTCTCAACGTACACCAGCGCTTGTTGCAGTTGGCGTGATGAGACAGTGAACAGTCGAATAAAACGGCAAATGTAAGTAAGTGAGCCCACCTTTCCGACGTACACCACCTCTGTTGTTCTTTGTTCACAACAATTTAACCCACCAGTTCTGCTTAATTCACCCGCCCCGCCACCTTTGCTTGGCAATGCAAGACCCACATTCTCAACGTACACCAGCTTGTAGCAGCTGGCATCTGCCAAGGCAGTGAATTGTCGAATAAGAAGGCGAAAGCAAACAAGTGAGCCCACCTTTCCCACGTACACCACCGTTGGGTGTGTGTGTGTTATACCTAGACCTGCTAGTTCTGCTCACAAATACACTCACCCCCCCAGCGTTGCTTGTGATTAGAAGGCCCACCTTTTCCACGTACACCAGCGCTTGTAGCAGCTGGCGTCTGCCAAGGCAGTGAATGGTCAAATAAGACGGCAAATGTAGGTAAGTGAGCCCACCTTTTCGACGTACACCAGCTTGTTGAGCTGCTTGATGAGGTTTGAGATGCCGCTGTGTGAGGCGGGAGCCACCATGACGATGCGGCTCATGCCATCACGCTCGCTGTTGCCCACCGCCAGGGACTGCACGTTGTAGCCGCGCCGCGCAAACACGCCCGTCACCTGCGGCGGTAGTACATGGCATGGCGGGGGGCAGGGGCGGGGCGGGAAGAAGGTGTTGGGTGAGTGGTAGGCGGAGGCCCGCTTGAGCGGGCAACGGCAGCCGCTGCCCCTCCCGCGCCGCCTGCGTGCCCGCCCCCCACAACCGCCAGCTGCTCCGCGTGGACCAGCCCATGAATGGACGACACACAACACACCTCTGCCTCCCAACCGCCTCACGCGATGCCAAACGTGCTGGCCCAGCGCCCCTGCTTGCTCTGTAGGGCATGCCGGGCACGAACTGTGACCCTCCCTCATCCCTCCCTGCCACTGCCGCCCTGCCTGCCCAGCAGCCCTGCCCTGCATATTTGAGTACCCCCTTGTAGAATAGAATGTAATTGCCCTGCATACTTGAGTACCCCCTTGTAGAATAAAATTGTAGAGTTTGAGATCTGCCCTTCACCGGCTTGCCTGGTTGAGCACGCCGGGCACGTCCTGCACCTCGATGGACAGAATGTACGGGTCCTCCTTCTGCTCAGCTGCCTCAATGTTGTAGGCTGCAGGGCGGATGGAGTGCGGGGAGGGTGGGTGAGAGGGCAGGCGTGGGCAGGCAGGCGTGGAAAGGGCGCCCACCTTTTCGGAATGGCCGGCCGACAGGGGCAGGCAAGCAGGCAGGCAGGCAGGCACATTGATGCCACTTATTTGGAGGCCACCAGCAGGCAGGCACCTTGGAGTTGTTGTGCCTGCCTGGGGATGGCAAGCTGCACCCACTATACCAGCTGGCCCAGGCAGGCAGGCAGGGGTGCAGGGGTGCAGGCAGGCAGGCATGGCAGGCAGGCGGCAGGACAGGCAGGACAGGCAGGACAGGCGGGCAGGCATGGGTGCAGCAGGCAGGCAGGCAGGCATGAGTACAGGACAGGCAGGCATTGGCAGGCAGGCAGGCAGGCGGGCAGGCCTGCATTCACCCGCATCCAGCACGTTGCCTGCTCCATACACATCCCCCTCGTTGGATTCGCTGCTGATTGCGGGCTGCTGCACGGCGGCATGCGGCCGCGCCGGGCTCCTGCAGCAGCAGAGCAGCAGCGGGCATGAGGCACAGGGCGGCGGTACGACAGGCGGTCAGCGTGGCGCTCCGCAGGTGTGCAAAGGGTGCGCGCATGGATATGCTGAGGGGCATGAGTGAGGCAGCAGAGGAGCTTGGGGGAGACGAAAAGGCACAGCCTTAAGAGGAAGGGCGTGCGAGTGCAGCAAGAGGTGTATATATACACAGGTGTGTGGGATGTGCCTGGCAACTGTGCCGGGCTGAGCCTGGGGGGCACGGCTTGTGACAAAGGTTGGGCAGGGCGGTGGCTGTGCGCAGCCTGTAGAACGCAGAGGCCATGTGATGCCCCGACGCATGGGCGGCGGGGCGGGGCCGGCGAAGGATAAACTGCGCAAACAACCCGTGATGGGGCTGCGGTGCGGTGCGGCAGCGGGGCAGTTGGGCTCGCGATGCGTGCTACCCCATCAGCACAACGCAATCAGCGCATACCACGTGCAACCAACCTTGGCTCAAGATGCCCCCCTGTCGAGAGCAATCAAATATGCATTTCACAGCCCAACACTCCCCCAGGACCCCATTCCCATGCCCCCACCACCGCAACGGTGCGCCAGCCCCCCGCACCTTGCCGTAGTAAAGGGTAACTCAACCTGACCTCCCCCACACACCATGGTGTGGTTCCAGGTTGCCTGTCGTACATATGCCCCACCCCACCGCAGCCCTCCCTGTGTGCCGTCCTGCCCACAGCACCACCACACATCCCCCTGCACCTCCTCCCCATACACCCCGCTCCCATCCAATCCACCCCAGCGCTTCGTCTACCCTCCCATGTTGTGCTTCCCCTCACAGCAGGCAGGCTGCAGCCCACTTTTCGACACCTCCGATCCCTGCGCCCGCCCGCCCGCCCGCCCCCTACCGTGGGTTCCAAGTGCCCGTGTCAAACATGCGCTCGCCGCGCTTGAGCGAGATGCGCCCCGTGCGCACCAACTCGATGATGCCAAACTTGGACAGCTGCTTCTTGAACGCCTCCATCTGGGGGCGGGTGGAGAAGGAGAAGGGGGCGGGTGGACAAGGGGCGGGTGCAAAAGGAGGACACAGCGCAACGGTGTGCAGAATTTTTGACAGGTACGGAACAGGGCGACACAACGGTGGTGGACCAAAACACGGAAGAGTGCGAGGGTGGGTGGCTTTGAGTGGCACTCGCCCTGCACAAAGGCACTGCACACACGCGCCACCGTCGGTACCGCCTGCACCTGCCCACCCACCCGCATACCCCCAACTGCACCTGCCCACCCACACGCACACTCGTAAACCAACACCTGTGAGTGCCTGTGCTTCAACACTTGTGGCCGCAAACCACAGTGCGTTGTTGAGGGCAGCACAGTGCTCAGCATGTGCCCACCTTGCCCACGTCCCCCGTCGTCTGCAGCGTCAGCGTGTTTTCGCTCAGGTCCACCGCGTGGGCCCGGAAGATGTCGGCAATCTGGGTCACCTCGGTGCGCGTGGGCCCGGGGGGCGCGTGCACCTGCGCAGCGGTGGTACGTCATCAACACACAGCGTGTTGGAACAGGGGGCAAGGCACAGGGATGGCACAGAGGTGGGGGCACCAACACAGGGGGGCGCGGGGGCGGCAGCAGACACACGGCCACACAATTGCCGGACGATGCCTCCCAGCGCTGCCTCCCCAATTTGTTTCCTGGCGCCGCCCTTTCCTGTTGCTGCAACAGCTTTGCACCAGCTTCCCGCCAGCTTCCACCAGCTTCCCACCAGATTCACATCTCACACCAGCACCGCATCCCACCACTCCCTGGCGGCCCCGCCTCCCTGCCTGCCTCCCCAAGCTGCTCCCCTGCCCAGCTGCCCACTCGGTGGCAGTGCCCATGCCTCTATACACTTGCACTTGCTCACAGCCTCTGTGAGGGCCAGCTCAGGAACGACTTGCTGACACTTAATGATTGGTGGAAGCTATAATATCGCTCACCTTGACCAGCATGAGCTCCCGCTCCACATGGGAGTCATCCGTGATGTCCTCCACATACCTGCAAGGCATGTGAATACAAGGTTAGCTGGATATATACAGAAGCTGATGAAGAGGCAAGCAGAGTCAGGTTTCCAGTGTTGAGGCACGACATGGGAGTCATCAGTGATGTCCTCTATGTACCTGCAACGCAATAATCTAGGCCCAGCAAGGGGGTGGACCTCAATTTCACGCTTTGCCTGCTGTGCCGCGCTGTGCCAAACTTTGCTGCTGCTGTGCCACGCTGTGCTGCTGCTGTGCCCCCGCTGTGCCGCGCCCAGCAAGGGGGTGGACCCAGAGCGGATGGGCCACCATAACGTGTTGGTCGATCAGTCGGCTGGCTGGCGGGCTGGCTGACAAACGCAGGCTCACGGCACATGCTGTGTACGCTGCGCAACGGGCACAGCGCCCCGCAGCATGGGCACTCTGCACACCCACGGGCTGGGTCTCCATCTGGCATAGACGAAGCACCTTTCAGACACCCACTCTTGCTTGTTGTTGACCAGCTTGGCATTCCTCCCTTGGCCAGGCTGCCCGCTTGGGACCACACCCGCCCACAGCCCCATCACGCACCAACCCACAGCTCAATACAAAACTTGCACGATGACCGGCTTGCCCAGGCTTGCCCACACCCAGGCAACAGCCACATCACTTGCCCACACAAGCCTTGCGACCCCAACATGCACCACGTGCACCATCCTGGCCAGGCTTTGCCCATCCCCACACACGTCCACTGCTCCCACCGCACCCACCGCACCCAAGCACACGCCCAACTCGCCTCAAGCCTGCACTAAGCACTCACTAAATACGACGCCTGAGCACTCACCGCACGTTGACCAGCTTGGCAATCTGCTTGGCCAGGTTTGCCACAGTGGCGTCTGTGCCGGTGGCCACGATTGTGAACAGGGCCTTGTCCACGGTGAGACCGACAGCCAGCGACTCGATGTTGGCGCCGCGCCGCGCAAACACGCCCGCCACCCGGTTGATCAGCCCGCTTTCGTCGGCCACAAACACAGACAGCATGTGCTTGCGCACGCCCTCCTCCAGCGGCTGAGGCTCGTACTCGTACACGTCGTCACGGCTGACCGGCGCCTCGGGGGCGGCTGCCTGCGGGAAAGAGGGGCAGGCGCGGAGCACAAGGGGTGGGGAGGCGGCGGCGGCGGCAGCTGGCGGCGGCGGCAGGGCTGCTGTTATGAAGGCGACCGCGGGCGATGCCCAGCAGGACTCGATACCCGGAACAGATGGGACGATCGGAACCCCGCAGCCCGCGACGCAGGTTGTAACCTCGTGCTTGACAAAACCTGAGCTGCATGCCCCCACACCTGCAGCCTGCTGGTCTGCCGCCGCGAGCTGCACTGCTGGGTGGCAGCCTGCTGCCTCGGCGCCGCGCTCAGGTGCAGCTGCGCCCGCCTGCCGGCTGCCACTGGGGCCGCACATGCCGGTTGGCGGCAAGTAGAGCCTGCAACCCAAAGGGCACATCTGATGTGAGCAACCGTGCAGTCACAGCGCACCGGGAGCGAGGCACCGGCAGTCAGCAGCGCGCCCCAACCCCACCCACTCACTGAGGGCCTGCATATTGGGGGCGGCACCCGGAGGAAGCGAATGGCAACGACAGGGTTTCCGATCATAGCGCCCCGAGCGCAATGCAGTCTTGCCCTGTTGCGCTGGCGGCAGGCGCTGAGCTGGCTGGCTGGTGAGGTTGTTTGCACAGGGCCCCCACTTTGCAGTGGTTGCTTTAGCACCAGGCGTTCCAACGAGAAGGTGATTGGGGATAATGCATGCACGAATGATTGGGGAGATGCAGGTCTGGGTGGGAATGCGCACAGGACGGAAGTGTCTGCCTTGCACGGGGGGTCAGGCGGGACGCCAGAATGCGTTGCAGGGCAGGCCTTGGGCAGGTGCTGTTTCAACAGTGCAACAGTGGGCGGTCAGTGAGAGCGGTTGTGGAGATGGGGAGCCTGGGTGCCTGCAGGATGAGGCAGAACACCCGAAAATGGGGGCGGGCAGGGGAGCAGGCTGCTGCCCCCCCTCTGCCCCTAAACCAGCTGCCTGCCTGCTGCTACCGTGATGGTGGCCCAAGTCAGGCTGCGGTGCCAGAGGCCTTGGCACGCAGGCGGCTGCTCTTGCGGACGGGCACAGGCGCCTCTTCCGTGCCCTTTGCCTTGGCAGACTTGCGTGGCGAGCGGGAGGGCCCCTCCTCCTTCTCCTCCTCCTCCTCTGATGCAGCCTCCTCCTCTGCCTCCCCAGCCGCCACCCTGTTGGGCGCAGACTTGACAGACGACCGGCCACGGCTGGAGCCGGGGGCCTTGCTGGCGGCGGCAGAGTGCGGCACAGCGCCGCTGCGGCGTGAGCGCGGCTGACGCGCCTCCTCCTCCTCGCTCTCCTCCTCCCCCTCCACCTTCTCTGCAGCCAACTGCTCCTCCTCCTCGTCCTCCTCCTCTTCCTCCTCTTCTTCCTCCTCCTCCTTAACTTCCTCCTCCTCCTCCTCCTCCTCCTCCTCCTCCGTAGAATCGGCGGCGGCATGGTTGGCAGGCGAAGCCGCCTTCTTGGCCGCAACAGAGGAGCGGCGGCGGGTGGACGGTGCCGGCTCATCCTCGTCCTCCCCCTCAGTCTTCACACCCTCCTCCTCCTCCTCCTCCTCTCCCTCGGCAGGCTCGCCAGGGAACCAGGGCATGAGGCGGGAGGTGGTGCGCTGGTAGTCGGCGTACCTGCAGGCACAGGCGGTACATGAGGGGAGGGCGAGAGGTACATGAGGAGGGGCGGGCTGTACACGAAGAGGGGCGAGAGGTACATGAGGGGTGGGCGGGCGGTACACGAAGAGGGGCGAGAGGTACATGAGGGGTGGGCGGGCGGTACACGAA
>JTEE01000320.1:0-13093 GCA_002896455.3 Chlorella sp. ArM0029B | reverse complement strand
CCACCAGACTCCACTGCGCTCAGGTTAGGCTTGGTCTTGAACCGTGTGGCCTCGTAGGCGCCGTTGACCAAGCCATTGGCCACCTTGCCCGCAGCAGCAGCAGTGTCCTCCTCTGAAGGCCGGGCGGGCGGGGGCAGGCGTGTGTGTGGGTGTGTTTGGGGCGAGGGGGGACGAGATCGGGTGGGTGGGTGTTGGTGCACGGGCGGGCAATGCAGGGGGAGGGAGGCTGCAGGCTGCCTGCACGCGCCTGGGGAGACTGCAAGCAGACACAGTCTTGCCGAGCCTGCTCCCCTCCCATCTTCCCACCGCACCTAAAAGATGCAAACTTGGCAACTTGCCGGCAACACCTGGGCCCAGCTCACTCCCATCTGTGCTGTCGGCCGCAGCAACACACGCACACACACACACGCACATCCACCCGCCCACCCACACATGCGCCCACCCACACACCCGCCCACCCACCTGAGAGGGGGCTGCCCACCAGCGCCACCGCCACGCTCTTTGCCTTGCCCGACTTGGCGGCAGACGCAATGCTGCCCCCCAGCGTCTGAAAGGGGGACTCGCCCCACTCTGCAGGCACACGCACAAACACACAGGCAGGGCACATGCAGATGTGTGGAGGTGGGGGTGGGCGCGTGGACAGAGGAAAGGGGGTGCGCAAGGGCCGGCGGCAAGTACACGGGGACCCACGCGCATACGTGCACGCGTGCATGGGGCAGGGCGGGGCGACGCGCGGCAGGCGGCGCGAGGGCTGGTAGGTAAACGTTGGTACTGCGTGTGCCCCCACTGCCCCATATGCACGACCCAGCCCATGCCTGCGCCCCAGTTCCTGCAGTTGACTTTGGTCCTCCACTGGGCCCATTCCAAAACTGGTCGCAATTTTTTTTTTGTTTTGGTGACAACTTTCGTAGTCAATCTTTGCAGGAACACCGCCATGAGCGTCTCTGCAGGAACAACCCACCTGCACCCCCCCCATGGCTGCCTCCACTGCACCCACCCACCTGCCACAACCTTGGTCTTTTCAGGCTTCCCCAGACCAGCCAGCATGACATAGCGTGGGCCGGAGCTGCCGCCGCCGACGCGCACCGTCTGGCTGCTGCCCTGCACCCAGCAAGGCGGGGCGGGGCGGCAGGCAGAGTGATGACGGGGCAGGCAGCAGAGGAGGTGGGGCGGGGGCATGTGGATCGGGACGCAGCTGTGCAGGGGGGCCGGCGCAGCTCAGCTGCATCGCAAGTATAGCTTTCCCTGCCATGCGTCGTACAGCTGTCCCTGCCGCGTGTGCAACCTGCAATGCGCAACCGTCCATTCTGGAGTGCGCCACGCTTTGGAACAGCCTGCCAGCCAGCTGTCATCGAAGCAATGCGGCTGCACGATACCCGATGTTGACAGCACGCCACTACAGGCAGTAAACTATGCATGCATGCAGGCAGGCATGCAGGCAGGCAGGCAGGCAGGCAGGCAGGCAGTTTGATATCTATGGAGCCTCACCGCGGCACCCTTGAAGCTGTGGAGCAGCACAATGTCTGACAGCGCGCCTCCCAGTGCCGCATCCAGTGCCTTCAGCTCCTCGCTCTTGATGGAGCTGCTCTTCTCATCTGCGGCGTGGCCAGAGGCGGTTGTGGGGACATGGGTGAGAGAGGGGGGCCGGGCAAGCAGGGCGGGCGCACAGTGTACGGCGGGTGGCGGCAGGCAAGCAAGTGGGAGGTAGACTCGCGCCCCCGGCACTCGCCTGGGCTCTCGAAAGCGTCTTCCCAAACTCCAAGCACCAGCAGATCGACGGACTGAGCGGCAGGCTGCCCAGCGCTCACGCCGAATACCGCCTCCTTGACTGGGGCCAGCGACACCTGCAGGGAGCGCCTCAAAGGTCATGGATCGCATGGCATCCACCATAAACGCGCAGTGGATCGCAAGAGGTGCTGGCAACTCACAGGCAGTCGATCAATGATGACCACCATGTTGTTGCTGTTTAGCCACCACAGCAGCCCCGCACGATCGAATAAAAACGCGAATTCGGGAGCAGGCGCCTCGCGCGTAATGCGCCAAGTGCTGGGCAGCACAGCAAAGCGCAGCGGCGGCCAGCACCGCTGTCTCCAGCTGACACAGCATCAACATGTCCCATCCTGCTGCTTCCAGCTGTACATCAGAACCCTCAGCTTACCTCATTGGGGCCATACGGGAAGCTGCAAGGCACAGCCTCAGCTGCAGCAGCCACCACGGTTGCGTAGCCCCGCCAGCCTGCACACACGTCACGTCAGCACACGTCCCGTCAGCAACAACGATGGCAGCAACAGCCAGGCTGTGGGACGTTGCCGCATCCATCGACATGCTGCAAGACCCATAGGCTGACTGCATCACATGCAGCATGCTTCCTTTTCAGGCTCTTGCCACCACCCACCTGCCAGCCGGCGTGCCGCTGCAGGTGTCGGCCGCCTGCAGCACAGGAGTACAGGCAGTGGCTGTGTTGAACTGCAAGCCAAGGTGAATAACATACGCTGCCATATTTTCTCTCCACTTACACAGCTGGAGCACGCTGATCGCATGACAAGCAGTGGCAGCAAGCATTCGCCGCCGCTTACCGTGCGGCACCGCCGCCGCTGCAAAAAGGCCGGGCAACCGCGCGCCAAGAACCAGACAGGCTGCATCGACAAAATGACAGGTTGGGTATTAGAAGTGATTTTTGGTGGGAAGCAGGCGACACTGTGCAAGTTCAAGTTGCAAGGGCACAAGGGCAAGGCGCCCACCTCTGCAGCACTGCCTGCGCGGCGCGCCGGCTTCCAATAGACATGGCCACTCGTCTGGCTGCCATCGGTGTGAGGGATCGGCCGAATGGGGCCCTTGGTGAGTGTCCTTATGGCAAGCATGCCAGCAAGGCGAGCAGGTGCAACACCTCGCCTGGCCAACCGCTGAGCAGTTGCTGCCTGTTACGTAGTACATATACATCAGCAGAAGGGCGCAGAAGTGGGACTGCAGAGACGAAATTTTGACAGCGCTCCGACACTTGCTGCGAGAAAAAGGGCAGCGTTTCAGGTCCGATCGGGGCTTACCTTGTTGGCTTGGACACACACATCAGCATGCGCAGCGGACGAGAGGTGCCTCTGTGCAAAGCTTGCTCGCTGCCGCTGCCGCCGCCGCCGGTCTGGCGGGGCTTGCTTCTCACCCCCTTCCAACTCCTGCTGCACTCCATTGCTGCCACTCGCACGCATCTGCCACAGTCTTGATCAAATTACAAAGCAGAGCAGCAGGCAGGATGGCGGAACCGTTGGAGTGTGTGGGGGCCATTGACCAGGTGAGGGGTGGAGGGGCCTGCCGTGCCGCTTCAACGTGCCCCAGTCTGGTCTAGTCGCAGCTGTTCACCTCCCCTGAAGTGGAGGTTTCAACTGGGTCATACAGTAAGGTGCTGCAACTGCACAGGTTACCGTGACCCTGTGAGAGCATGTGGATGTGGGCGTGGTTTGCGGGAGCGAACAGGTCCCTACACCCTCCGGCCTCCTCATGTGCCCACCCGCCAGCCTCCACAGCTGCCGCGCCTGACGTCACCGGATGTTGCCAGGCATGCGCTGCCCTGCCTCCTCTGCACAGCACGTGCATCCCATCTGTTTGTTTGTGCGCCCCATGCCCACACTGCTCCCCCTGCCTGCTGTGCCTGCTGTGCTGCTCGCAGGGCACCCAGAGCACGCGTTTCTTCCTGTACGACTCCCAATGCCGCCCGCTGGCCAGCTCCCAGGTGGAGCTGCCACAGATCTACCCGCATGCGGGGTGAGGAGCACGGTTGTGTGTGTGCAAGATGTGTGCATGCGGGGGGAGAGGGGGAGGGAGTACAGTTATGATGGAGGGGCGAGGGGGGGAGGAAGCACGGTTGTGCATGCAAGTTATATATGTACCATGGCAATGTGCATGCGGGTGAGAGAGGGGGGAACAACGGTCATGCATNCGGCACACCACACGTTTCACCCCACATGGCCCCCTGCCGCCCCACACCACACCACCCACCCACCTTGCCCACGATTGCAAGCTTCTTCTTGACCTCGCCTGAGACACGGTAGGATGGGGGGAGCAGGAGAGGGGTGAGGAAAGAGGAGCGACTAAGCTAGTAACAAAACAAATTGAATGTGTGCCAGTTTTTCCTGTTTGGCGATCGCCGATGATAAGGCGCGTTGGCTGGCTGGCTGGCTGGCTGGGCGGTTGGGAACAAAGGAAGATGAGAAGGCAGACACGCTGCCCGCACGCATCCCTCCCAGCATGCATGCACGTGTCCTCCCTGCCGTGTTTGTGAGGCGGGAGCAGGGCAGACAGGCGGGCGCACAGGCAGGCGGGCAGGCAGAGTTGCGTATGCACAGGTGTGGCAGATGCACAGGCAGGCAGGAGGACAGTCAGAAGTGCAGGGGGCATCCCATGGGCAGGCAGGCGTCACCAGGGGCACGCACCCTTGGGCGTGTATGTGAGGTGGATGAACCTGGGTGGCTCTGCCGAGGCCTCTGCCACTCCCAGGAACAGGCCCATCCCCAGCTTCTCGCACGCCTCCTTCTCCAGAACCTGCACAGGGGGCGCACCCGGGGGACACACACACACGCGTGGCCTTTAGGTGTGGTTGTGCACAGCAGCACAGCAGCGTGCGCAGCAGCACGCATGCGCAGCACCACAGCGTGCACAGCGCCGCACCTCCAGCGTCATCACATCGGGCGCACCCTCGGCAATCACGGCGGCAGCTTCTGCCAGGTGGCTGCAGCCAGATGAGGATGGAGAAAAATAAGAATTGAATGACACGGGGACCACCGGTGGGAAGAAACGGAGGCACCAGGAAGGAGTACGGGATGCGCAGTTTCGAAAAGGGAGCTGGCACGGCGGCTCGCCCACCCCCTTTGACGCGCCCGTCGCACTGGTGCCAGTGCGGGCCAGCCCTCCCTGCTGGCCACAAGCCCCCCAGCTGCCCAGCCAGGTGCTTTCTAACCCAGGCAGAGGCAGCAGCATTGCATCAGCCGTTTGGCCCCAGGTAAGCACTGTGCTCTGAACTGTGAACCGAAATGGCCAGCCCAGCCCAGCCCCACACACGTGGGGGTGCAGACGTTGGGAGGTGCCTCCACGAGGTAGCGAGTCAGCAGCGCGCCCAGCGCCAGCGCCCGCCCCCGCTCAATACAGGCGGCAGCGGCGGCACCTCCAAACAGCAGCTCCACTGCAGGGGTTGAGTATTACGGGGGTGGGGGTTGGGTGGGTGGTTGGGCTGAGAGTAAGATAAGAATGGGTTGGGTGGCAGGAGGAAGGAGGCGGGCTGAGGTGAGGCGGTGCCCAGCGCTGCTCAGCGCACTCGGCGCTGCCCAGCACACACAGCACAGCACAGAAAGCAAGCACATCAGGGTGCGCCACTCAGCGCTGGCCGGTGCCACGCAGCAGCGGAAGCGCCCACGAATCTCTCTCTTCTCTGTTTCATGATTACTATGGAGTAAAACCACCTTGATTACTCTTAACAACATTTGTGCTTTCACCACCCACCACCATCCACTGCCCACCCACCAATTCACTTGTGTTTTCACCGCCCACCACCATCCCCCACCCACCCACCAGGCTCCAGTTGTGTTGTTTCCACGGACCACCACCCANGTGGGTGGGAACCAGGGACGGCCGCTGCGAGGTTGTGGCCGGCACACGGTCGCACGCGCAGTCGATGTGGTGCAGCGGCGGGGCGCCGAGAGCATGAGAGCAGCCGCCGCCCGCGGCGGGCACGCTGGCGCGCCATGGCGCCGTCGAACTTGCGGCGTCGGCGACCGCGCTGCCCGGCGAGCATTTTAAAGGGGCCATCCGCCACTGCTGCATCCTGTAATCCCCGCGACGCTAGCAGGCAGCTGAATTGCAGTGTGTGTGGGTGGGGGGGCGGCAGGAGGCCCCGACAGCTGGAGGTGGCTGTCGGCAGCCCGCCRGCTGCGGGCCTTGGCGTTCACGGTTCCGGCCAGCACTGCAGGGCTGCGGGAGCTTTGGCCGCAGCTTGAGGTGGGCTGCCTTTGGCTGCRCATGCCTGGCTGTCTGCGCTGTGGGGGCCTTGCCAGAGCCCTTGCTGTCCGTGCCAATGCTGCCTGCAGGCCAGCCTGAAGCAACTGTTGTGGCTCGACACTTGATCGTGTGTGTGGATGCCGGCGAGCCGGCAGTGGCGGCGCAGCAGCGGCAGCTGTTTGCCGCCAGCGGACTGACTGCCGACCTGCGGCTGCACAGGGCAGCTGGGGGCGGGGCCCTGTCGGCGGCGGCGCTGCCGCCGCCGTTCCAGGTTAGCCTGGAGATTGCAAATCCTTACTGGCCTCCGCCTTATTAGCAGAAGAAGCCCGCTAAAGGTTTCCGCAGAGCCGCTGCGCAGCACATGCGCTGCGCCTGGCGGCCGCCCCCTTGCACATGCACACGCACGCTGCACAGACGCGTGCTCCATTCCCCCGCCTCCCGCCGCCGCCCTCTTCCCCTACCAGCGGCCTGCACGCCCTTTGCTGCATGGGATGCGAGTCACAATCTTCACACTGTTTAGGGCTGGGGCTGGGCAGTGCCGCAGCCCCCCGCAGGGGGCAAACCACTGGCAGGCGGGGGCAGGGCGGGTCCAGCAGCGGCGCTGGCACAGCGCTGGCGGCGCATGAGCGCACGCCCCGGCTGCCCAGGCAGGGCCCGCCTGGGGATGGATCACACAGATCTGCCCCAGAACTCTCCTCGGGGCGGGCCTGCGCGCAGGCGCTCACGCCTTGGAGGCCTTGGCCTTGCGGGCAAAGGGGTTGCTGCCGGCAGGGGCCTTGCGCTTGGCCGCCGCCGCCGCCACCGCCGCGGCGTTGCCTGGCAGGTTCTCGGGGCAGGGATCCACGGCCTTGCGAGCAAAGGGGTTGCCGGCGTTGCCGGCAGCAGACCCGGGGCGCTGCGCGGGCGAGGGCGCGCAGCTCATGTTGCCCGCGGTGGTGCCCGCCGCGGGGCTGGCCCCAGGGTGGTCGGCGAATGCGGGGCCGGACACCGGCGTCACCGCGCCGTGCTGCAGAACGGGGCGGGGGGCGCAGGGCGGGGCCAGAGCAGCACAGGTCATCAGGCCAGCAGGCACTCTCGAGGCGGCGGCCAGCGGCGTCGCGGGCGTCTGGCCACAACACCTGACGGCTGCCGCTGCGCCCGCAGGCGACGCCCGTAGCAGCGGCTCCCAAAGCGCAGCATACCTATCACTTGTCCCTGCCTTTCCTCCCGGCCCCCAATTCTACCTCACCGACCCCTCCATCCCGCCCAAACACCGCACCGCCCTAGTCCGCAGAGGGGCCCATCGAGGGGTCACTTTTGCAGCACCCACAAGTGATGCTAATTGACCTACCTTGCACGGGTGTTCCAACAAGCCACTTAGATATTCTTTTTCCTGAGAAGATACTGAGCAAGGCTGTCAGGGTCCCTGCTTGGAACACCCGTGCGGCGGCACCCAGACATGTGCGGGATGGCGCCTGTCATGGCCGCCAGTTGACCAAACAAAAATGCGTCAAATCGCGGCGGACGGCGTTACAAATCAAGCGAAATGAATATATAGGGGTATTAAAGCAGCAACATCGCGAAGNGGAGACCGGAGCACGGTTGTGCATGCAAGTTATGTATGCGGGGTGAGGGTTATGTGCATGCGGGGTGAGGGAGGTCGGAGCACAGTTATTGATGCGGGGTGAGCGGAGGGAAGCAATGGTTATGTGAGCAGGGGAGGGGCTGGATGCGTAGTCCCAAGGAGAGTGGGTGGGAAGGGGAGGGGGCGGGCAGGGTAGGAGACGCCCCACTCTTGCTTCCATGTGCCTGCCCCTCCCCAGACGCTCTCTCCGAGTACATGGCATGTGCCTCGCATCATATTTCTCATGAGTCATGCTGTGTCATGCTATGCTGCGCTGCGTCATGCTGTGCTGTGCTGTGCTGTGCGTGCAGGTGGGTGGAGCAGGACCCCATGGCCATCTGGGAGAGCGTGCAGCAGGCGGTGGCGCAGGTACGGGCCGGGTGAAGATTGATTCGTTGTCGATTCATGGGTTGCTGTTGAGAGTTCTTTTCGTGAAAGGAGCCTGCAGCACGCAGCAGCAGGGGCAGCAGCAGTAGCGAGAATGGTGTGGCGGGCGAGATCGTGCGTGTGTGCTTCAGAGCGTGCGTTCACACCACCTTGTGGCGGCGGAAGTGTACCCTCAGGTGCATGTGCGCTGCTGCAGATCCCACGGCCAGCCTGCCATCCACCACCGCCCGCCCATTCATTCCTTCACTCACGCGACAGCGCTGCAGCAACAAAGAAGTGCGCCGCAACTGCTCACCCGCCAATCGGCAAGGTCGGCAATCTCTGTCTGTCATTGCCAGGCCTGCCCCAGAAAGGATTCCCACCCATAGTGGCCGCCCCAGCCTGCGCTGCCTCCTCTCATGCCGCAGGTCATGGGTCCGGCACGGGAGCAACACCCGGGCCTGGTCGTGCGCGCCATTGGCATCACAAACCAGCGTGAGCACGGCTGGGTACACGCTCGCCTGCCTGCCTGCCTGCCTGTCTGCCTGCCTGCCTGCCTGCCTGGTAACTTGCCTTCCTGTCTGACTATCCGCCTGGTAACCCGCCTGCCTGCCTGCCTGCCTGCCTGGTAGCCTGCCATCCTGTCAACCTATTTGCCCGCCCGCCCGCCTGCCTGCCTGCCTACCCCCGTCTGCCGGCCTGTTTGATTGATGCCTGCCTGAGCGGCCTGTGGTGCAATGTCCCTCTGCCGTTGGTGCAACGGTTGCTGCTCACACCCATATCAACGCTGCTGCTGTTCACACTTTGCGCTGCTGCTGCTCACACTTCCAGACCCTTTGCTGCTGCTGCTGCTGCTGCTCACGCTTTGGAGCCAGCGGATGTTGCCAGTGAGAGGCAGCAGGCGTGTGGGACCTGAGGGCAGGCCCGCACTCCAGCATGGCTCAGTGCTGGGACACGCCCATGGCGTCCGTTGCCCCAATCTGTGTTGATCTAAGGCGAGACTGCGCTTGTTCTCTGAACCTGCACACAAGATGCCCCACCCCACCCCACTCCCTGCACGATGCCTGGCAGAAAATCCGTACCATGAACTGTTTTTACTTTGTGGCAGGCAAGACGATGCATGTGTGGGACCGCCAGACGTGTTGCATCTGACCACGATCCCCGACAGACCGTGGAACACATGCCTCTCCTGCTGCAGGCAAGACGGCGATGGTGTGGGACCGCGAGATCTTTCCGCCCCACCCCGCCCCCTCCCTGGACTGACTACAAACCAACCACACATCTTCCCCTGAACTTGTGTTTTCTCATAGACCAGGGTTTCACACAAACCACAAATTTGTCATGCAGGCGAGACGACGATGGTGTGGGACCGSGAGACGGGGCGCCCCCTGCACAATGCCATTGTGTGGCTGGACAACCGCACAGCAGACATCTGCCGCACCATGGCCGACCAGCTGGGCAGCCAAGACTACTTCAGGCCGGGTGAGGCATCCGTTGCTGCGCCAGCAGCATGGCTCAGTGGCTGTTTTTGGCATGCAAAATTGCTGAAAGCACCCCACGCACAGCATACAAGCGTGGCCAGCAGGATCTCAACTAGGGTATTCTCCCCCCACAGGCTGCCGCTACCTGAGCCTCTGGGTGAACAGGTGAACTTGTCTCCTTCCTCCTGCACTCACAAGCCTGCCCATCCCCCCTGCTCCTTCGCCTGCAAGCTGCAGATACCTAATCCACTTCCCTTAACAACCGCTAATGTTGACACCCTCCCTCTCTTTCTCTCTCTACTCGTGTCTCCCTCGCAGTCACTGGCCTCCCCATCTCCACATACTTCTCCGCCTACAAGCCATACCTATCTGGTCTATTCTCTTTATGTTTTCACAAGTAGAGTATTCTTGTCTCTTCTCCCGATGCCCGCCTGCAGTCACAGGCCTCCCCATCTCCACATACTTCTCCGCCCACAAGCTCAAGTGGCTGCTGGCCAACGTGCCCGCCGTTGCAAAGGCGGCAGCCGCTGGGCGGGCCATGTTTGGCACCGTCGACTCATGGCTCATCTACCAGCTGACTGGTGGGTGGGGGCGCTCAGCCCTCGATGCACCCCTCACCAGCCATGTATCTTGCTGTGGTGGGCGCCGCTGCCGTGGATCGGCACCATCTGCGTGCTGCCCTCCCAGCTCCTCTGCCGGCCTCACCCCGCCGGGTCTTGCTGGATCTGTTGTGTGTATTGGAACCCTACCCAATTCAAGCGTTGCTGCCCACTTGCAGGCGGTGGCGACGGCGGGCTGCACATGACGGATGCATCCGACGCCTCTCGCTGCCTCTGCTGCTTTTGCATGGCAGCTCCGATTTCCTCACTCATTGCTGTGCTGCCGGCTACGTGCAGGCGGCGCGGATGGCGGGCTGGACAACAACAGACAAGGTCCACTTCCCTCTCTCCTTGCTGTTGCTTTCCATGCGCAGGCGGCGTGGACGGCGGGCTGCACGTGACGGATGTGTCCAACGCCTCCCGCACCAACCTGATGGACCTTCGCCTGCTGAGCTGGCACGAGCCCACGCTGCGCCTGTTTGGCGTGAAGCCCGACATGCTGCCCGCCATCCGCAGCAACGCAGAGGTGTACGGGTGAGCGGGTGGGGGTAGCGGACACCAAGAAGGGGTAGCGGACACCCTGTGTGCATCGCAACCAATCATCAAGTTACAAAATCCATGGGGAGCCAGCAACGGTCTCATGGGACAGCTGTGTCCGGCTGTGTCTGGCTGTGTCCGGCTGTGTCCGGCTGTGTCCGGCTGTGTCTGGTTGTGTCTGGCTGTGTACCTATGCATTGCACACCCTGCACGCCCACCCGCCTGCTTTACCGCGTGCCTGCCCGCCTCCCCATGCCGCACCCTGGCTGCCTGTTTACGTGTGCCTGCCTTCGTGCCCACGCAAGGCCGCCGCGCTCTTCCCAGGGGGCAGGCCGAGGTTTAAGGGCCAGCAGCAGCTGGCGCGGCTGTCCAACGCCACGTCTGCCTGCCAGCCCACTACTCAATGTAATTGATAATTGACTACGCCGTTTTGAAAGCGGGAAGGGTGTTCAAATACTATACTAAAAACGCTGCATCGCCACCCCCACCATTCATCACAATGTTCGATGGCAGATGGCAGTATACGTATCCACCTCCCAGCAGCCTGCCGCCAAACCCAGCCTGCCTCCCATCTACTGGTCTGCCTGCAAGCCCGCCCTTCCCCGCCTGCCCGCCCCACCCTGTCTCATCCCCAGCTTCGCCCCGGCTTCACCCCCACTACGCACCTGCCTGCAGCACGGTGGCGGTGGAGGGTCCTCTGCAGGGCGTGCCCATTGCTGGGTGCCTGGGAGACCAGCAGGCAGCGATGATGGGGCAGCGGTGCGCGGTTCATGAGGCAAAAAACACGTACGGTACAGGTGGGCCGCCAGGGCGCTCGCCTTGTGGGCTGAGAAGCTGGGTGGAAGCGTTTGCTTTCCTTTGCTCTTCTTCTACTGAGCCTTGATGGCTCTGGCAGGCTGCCTCACGAAGGGCTGAGGTGGCATGACGTGTACCCGCTGTTGCCATAAGCAGTGAGGAGGTGGGATGAAGCGGGGTGGGGTGGATGCACGGCATGCTCTGTGTAGTGCACGCCGCCAAGAACGCTGGGGCACTCTTCCCACATGCCCCTCCCATACTCATTCCACAGGTGCCCAAACTCGCCTCGGTGCCTTGCGTGCTTCATCAACGAAATCAAACACGTGGCCCGAGCTGGCACAGCCGGCTCACTTCATGCACACTTGCTCCCATTCCACCACAACTCTACCCTCCCACCGACCCCTCGTCCAGCATCTGCAGCTCAACACTGCACGTGGAGAGCGCTGGTGCGCTCGCCCACAGCACCCCCCCCACTTGCACTCACCTGCAACCGCATACCTTCCCGCCCACATGTCCCCCCTACCCTCTTCTGGGTTACCAATGACCGGATTTCACGTGTTTCTTGATAGAATCATCAACATCATGCTCACAGTGCACACAGCCAGTCACAACACTGATTAATGACAGAGGGTGGTCAGGAAGAATCACACTTAGCAGGCATAATACTGACAACCTCACGCCCACCTCCTTCCCCCAGGCTGCTTCATGCTTCTCAACACGGGGGAGGAGCTGGTGCAGTCGAGCCACGGCCTGCTGAGCACGTTGGCCTTCCAGCTGGGGGCCGAGGCGGCACCCAGCTATGCACTGGAAGGTTCCATTGCCATTGCGGGGCAGGGCGTCAGCTGGCTGCGCGACAGCATGGGCTTCATCAGCAGCGCAGGTGGGGCGGGGTGGGCGGGGCAAGAGTGAGTGGGGGGAGCACAAGCTTTTGCATGTCCTTCTACTACGCTGCATGCATGCTGCTCAGCCCGCTCCTTGCCCTGGACACGCCTGGTGCCGGCAGCACTGCCGGGCTCTGCTCAGGTGCCGCCCTGCCTGCATGTTTGGTGTATCCGAGTGCTGCCCCTGCTGTGCTGCCCCTGCTGTGCTTGCTCTGGACGCTGCCACCCCCCAACCTGTGCAGCAGAGAGCGGGGACATGCTGTTGCCAGCAGCGTTTCCCGACTGTACTCTGGTGAAGCCTGAATGCATGCTTGTTCTGTTTCTGCCGCCCGTCCGCCCATCCTGTGATGCAGCGGAGAGCGAGGAGGTGGCAGCGTCGGTGCCCGACTCTGGCGGCGTCTACTTTGTGCCCGCATTTGGAGGCCTGCTGGCGCCCTGGTGGCAGGACACGGCACGGGGCGTGATTGCGGGGCTGACGCAGTACAGCACCAAGGTGGGCGGGCGGGTGGGGCAGTACGGTTGACAGTGGTGCGGTACACGAGTACAGTGGTACGGCTGGATGCCGCAGCGCTGCATTGACACCCTGCTCCCCGGCCCCCCAACCATCTGACACCGCCATGCCCTCACCTTCACTGCATTCAAGTTAAGTTGCGTGACGTGGTGTTTACAAACGGTCCCGCATTTGCACCCCCATGCAGGCCCACATTGTGCGTGCCATGCTGGAAGCCATTTGCTTCCAGACTTTGGATGTGCTGGAGGCAATGCAGCAAGACGCAGACCTGTCAGAGCTCAAGGTCATGTTTGTGGATGGGGGCGCCTCTGAGAACGACCTACTCATGCAGGTATGTG
>JTEE01000033.1:482383-497863 GCA_002896455.3 Chlorella sp. ArM0029B | reverse complement strand
TTCTTCAGGCTGTCCAGTCCCATCTGGTGCAAATGAAACAATAGTTTCCGGGCCGTTGGCATGGCAAAATAAAACCGGGGGGGGGGGGGGGGCGTAGGCAGCTAAAGCTCCGTAGCGGTGCCAAAGCTCCGTAGCTATGCCGCCAAGCATGGACTGTGAGTACCTAAAGCCTAGGATAGGTTGCAAAGGGAAGTTGGGGATACGTAAAACGGGTGCAGGGTCACTTGCGGGCCCGCTTGGCAGTTGCTGCGCTGCCTGCAGCGGCAAGGCGCTTGCCCCGGCCACCGCCCCGGCCACGTCGCGCCCAGCTGTTGCTGTCGCTACTGCTGCTGCTGCTGCTGCAATGGCTGCTTCTGTGGCTAATACTGTGGTGGCGAAAATGGTTTGCATGCTGCCGCAAACAAGTTAGTTTTGAGTTTTTTTAGTTTCCGTTTTATTTTTTTTTTGTTTTTTTTTGTTTTTTTTTGTTTTTTTTGTTTTTTTTGTTTTTTTTGTTTTTTCTTTCAGATTTTTCATAATTTTTTTCGTATTACGGAGCTTTTGCACCTACGTTCAGAGCCAGTTTCTTAAAATAAAAATGGGGGCGGAGGCCCGGAAGCTATTGTTTCATTTACACGTGCCTAAGGAGCCGCCACATGCCCGCAGCTTCCCTGTCGCGCTGAAACCACCTTTGACGTGCCTTCTCCCCTGTTGCTCTGCGCCACACAATGTAAATAGTTAGAGAAGGGTGTCATGCTTTGCTTTTGTTTTTGTCGGGCTTTCAGTCTGTTTATCCGCAAAGAAACTCGCGACACAGACCCCCAAGAGACAGCTTGGGGCTGTGGGAAAGAAAGAAAAACAATGCGAAAGCAGAAAATAGGCGGAGAGCTACTGTACAATTGGGACGGGTATAGACTGGTATGTGAAGGTTGGGGGTTGAATGGGGTGGGGTTGCTGGGAGATGAATGGTGAAATGGGTTGGGGTAAGGCAACGGAGGCAACCTCCCACGTTTGGCGGCATGCGGCAGCAAAACAGGCAAGACATGCAAAGAGCTGAGCTTCACGTTCACAAATTTGAAGTCGACTGCCTCTTTGATCTTCGCTTGGTATGCACGCACATGCACTGAACATGTCGGAAATGAGTGAACAAGATGACAGAGAGCAGCACAAGCACGATGCACAAACGTTGTGCCCACTGTACAGGGCCGTCACATTTCCCTCAGCCGTGGTCTTCAGCCTGCTTTTTGGCCTTCAGCCGCTGCCGCCAGGCTGTGCCGCTGCCGCTTGCTGCCGCTGCACCAGCCGTGCCTCGCCCATTGCCCTACATACCCTCTGGTGCCCTGCCTGCCAGTCGGCGTGCAAGCAGGCAGTGGAGCAGTAGTCCACGGTCCGGCAGGCGCCGCACCGCTTGCACCCTTTGCCCTCGCCTGCCCTCGGCCCACCCTTGAGGCCCAGGTTGGCGCAGCGCAGGCATGCACAGCTGCGGGTGGCGGCCGCCTGCGCCAGCGCCAGCCGGTCGGCCGCCTGCTGCTCTGGCCCCTCCCAATGCGTGAGCATCACCGCCGCCAGGTGCTCCAAGACCATGCCACACAGAGGTTGGTCTGTGCCTGGGCCTGCAGCAAGGACGTGCACAGGGTGTGACCAAGACATTGATTAGCTGGTGCGCGAGAATGCACAGTGACAAAGAACCTGAAAACCACAACCTGAAAACCACAACCTGAAAACCACACCCCCGCCAGTTGCCGTGCACAGGCACTAAAGCAAACGTTGCACTCACCAGCTCAGAAGCACCCTCTTGCCCAGAGGCTGCTGCTGCAGCTGTCCCAGCGGCAAGCTGTCCCTGCTCCTGGTCCTCCTCCTTGAGCAGCCGGCCCAGAAGCCCAGAAGCAACCAGGTGTGCCCCCAAACGTGCGTAGTGCTCGACCAACGTCGCGGCCATGTTCAGCGCCAGAGCAGCCTCGACAGAGTCGTCCTTGGCCTGCAGGGCTCTCATTGCAGGGACAAAACCAATGGTTGGTCATGTATGCAGCACAGATGGTCTGAAATGAAATGAGCGAGATAATGGCTACATGTCGACAGCAGCACTGCCCGATGCGGATCAGGCAAGCAGTTAGGCAGCGACAACTTTCAAGAATGCATGCAGGTGGAGAGCACCTGCAGTGCAAGGCCACATTCGTGCTCACCATAAGCTGTTGTGGCTCCAGCAAATGCTGCAGCGTTTCCATAAACTGGGTGTCCCCTACCAGAGCTGGGCACTCAGCCGCCATCATGATCAACTGAGGCGCTATTGTGAGCCGAAACTGCCGTCCCATGTCGCTTGATTGAGAGACAAGGCTGGCTCCTGAGCCGCCAACCGCCACGTCGGTGTCGGCAACAACAGGCGGCATTGCAGCCTGCAGCGCGGCCTAGTGTGCTGCGCACATGGAGGTGTGGATGCGGTGCCTACAGCCAGCGGGGGCAATGGTGGAGGTATTCTAGCGCACACTCCCACCATACCCTTGTGAGTAAGGAGGCTTCAAGCACGGGCAGCTGTTCAGTGATGCAATCCTCTACAGAGACGTGCATCAACAGCTTGGCTCACCTAACCTCCTCTTGCAGCAGGGCCCGCTGTGCAACCAGGCGCGCTGCCTCCAGCAAATCGTGCGACCCCTCCAGAAGTGCGTTCATCATCTGCCTGGGGTGCAGCTGTGCAAACAGCGTCCTTGCAGCGCCGGCGCCGCGAGCCTCTGCTGTTGCGGCCAAGAAGTGCACGCTGCGGCAGCCGGTGGCGTGCAGCTGGTGCAGCTGACTGACCAGAGGACAGTCTGTTTGGCCCGCTGCATCCGCAGCAGCACGGCCAGACTTCAAGCTGGCGCTCCACAGGTGCAGCGCAGCGGCCGGCAGGCTGAGTGCACCGGGCTGGCCCTAAGCTGCCCCCGCTGCATCTTGAGAGAGGAGGACTGGCAGCATGTTGAGGCCTTCCTGAGCTGCCTCGCTCCACTCTGAGAAGCACGGGGCTTCGGTCAAAGGCAGCCGTGCTGCCATCTCCAGCATCTGACCACCACGGGTGGCAGCCAAGCTCAGGGACTCCTCATTTCCGCCCTCGCTGCAAGCCAGCACATGGAGCACGGCTGCCATACGCGGCACCAGCCGCAGGACTGTCAACACCACGGCCTCTTGCTTCTGCTGCTCTGCTGCTGCTTCCTCCCCATGGGCGGCTTCAACGGCAACTGACGTCAGGACTTCCAACAGCTGCGCCGCGGACAACTGCGCAGCTGCTAACTGCCCGGGCTGCCAGCTGTCAGGCTGGGTGAGCGCCAGCGCCCTGGCGATGCGATCTGCTGACTTGAGCGCGGCTGCCATGTCACCCAGCCGCAGACATGGTAGCATCGGAATGGGGGCCGCTGAGCTGCTGTCTGAAGGCGGGTCAAGGACAAGGTGTGCCAGCACGAGCGTCGTCATGCCAAACGTCTCAAAGACCGAGTAATTGGTGTTGCTGCCATGCGGTCCAGGCTGAGCAGCCGCTGCCTCGGCGGCTGCGGCGAGCGAGGGCAGCACGCGATGCAGCAGCAGACCCCGCAGCGCCTGCCGCATGCTGAGGGCCCTGCCCATAGCGACGGCGTGGGCCGGGAGCTCCTCGGGGTGAAAGAGAACGACGCACAGTCCGACCAGCTGGGAGCACATTGTCCGCTCCAAAGCACCTGCACCACAGGAGCAAGGTGTTCATGGCATAGCTAGGTTCGCTGCGGGCAGGGAGCCATGCACGCCCCTCAGCTGCCCATCATGAGATCGACAACATTTTGGCCCACCCTGCGACTGCACGTGCAAATGGCAGACAACAGCAGGCAGACAGACAGACAGTGGTCGACAGAGGTGCACCCACCTTCTTGTGGCCACGCCGTCAGCAGCGCGACGGCAAGGGCTTCCAGCCAGGGGAGCATCTCTGACGGGCGGCCGCCGGTCGTCACCCATGCCTGCACAAGCTCCTTGCCTCCTATGTCTCCCAGCAGCTGCACGCTGGACATCACATTTGCCAGCAGGAGGGCGGCGATGCTAGCCAACGGGGCTGGGTCAAAGTGTGGAGAAAGGGTGGCGGGCCAGCATGTCGGACAGGCGGCTGAGCAAGTGCGGCACTTGGCTGGCAGCAGACATGATGCCTGAGGCCTTGAAACGGCAATTCTGAGCCGAGTGAGCCCAGCGCGGGTGGCAGCAGGACCTGCAGCGCCCCAGAGTCAAGGGGGAAGAAAAGGAGGCACCCGGGCAGAAGCGGTGGGCGGCGGCGGGGCGGCGGTGCCTCGGCCAGCACGTGTGGCATTTGGGCACTCGGAGGGAGCCGGCTGGACTAACCCGGCACTGCTTGCCTGTCCTAGATGAAATGCGGGTCCGAGGTAAAGGGTGGGCCGCCAAGCGGAGGCTCAGCGCGGCGACTCTCTACTTCGTCTAGCTAGAGAACCTCTCGCACCAGCAGGGGCGGATAGAAGGCTTCGCAAACTTTAAATAAAGCCGCAGGGAGGTGGGCGGGCAGTTGGGCAGGCTTCCACCTGGCAGTGCACCGGGTGCCGCCCCGCCGCATCAGCACCTGCGCTTCAGACAGCTGGAATTGTCAGTTCGGAAAGACGCCACTCAGGATGAAGCAGGCCACTCACACAAAAAGGACGCTGCACCGCTGCCGCTGCCCTGCTCCTGCTCCGGTCCCTGTACCAGTGCCCAGCCTCCATGCTCATGCATAGTCAAGCATCATGCTGACAATATGGATTACAATTCGATGGCATGCGCCACAGTTCGAACCAAATGGGGGAGTCAGGAGAAGAAGGAATAGGATCCGCTGGCAACGATGAGCGAGCGCAACAAGCCCACAGACGCCAGCGCCGCCACCACCAGTGACAGCACAATCACTGCCCAGCTGCATACCACCTCTCGAGATGTCAGCGATCCGCGCTTGCTCTTGAGGTACATGACGCAGGGGAGCACGAAGCACAGGGGGACATAGCCCAGGGCACCTGCAGCAGTGGGATGGCACCGGCTGCCCAGCTCAGCCGATGCAGGAGCTCGTACTGCTGCATGCCTCTGGATTGGCAGGGCTGCATGCGATCACTTGCATGCAGCATCCCAATCAGTGCCAGCAAGAATGTGCGCCTCCTCCCCCTCCAGCCCAGCGCACCTATGAGGCCCATCAGATCGTTTACAAACGGCAGGCTGACTGCCACGGCAGCCGTGGCACCCACAAAGGCCCAGCGGAAGCCAAAGCGCTTGAGCAGCAGCACCGGGCCGCCCTTGAACTCCAGGCACGTCCAGTGGCTCAGCATGATTCTGAGGTCGACATAGTCGAACACCGAGTGGGCAAACACCTGCGTGGCGGCAGCAGAAGTGAGGCGATGAAGGGTAGCGGCGAAGGATGCTGGCGGAAGCTTGCCTAAGGCAAGGCATCCCGAGTGCATGGGGAGCGCAATGGACTGCGAGCTTTGCATGCAACGCAAGCTGGCACGTCTACTGGAGGCACCTGCAACCGCGCTCACCAGGTATCCGGGGATAGCGTTAGCCACCATGCACATGTAGCCAGCAGTCACCAGCCGCACGGGGCGCCCCACCGACTGCAGCACAACGGCCTGCATGGGCAGGGAGGGCTGGGTGGCATCAAGGGGCCCGCTCCCCATGGGCATGATGCATGATGGCCCGCTGCGCATCACAACCAGGTAACATCCGGACTTGCAGAGCGGCGACACACTCGCCTGCTGCCCCTCGCCCTCACTCTTTCCTGGTACGCGGACAGGTTGTGATGCACCCAGCTCAGCACGTGTTGCCTTGCGCTCTTATGCAGCCCCGGTTGTGTGCCGCAACAGGAACTGGCACCGCAATTGAGACGCATACGGTGCATCAGGCAGGAAGGAAGCACATGCACACACCTGCACAGAGGCACCAAAGGCCCAGTAGCCGCTGACCGCCACCGCCAGGAAGATGGAGAGCAGCACAGAGTAGCCTCCTACCGTGGCTCGCACCATGGGGGGCACCGCTGAGCCGTGCACAGGCTGCAGCGTGGACTGCAGGTGGCAGGAGGGTGTACCAAAGGGATCTGGATGGAGGGCCAGGCCGCAAGGGACGGGGAGGGAGCAGACACGAAGAAGCAAGCCCTCACCAGCCCAGGCTGATGACGAATTGCCGACAGCAGTTCCGGGTTACGGCAATCCCACGCACCTGGATTTCAAGCAGCACTGTGAGCCCGAACAGCAGGAAGATGGCGCCCAGAGAGGTGAAGGCGCCAAATGCCACGTCAGCGGGGCTGCCCTCCAGCGCGTAGCTGGTGTCGGCCGTCCGACCTGCAGCCAAGTCGGTAAAAGCGCATGGCCTTTGATTGAAGAAAGTGTGCTGCCAAGCTCACGGCCATGTCGGGGTGTTTGAATGGGGGTGGGCAGGTAAGAGCATGCATGCAGGCATCCCAGCCCAAACACTGCAGCAGCGCAGGGCAGTGCAGAAGAGGGAGAGACAGGGCAGGTAAGGGCACAGCAGAGCAGGGAGGGGAGGGGAGGAGCACGGCAGAACGTGAAGGACGGGGCAGCACAGCACAGCACGGCACATGTGCACAGCAAAGGCTCGCACCCTGGCCTCACCGTGCAGCGCTGCGCCCACTGTTGCCAGCATAGAGAAGCCCACAGTGGTGGCTGCACCTATTGCTGTCACACAGCCCAGGGAGTTGATGTCGGGCAGCAGGCACAGCAGCACCAGGGAAGCGCTAAAAATGAGGATCCAGTGGGTGAGGCGCAGGCAGCCGCCAGCGGCGCCGCTGTGCAGCGCCAGGCAGGTGCTTTGCAGCGCCTGCCCGGCAACCACCTGTGGCAGCGGAGCAGACGCAAGGCAGGCACGGGGGTGAGGTGAGGACAGGGTCTGCGGGCTGCAAACAGCCCCGGCACTTTGCAGCACAGAAATGTCAGCTTTGCTGAGGCGTGCATGGCGTGATAGGAAGCAAGGAAGGAGGCAAGCAGGGCGGGAAGGCAGTGTGGGTTGCACGCTGCGGCAGAGGATGCCCAAGCTGCACAGTCAGCTCAATGCCACAGAGCCTGTGTGGCCTCCTTTGGGAGCATGCATTGCAGCACCCGCTTGCCTGGTACAAGATGCATGTGCCGATGTTGACTGTGAACTGGAAAGGCAGCACAAGCCAGGTGGTAAGCCGCGGGCCTGCACCAGGCAGGCAGGCAGGCAGGCAGGCAGGCAGGCAGGCAGGCAGGTCAGACTGCAGCAGCACGCAGGTGCAAGGATGGCAGAGGGTGGCGGCAGCAGAATCTGTCGTGCGGGCAGACGGCAGCGGCAGCAAGCACAAACTACTGCCGCTCTGGAAGCAGCGGCGGCAGCATTGCCAGAGGCAGCGGCAGATTGTCGGAGGCGCAGAGCCAGCAGCACCCACCAAGACAACCCAAGACAACACATATAAGGCAAGCAGAATCTTCCCAGCAAGCTTCACCCGCCATGCACCCAGCACCTACTAAGCAGCAGGCGCCACCCGAGCAGCACCCACCAAGCAAGGAGGCAGAATCCAAAGAGCACCAATCAAGCAGAGGGCGCCACTTAGCAACCTAGCATAAGCTTCCATAACGAGGCACTTGTGGCCCGGCATCTGCGGCCTCACTGAGGTTCTCCTCGACACTAACACACGTGTGCCTCCGCAGCGCTGTGAAAACAAAGTAAATCAAACAGGCGCCACCCACCTAGCACCGCCTGCGCCAGCTCTCGGTACCGGTTGTGCCGCTTGCCTCCGTGCTCGTGCACGCGCACCAGGCAGGTGGCCGAGTGCAGTATGCAGGCAAAGCCCACCAGCAGCACGGTCAGCCCACCAGCCCAGCCCAGGCGGGCCATGGCGGCCGGCAGGCTGAGCAGGAAGGGCGCCCCGTCGGAGCACACAAGCATGAAGCATGCCTGGTACCAGCGGCCTGCACCAAGGGAGGCTAGGCAGGCGGTGGATTCGGGAATAGCAATCGACAGCAATTGAGAAGGTGCAGTCCAACAACGGGGCCGAGAGGCAGGCGTGGGTATGGCGCATCAGCGCGATGCAGCACCCAACAACCGCTCGCACCCGTGGGCGCCACGTTGTGGATGCTGCTGTGCCGGAGGAGCGAGCTGTCACTGCCCCACGCAGAGGAAAGCGTCGAGCCCAGACGGCGAAGGCCCTGACGGGTCCATGACTTTGCGGCTCCACCTGGCGGCGGCGGCGGCGGCGGCAGCCCGGGCGGCGCACGCTGTTGCTCGGGGATATCCATTAAGAACGGTCTCTACATGTGAGTTCGCCTTGTAGCGCGGTGGGCGCAGCGAAACGCCGGGCTAAGCGCCCCGCGCCGCTTGGCAGCGCAGGCGAGGAGCCGGAGCGACGACTCGGTGTGTGCACACTGGGGATTGCTTAGAGTCGCCAATTCTCCACACATTGCGCGCCAGAGCTCGGCGCGCCAGTTGAGCCTCAGGAATCAAGGCGGCACGCCACAGCAGGCGGAGCAGGCGGGCTTGGGCCTGCCTCCCTCAACAATATTCAGCAGGCACGTGCGTGCATCATGTCACCTAAACTGCAAGGTGCATGGCAATGCACACGCCTGCTTGCACCCACACATTAGCCCGCTTGCTCACCCACCCGCCCGCCCGCCCGTGTGCTCAACCGCCCCACACAGGATCCGACTTCTGCCGCCCTGGAAGGCAAGTCGAGAGGTTGGCCAGTGCAGTGTGTGAAACTTTATTAGGGATTTGCGAAGATGACGAGCAAGTTTACAGCTGGGTAACGAGGGCAGCTCAATTGCAGCTTAGAACAGCTCTAGCACATTGCGCCATGGGCAAGTTAGCACCCAGGCGCCTGCTGCCTACGCGGCAAGCATAGCGCAGCAGCCCACAAGCGCTGTGCGCCTTTCACTGGCAGGTATGCCATAATAAGAAGGGGTGATGTTGACGGGTTGATGTTCATCAGCAGCCTTGGTGCCATAAAGGACAAGTGTACCCACTTGCCGCCCGCACGCTGGCAAATCCGGACTGCGCAAGTGACCGGCACGCCGGCTGCATGTCCCACGAATCCATGCCATGTATGGTTGCAGGTGTTTGCACAGTACAATGAGCAAGGACCCAATCAAATGACATTGGGGGCCCCATGTAAGGCCACCGTAAGAGGAGCGGGCATGTGTAGCGGCACTAGGACAGTCCTGGCATGCTAGCCATGCTGCGTGGAGGTGACCCTCCCACCGCCCCGCCGATGGCACCCTCCCCTGCCTAGCGCATTTATTGTGCGCCTAAAATGTTGCCGGCACGCCTGGACTAGCGCATGGCTCTCGGAGCCCATGACGCGATGTTTGTGCTCACCCAACTGGCGGTGGGCCTCTCGGGCGCTGCTCCTGCTCGCAGGTATGTGATATAACACATAGGTGCTGAAGGAACACCGTCGTACAGTGTCAATAGTACGGCCCGCACTCAAAGGGTTGGGCTGCCCCGCTGCGCCGTCTGCTGCTGCCACGACATGCAATTGGACCTCTGCTAGCCTCCACGGACGACGGCCGCCGGTTTCCGCTGCCCCTGGCTGCAGCCCTCACAGTGGCCGCCGCCGCCTCCGGCGGTTCTGCGCCCAGCAGCGGCGGCGGCACCCCCCCGCTGGATGCTGCGTCCAACCGCATTGTCCTCAAATTTCGAAGCACCGCCAGTGGCAAGATCAAGGCCCAGAGGCAGCTCACAAGCCCCGCCAAGGGCACACGGCTGCGCAGCTTTGCAGGGAAGCATCACAATCTGCAAGTGCTGCGTGGCGGCGGCCTCCCAGTGATTTCTGCGGCTGGCACGCTGACCGCATCAGCACCCATGCTGGCCGATGCAACCATGGTTCTGGACGTGACTGACGGCAAGAGCGTGCTTTCCAAATGCAAGGAGTTGCTCGCAGACCCAGGTGGGGTGGGGGCGGGGCGACAGGAGGTGGGAGGACTGGAGGGCGCGGCAGTGCAGGGCATGCACCAAACAAGGGCTGCGGTGTGGCAGGCCGGTGCTGGCACCAGAAGAGGAAGGGAGTCAGCGCCGAGAGCGGGGTGGCTGCCTGCAGTAGGAGGGTCGATTGGGGCGCGAGCAGCAGTTGGTCATGGGAGCGAGGTATGGCGGGGCGTGGCGTGACGCTGACTGGCGAGAGCGAGCCAGCAGGGTGGTCTGCGCATGGACGCTGGACCCTGCTTGGCACAGGCCCCCACTCGAACCAATGAACACCGCACCCAGAAAGATCGAAAATGCATCAATGCACCACTTGTTTGAACAACCTGCCCTCCTTCCCCCCGGCCATCCAGCTGCCCTCCTCCCCCGTCTCACTCGCCAACGCTGCTCTCAACCCTGCCCTCCCTGGCCCATGACCATCCTATCACCCCGCCCCGATTCCCTCTTTGGCCCTTGACCTCCTATCCCCCCTCCCTGGTGCCCTCCTCAGACACGGAGCACTGCGAGCCAGACTACCGGTACCGCCAGCTGGCAGAGCCCGACGATTCCCTCTACAAACCCTCGCCACGGTACCCCGGCCTCTGGCACCTGCCCAGCGTTGCGGCCCCGGCAGCATGGGACATCACCACAGGCTCGACAGCGGTGAGTGCCCATGCTGGCGTTATGCCTTGTGAGGTTGCAGCAACCGTTTCTGCACAAAGTGATGCCGTGGCAGAGGTCAGAAATGCAGGTGCTGCTGACGTGCCAGCACAGGATCAGTGCTGCCTTGCCAATGCCATGTTCGGGCAGATGTGTGGGGGGGGAGCGTGACCTCTATTATGTTGCAAGCGAAGCTATTGGCTGAGCAGTGTGCTGATTCAAGCTGTCCTTGCCTCCCCCAACAGATCAAGGTGTGTGTGATCGACAGCGGTGCTCGCAGGACGCACAACGACCTTGCTGCCAACATAGCAGGCGGGTGGAACAGAGCGGTCAAATTGGATGGCACGCAGCCGGTGCCAGGTACCGCTGAATACAACGACTTCTCAGGTGCGTGTTCTTCATCTAACCAGACAGCCTGCCCTTTGTTTTGCTTTATAACAGGCCACCGTTCTGCCTGCCCCTGCCTCCCGCCCTCCCGCCGGCGCCGTCACTTGCCCTTCCGCCCGCCTGCCCCCTTCCCTGCAGATCTGGCGGCCAATTCTCACGGCACACATGTCGCGGGCGTGGTGGGGGCGGTGGGAAACAACAAACAGGTGTGGTGGGTCCCTTTTTTCCTGGCTCACAAGCTTACTGCGCCATGTAACCATAGCTTTCCGGTGTTTCAAGGGGGGCGTGGATTTAGAGTGGGCAGTGACGTGGGCGACAGTGAGCACGCAATGCAGATTGCAACCGAACCGGCGGGTGCTGAGGCGGCAGGCAGCAATGACAGGGGAGGTGCTGGGCTGCGTTGGGCAGGTGGGGTGGGATCACCCTGCAGCCTTTGTGTGCACAACCTTCATGTGCACAGCATTCATGTTGAGCCTTGTCGTGTGTTGGCTGCGTGGTGTGGAGGAGGAAGGCGTAAGCAGCGTGGGCCAGCGGCAGGGGAGGAAGTGGTCGGGGGCATCACGCCTGTGCTGTGCTGCTGTGCTTGTGCTTTCGGTGCTGTGCTGTGCTGTGCTTTTGGAGAGTTACAGTCTTGTTTCCGCAACACGAAGTGCGACATAGTCCCCTGGAAAGTGTACGCCAGGATTGCAAGCAGGGAGGAGGAGCAGGGGAAACACAGCAGGCTGGACCGATGCAGCGGGCTGATATGGAGCAAGGGAAGGACAGAGGCGCAAGCAAAGGTCCCTCAGGGGCTATTGGGCTATTGGGCTATTGGGCTATTGAGCTATTGAGCGGGCAGGGGGTATATTGCGCAGGCGGGGAAGCGGGCGATACTGCCGGGAAAGGGGGAAAGCGGGGCGAATCCGAGCTACATCTGCTCTGCTGTGCTGTGACCTGCTGTGCCCGTGTTGCTGCGTCTCCACCTGCCGCCTGCGCTGCACACTGCCAGGCACCTTGCGCACCCGGCCAATTGAAAGCCAGGTTGTCACTGCAGGGGGTGACGGGAGTGGCCTGGAATGTGTCCCTCTGGATTTGTCGGGCCACCTCCCTGCCTGACGCCAGTGGCATCTCCTACCTCTACTCCAGCGCCACCTTGGACTGCTACGGTGAGGGGGAAGCTAGGACGCAGCTGGCAGGGAGCTGGGAGGGATCTGTGCTGGTATTGCTGGCGTCCAGCTGGTGCTGCGCAGGGCAGGAAGCTGAGGCAAAGCTGGGCTGGTGCCGGGCTGATCCCCGCCAGGATCAGCATGCGCACTCTGCGTGCGCTCGCCGAGCTCCCCTGCATTCAACACCCACCTGCCTCGCTAGCAGTCGCAGCCTGAGTGGCTGCAGCAAGCGCGCTGCGCTCCCTCCTTGCCTCCGCACTTCATGTGCTGATCCCACTGCTCACAAATCCAAGTGTGCAACCGGCATCTTGCCTCCCTCTCCACAGGCCCTCCGTCCCGCCCCACCCCACCCCACATTGCACCCCACTCTGCAACTGCCCGACGGGCATGCAGAATAGCTCCCTGTGAACAGTTGCCTGCACTCCANCCCCACCCCTGCTGCAGCTCTGTGCAACCAGGTTGGGGCCCACGTCGTGGTGGCCGCCTACGGCAGCTACTCCTACTCCCCGCTGGCATTTGCTGCCATCCAGGCACTGGGCGCCAACGGCACTCTGGTGGTGGCAGCTGCAGGCAACGAGGCAAACGACAACGACGTGTCGCCGCTCTATCCGGCCTCTTTTGTCACGCCTAGCAACAACGTAGTGTCAGGCAAGGAGCGGGATGGGGAGACACCTGGCAGGCAGACACCTTGGGGGGGCACACCTTGCATGCCTGTGTTCTCTGCTGCTGCTACTGTCGGTAGGGGGCGGAGGTTCCGGAAACAGAGATCCGGAGACCGCAGCCGCAGGGAACAGCAGTTACAGCAGGCTGTACATATGGCAGATACAACTCTGTGCCCCTCTCGCAGCGCTGGGGCATTCTGCGTGTGTTTCAGGCATCCCCCTCTTGTTCTACCCCAAACAAACTTATGGGGGCGCTCACCATGCCGTGCCTTGTATCCACCCCACCTGTCCCGCAGTGGGAGCGTCCTACGCAACCGACGAGCTGTACCCCAACAGCAACTACGGGGCCACCAGCGTGCACATAGGTGAGCACCCTGGTGCCAGCTGGCCTGTGCTTTCCAGCTTGCGGGCTCCCACGGCGAGTGGGCGCAATGCAAACCGGCCAACCGCTTGGCAGCAACACATGAAGAGTTTGTTTGCATGCCGGTCCTGTTGAATGCGCCGCCCTGATGGCTTTGAGTGCCCTCCTGATGCAGCCGCGCCCGGAGTAAACATTAGGAGCACGCGGAACACCGCCGACGATGCGTACGACTACTTCACAGGTAGAACTGCATTCATGTGCAACTTTCCCGGAAATGCCTTGGCAGGCAGAGGGAGTGTGGTTAGCAGTGTCTGGGCATGTTGGCTTCACTGAGGGACCTCCCAATTTCAGTGTGGGTAATTGAGGGTGCAATCTAATGGTCGTGTGCCAACTGCGCGAGTGTGGCTACTGCTCAGTGTATTTGATGTCTTCCTCCTCTTGCAGGCACCTCCTTCTCTGCCCCGATCGTCGCGGGCGCTGCTGCACTCCTGTTCTCTGCCAACCCCGACGCCACGCCTCTGCAAATCAGGTGCGCTTGAGCACAGGGGAATCGTCTGCCAGGCTTGGCTGCACAACAGCCCTTGGTGGCTCTGAACGCAACACAGAGCATCGGCCTCCTGCCAGGCCGCTTTGTCCATTGCAGTGCCCCCGCTCAGTCTGCGCAACAATGCCACCCCACTGTTCTTACCTGCTGCGTTCTGCAGAATCCACACTATAGCCAGCGGCGTAGCCGGTGTTGTTGACCAAACAAGTATGTTACTGGCGCCTGTGTGAACCTTTGCCCTGCAGGAATGATGGTAGCTGACTGGTGCCTCTGGCTTAGTTTCCTGTCGGTTTCCTCAACACCACGCCCTCGGGCTGCAATCATCTTCTTCTTCTTCCCTGCAGGAATGCCATGGTTAGCTCAGCAGACCCCGTGGCAGAGCTCAGTGGCAAGGTGGTGGCCAACGGCAGGCTGAATGTGCACCGGGCGCTGGGGGCGCTGCTGGGAACAGCTGTCAACCCAGCGCCCGCCCAGCAGTGTGAGTGCCTGCTGAACTCCCGTGACTGCTGCTTCTGTCATGTTGCTGCTGCTGCTGTGCTGCTGTGGCTCTGCTGCCGGCCCCGCATGGTTGCCCAGCAGCGTGCGTGGGTGCATGTGCCTGCCCAGCTTCTGCTGCCCGCCACCTGTTCCAACGTCGGTTGCCAGGCTGCTGCTGTGAATGCTCCGACTGGCCTCACTTGGTGGTCTCACCCTTGAGCCATTCACACTGCTGCCAGACCAACCGACATGGCTGTCTGCCTCGCTTCAATTTTGTGCTGCAGACGCCTGGGTGGAAGAGGCGGGACAGCGGTACGCTTTTGAGGTCACGCACTTCTACAGAGTCAACTACAACAGTTCCACATGTGCAGCAGAGTGAGTGGCTGCCCTTGCCAGGCTGACAGCAGCTGTGTGTACAGCAGCTATGTGTGCACGTCATAATGCAGCAGCGTGGTAAGAGTGAACGAGGCGGCGAGAGTGTGAGACCACGGCTGCCTTCTTGCCCGCAAGGCGCACATGCTGCCTGCATCCCTGCCTGCTTTGCCTCCCTTATCCGGTCCGCCTTCTCACTGCCATGCTATCGTACACTTGTGCTGTAGCCTGTGCGGATGCCCCAACCTCCCCTGCCTTCCTGCCTGCGTCACCATTCTGTGCTCTGCCCTCTCATTTGTGTCAACGTGCGCCCTTGCTTTCGGCTGTGCTGCAGCTGCTTGGCTTCCAGCTGGTGCTTCTACGCCGTCTCCTCTGGCGAGTAAGTGCCAGAGTTGCCGGCAGCTGCGCTGGCACAGCATGTGTTGGGCTGGCCTTGCAGCGGGATGCGTCCGTTTGGGCTGTCGGAGGAGGAAGTTGGGGCAGGGGTGAACGGGGAGGTCACCAGGCACCCTTTAAGCACTCATTTGCCTGGCGGATGCTGAGGTGGCGGGGGCGGGCAACAATGCGCAACATCCACCGGGTGGTTGCACCTCCTCTCCCACTCCTCTAACTCACACGGTGTCCCGGAGGTAGGCTGCGTCCCCAAGGGCCCCTCTTGCCTTGCATCCATTCGACAGCCCAGGCTGTTGGTGACCCCTTCATCTCATTCAAGCGCTTCTTGCCTGCCTGGCATCTTTGGGATGTGTTTGCTGCCAGCAGCGCAGCGCACTGTCAGGCGGGGAGGCTTGTTATGTTTGGAAACCCTCGGCATGTGTCGCTGGCACTGCCAGGCCTTTTGGGTAACCGCACACTCACCGCCTGCTCCCTCTCCCCCTCTTCCCCCCGTTCCCAGCGCATACACCACGCAGTTTGGTGCCAGGGCCAACTGCCTGCACGTGGATTTCTCTGCCATTTTCAGCCACTCGTCCCTGGCAGCCGGCTACACGGCTGGCTACAAGCAGCCCATCTCTA
>JTEE01000033.1:445652-458195 GCA_002896455.3 Chlorella sp. ArM0029B | reverse complement strand
CGAGGGCTGCACCCGCGCCGAGGTGATCTCCGTGTTCCCGGTGCCCGCCGTGGACGCCTACTTCTTCCCATACTCCGAGGTGGGAGGGGCCAGCAGTGGTGGAAGGAGGGGAGGGGGAGAGATGGGTGTGAGCACATGAATGCCTGCTCGCCCTGCTACCCTCCTGCCTTCCTGCCCACCACCTCCCCGCCAGCACACCTAGACGGCAGCCCGCATGTGCTTCAAACTGAGTTGACCTGCTATCCCACATCCCCACCCATGCTCACTTTACCACCCAGCCCTTCCCCACCTCTTGCTTACACTGCAGGCCTACATGCCCGCCAACACCGTCTCGTCCTTCTTCGGCGGCAAGGTCTCCAACGAGAACATCTGGACCCCCGTGGGCACCGCCAAGCTGGGTGAGTGACGTGGCAGCAGCTTCGGAAGCTGACGTGGCAGAGAACTTCTGGAAACTTAATACATGAACGACACGCCTGGCAAGGCATTGCCTGTCCCTGTGAAGTGTGCAGGCATCTGATACCCTCCCATTGCCACTCCTCCCTGCCCCCTCCTACAGAGGGCTGCTCCTGCGGCGGACGCCGCATGGCGGCCTAGAGGCAGCAACCCCTCTCCCGGTTGCCCTGGGTAGCTGGCTGCATGCTGAAGCAGCGCTGCCGGAGCATGGGCAACACTGATTTGACACCCCGCCCAACTAGCAAAGCTTGCCTGTGGTGTGGCTTGCCTGTGGTGTGGTGTGGCTTGCCCACTTCTCCCATTGATCCATTCTTCCACGCACCTCATTCCGATTGTTCACTCAGTGCATGCCTCGGCTCTTTTCTGCACCCGCCCCCAGATCACTCATCTCTGATCCCTACCACCTGATTCTGCACGCCACATTTTGCACAGGCCTCCGCATTCAAGATCAACATTTGAACCCACCCACTCGAGTTGTACCACCCTTCACGCCTGAACCTCTGAGATGAGCGAAGGGAAAACAAATCAGTTGTAACCACCTTCATCCAATCCGGAAAGAGGAGTAGAGCAGGTGTGCACGGAGGGAAGGATGTGTGCGTCGGGTCCATTTGAATCCACACTATGAATGCATCACACCTCAGAGCATGTATTGTCAAAGCCTTATAGCCGACCTTGTTGTTGCCCACCCTTATAGCCGAACGAGCAGCTGCCTCCTTCCCTGCCTGTCCCTGGATTGCTGAATCGTGAATGTGAACAGGTGATGTTGCACTATGCACCATGCTCTGCGCAATGCTTCTGTTACAAGAGGGCAGTCGCCACACAGAGAGGGAAGCAAGGCGCCAAAAGAGGGGCTGCCTGCCTCGGCCAGGTGCTTTGTTCTGATAGTGCAAGGCTTTGGGATGCTACGGGGGAGGGGAAAAGGAGGGTGCATGAAATGCGGTTGCGATCATGTAGTGTCTAGCCGAGGATCAAGTTCAACCATATGGAGATTGCCGGGAAAGAGGGATGGCTTCAGGGGCCAAGCTTGCGGGCACAGGCAGGGGATCGGTGACGGAATGGGGGGAGCAGATTCGGGCAGGGCGTGAGGAGCAATGGGGGTAGTTTACAGGTGGGTGGGCGGCCCAAGAAGGGCCAAAGATATTTGTTTTCATGAAGGGCTGGAACGCCCCGTGGCGAGGGTGCAGCGGCGGTTGGTGGCGTGCGTTTTGTTTGTCTACCAGAGCAGGCAAGTCTTGACCAGGGGGCCCAGGGAGCAAGGTCCCCGGGCCTGAGAGCTGCGGCTTCTGGGGCCCAAGGCATGAGGTCTTGAGGGTGTAGAGTTTAGGGGGCGTGGTGTCTTCGCATGTGGAGTGTTGCATGCCTTGGCTGGGATCTTCAGAAGCCCACGCTGCCGCCTTCCACCACGGGCAGCTTCAGCTTGCGGATCACCCCAATGATGCCAAACCCAAACTGCAGAGGGGCAGGAACGCGGGTGTGGGGGGAGGTGATGCGTCAGATGGGGCTGCGGGGGAAGGTGATCCGTCAGACGGGGGTGCAGGGAGGGTGATGCGTCAGAGGGTAGGTGACGCAACAAAGGCTGGTGCAGGCAGCTGCAGCATGCGACTGATGCCGGAGTAGGAAGATCAATGCTGCTGCCGCGGCTGCTTGCCAGAGAGCGGCAGGCAGGCGCTGTTCAAACGCCCGTCCGCCGGGATGCGGTCACAGTTTTCAGGGCAACTTGCCAGAAGTGCCAGGACGGGACTGAGACTCACATCCTGTTCGCAGCAGCAGCAGCAGCAGCACTTCCTGCACTCTCTTCCCCCAGGCCACGCTTTCCCATAATCCCACCCCACGAGGCTCCACCACACTTTGTTGTGGTATATGTAAACTTTACGACCGCCAGCTGTGCACGCCTCGCAGCACTGAAACGCCGCACATAATCTACCAGACCGGGCTGCGCCGCCCACACGCCCTTCAGGCGGCCCCCGCTCGCCCACGCCACATCTTGGCCAAAGAGGCAACTCACCACTGCGCATGCCACATACCCCTCCAGAGAATCCTCCAACAGAATGTCCAGCAGGCCGCCCACGCCTGCAGCGCCAGCAGGGCACTGGGTGTGGTGGTTGGATGGTGAGAGGGAGGGCCGTACCGAGGGCGACGAAGCGGGTCCTGACCAGTGCTGACACCAGCGCAGGCCAGAGCCAAGCATCCAGGCAGAATTTGCGCGGAAGCACCACGCAGCCGAGCATGGAGCGGTGCCGTTTGGTCACACGGCTCCCCGCCGGGCCTGCACAACCGCTGGCAAGTACCGCCCGTGCACGCAGGGGTGGGCTGGTGGGCCGGCCGGTCAATGTGCACGGCGCAGGCTGCCCTGTGGACGCGCCCAGCACGCAATGGCTGCCGTGTCAACAGAAGGCCACCCAAACATCGTGAACGCGGAACGCACCTCGCCAGTACGCAATCACTCCCGTGACCGCCATGAGCGTGTTGACGTTTGCGGTGACCCCCATGTTGCGATCCAACAGCGCGTCGTCCACCGCCTGCACCGCCACGAGGACAGCAGGCACAGCAGGCACAGCAGGGCAGTAAGACTCGAGCCGCCAAGGCGGGGCGGGGGCAGTGGCAGGGCAGCCCCAGTTGTCCTGCTGCGCGTCACGACAGCATGCGTGCAGGCCAGCAGCGCAGGGCTCCCAGTCAGCGGCGCAGCTGGAGGGGTCGGGGGAAGCCAGGCAGCAGCTGCCCTGCTGTTCCTGGCCAGCATGCCGGCGCAGCCCTCACATCTTTGACCGTCTGCCGAGCTGTCTCCATCTCCGCCTCGAAAGCGACGTGTACTGCCTGCAGCAGGCGGGCAGCGGCAGGTATGTTGTGCGGAAGAGAGGAGCAGGGGAGCAGGGGCAGAGGGCGGCAGCCAGGCGCACATGCATGCTGCATGGCCAAGCTCAGGCGGGTGGCAGGCGCGCATCTGTGCTGCGCTCGCCGGCAACCCTGCAGCGTGTGTCGCCTCAACGGCAGCACCCACGTCAGCAGCGGCCAAGTCTGCTGAAGGCGACTGAACCGTACTCTGGCTGGCACCACGGCACACGGAAACCAGGACCACAAACACGCGAGAGACAAGCGAGGTCCAAAAAGGCGGCCAGCGTACCGCGTTGAAGCCCTCCATCTCGCTCTCGAAAGCTGCGTGCACCTCATCCTCTATCACCCGGTGCATGTCCACCTGTTCCTGTTCCATTTGAGAGCTGCGGCTGCCATTGGGTTGTGGGGAGGGCGCAGGGGAGTCTGCCATGCTGCTGGCGACGCGTCGCAGCGCCGCTGCTATGGCGGCATCCAGCTGTGCCGGGTCCATCTGGCCTAGCCCGTTGCTGGCTGCCACGGCGGCTGCACTACGCTGCAAGCCGCCTGCGTACAGGGCCTCCTCGGCCCTGAACGATGCATCAGAAGTGGATGACAAGCTGGCAGAGGCGGCAGCGGGGGCGGGGGCGCCGCTGCTTCGGCCGCTGCCGTTGGAGCCCCTGCTGCTGCTGCACCAGACGACGGAAGCTCCACCACCGCCGCTGCTGCCCCTGCCGCGTGTTGTACTTGCAGCCCGGAGGCACGCTGTGCCGCACGTGCGGGGGACTGCCAGCCTCGTGTGTACCGTGCGACAGCCGCGCGTTGCGGCAGCCGCCATTTTGAGGCCAAGACGTGCAATCGGGTGGTTCGAGCGCAAAATCGGACGGCCCTACTGGGCGGTTTGTGCGGACGGCGGCTGACGCACGTGGCCAGCACATCATGCAAATCATGTGTGAGTTGCTGGCAGCTTAATTTTCTGGGCCTGAGAAGCAGAGACGGTGGGGGAGGGACTGTGATGCCGTGTATGCCTGCCATTTGATCAAAAATGGCACCTCCTTAAGGTCTCAAGGGCAGCCAGCGACGTGCGTTACACCTCCAGACTTGCACGCATTGAGCAAGCAAGCTGGAAGGCGCAAACATGCCCGTGCACGAGGGCAGGTATACCCAGAGTTCAGTGACCAAAGCCAAAAGACTGGTGATACTTCTTTGCGCCCAGATTTGGGTCCCGCCCTGCCGCTGCCGCCAGCAGCCGCTGCTGCCGCGCCCGCTCCCCCTCCTCACGCTGCAGCCGCTCAAGCCGCAGCTCATCCACGCTCTTCCTGCCCTTGACCGCCTTTCCACTCTTTCCACCGACCCTGCCTTTGCGCTTGCTGCTGCCTCCCAGCCGACCCCTCTCTTTCCCCTTCTCCTTCTTGCTGTGCCGCCGCTTCTTGCTGCTGCCGCCCTCCTTGTGGCGCCGCCGCCGCTGCCGCCGCCGGTGGCCGCTGCTCCCGCTGGAGTCGCTGTTGGATGAGCTGCTGCTGCTGCTGCTGCTGCTGCTGTCGCTGTCTGAACTGCCGCTGCTTGGGCTGCTGCTGCTGCTACCGCTGCCGCCCCCGCCGCCCTCACCGCCCCGTTTCTTGAACACCTTCACGCCAGCCAGCGCCAGGTGACCCTGCTGCGCCCCCTGCTGCGCCTGCTGCGCCCCCTGCTGTGCCTGCTGCTGTGGCGCACCTGCCAGCGCTGCCCTCGCCTTCATCTCCCACTGCCACATCTGCTTACGCCCGCCTGGCGCCTGCTGCTGCTGCTGCTGCTGCTGCTGCAGGGCTGCCGGCCCGCCCTCTCCCTCTGCGCTGGGCAGGGTGCTGCCGCGCTTGGCATACCTACAGGCACGGCACCCCACACAAGGAGGCAGGCAAGCTTGAGATGAATGCAGGCAAATGTGTGCAATGTGCAATGCACAATTGATCCGCTCACACGGCTGGCAGCGCAGAGCGGCGCACGTGCTGCTCAGCGATGCAAAGCACCCAGACTTGTCTGCATGCCACACACGGCTCACACCAGGTGACTGCCTGCCGGCTGCACAGCTGCTAGATCGCTGCCCCGACCCGTCTGCCCGCCCCCGGCCCTCGCCCCCTTGCACTTTTACACACAAAACAAGCTTACACACAACCTCACCAGGGCAGCGCCTGCTGGCCGTACAGCTTGTGAGCAAAACTGAACTGCGCGTCAAAGCGGGCGTCGCTGGTCTGGGTGTCCTTGTCCCCACGCTGGCGCCGCTCGTCCCGCCGATCTGCCTGCAGATGATGGGAGGAAGGGAGGGAGGGAGCAACAGATGTTGGGAATCAGGAATGAGGGTGGCAGTATGCAGGTGCAACGGAAACACAATTTAGAGGGCATTCGAGCACAGCACACTGTATTTGGTTGCCCACACAGTGCAACAAGTTGTAAAGGGCAGCCCAGCAGCCCGCTTGCCCACCCACCTCTGCCTCTGGGTTCTTCCGCTTGGCAGCCGCAGCCGCCTCCTCCTCTTCTGCAAACAAGTTGAAGCGCTGCGGCTTGCCGCCGCCCGGACGCACTGCCGCTGGTGGCACCACAGCCAGCGCCCCCTCCTGTGACTCCGACCCCGGAGCGTCCAATTGAGATGCCAGCTGTGTCAACGAGAGGGGAGGTCCCGCTGCAGCCGTGCCTCCCTGCTGCCGCCGCTGCCGCTTGCGAGCCCGCTGCTCCTCCCCAGTCTCCTGCTCTTCCCACTCACGTCCCCGGGCTTGCTGCTGCTGTCGCCTGCCGCCCCCCCGGCCTCTCCGCAGCTCCTCCTCCTCCTGCTCCTCCTGCTGCTGCTGCTGCTGCTGCTCCAGAGCCGCAAAGTGGTCTGCCTGTCCTGCCGCCAAGCCCCGCATGGCGGCAACATCAGGCTGCCATTCCCCCTGCTGCTGCTGCTGCTGCTGCTGCTGTTGCTGGTCGGCTGCACCCGGGTGCTCCAGCGCTCCCGCAGGCGCCTGCTGCTCCTGCAGCATTGAAGACGGCACTCGAGTGTGTGCTAGGAGGCCTTTGAGGGGCCGCCACTTCTTCCCCCCAAAATCCGGTCCCCGCACACGACAATCATCACTCACAGCCATGGCCCCGGTCCTTGCCTCACAACGCTGCCTGCTCTACTGCACGCCTACACACACACACACACACACCACCCATCCCACCAGCCTCTCACCCCGTAGCGAAGCCGTGCGCGGTCCAGCAGCATCTGGCGCCGGCGCTCCCGGTCCGCCGCCTCCTGCCGCTCCCTCACCCCCACCTGCTCCTCCTCATACTTTGCCTCATCCCGTGACACCTTCAGCCGCTGCTCCCGGCCATACACATTCCACCGCTGCAGGAAGAGAGGGGGGGAGGTATGTGTCAAAGAGCGGCTTGACATTTGACCTCACTCCCAGCCGTTGGAATCGCCCAAAAACTGTTCGCCCCCGCTGGCAGGCGGGCAAATCAGGTGGGAGGGTTAAGAAGGTGTGGGTGCACTTGCCACACGGCACACGGTGCAGGTGCAGGGCAGGGGGCGGGCAGGCAGGCTTGCGTATACAGGCTCGACGGCGTGGCAAGTCGGCTGGCCGCCAGGGCGTGGCTGCCAGCGCCCACCCACCTTCTGCGGCAGAATGTTGAGCCCGCCGTGCCCGCCCATGGTTCAAGTCACAGGCAGCCGCAGATACTGCGAAGCAGGGCCGCTGCCAAAGGCTGGACGGTGTGCCTGGAGGTGTTGATGTGCACCCTGCAGCAGAGGCAGGCGCCACCACCGTTGGGATGGCTCGGCTCAAGTGGAAAGGTGCCGCGCGGCGGGCCATGCGCATGCAGGTCAGCAGTGAATGCAGAGTTCCCAGGCGGCAGTAGGTCCTGCGGTCACCTCCACCGATTGATCATGCCTGCAGCCACGGCAGCAGCCGGAGAAGCACGCGCGTCTCACCTCCTGGCAGCGGCTGGCGGCGGGCGGCAGTGGCGGCAGGTGGAGGTGCTAGACTTGGCGCTTTAAACCGCGCCGGAACACCGCTACTATACCCTGCGGCCGTTGTAAGGCGGCAAGGTGTGCAACGCGCCCAGGAGCCTCGGGCGCAAGCCGGATTGCTGCGGTGCTGGACCGTTCGGGCCCCAACTGCCTTAGATGCGGAAATATCTGTAGAAGTCTTCTTCGAGCGTGCCACAGCGCTCAGAAACGCGCAAAACGGAGGGACTCTGTCGGACTTGACGGCTGAAGCCTGAACAGAGCCTTCAAAAGGGTGGATGATTTAAGCTGGTGCCAGCACCATTGTGTGCCTGAGGGCGGCACCCGAGAGCCAGTGACCGCCCAGCTGGCGCCGCCTGGCGCGCCGTCAACCGCAACTCGCCTGCTCCCTGCCGACCCTGCGGCTCAAAGCAGGCTCAATTTACACGTCCACCCTATTCTGAGTATGCCTTGATTAGCCTTGGTGTGTGCCGCTGCCTGCCACCCGTTCGTAAGGGAAGTCTGCCGGGATGAGGTCCGGCTGGCCGTGCAGCAGGCCCACCAGAAACTCGAGTGCATCCACCAGGCGGGGGCCCTGCACTCACAAGGGTGGGGAGATTGGAAGGAAAAAACAGGGGCATGTATCATGCGTAGTAGAGTGGGCGGTGCGTGTCAGCCTCTGCGCTGGCAAGAGCGCTTTGCGGGCGGGCAGGCGGCGGGCCTTGAAGCGGTGGCCTCCACAGATTGTATGCAGGGTGGTATCCTGACGGAAATGCTGAGCCTCATGGTCCGATGATTGAGAAGCAAGCCTATGCCGGCAACCTTGCCAACGCACTCACTGGGCGGTTGAACATTTGGTTGCCGTCGACCACCACCACCCGCCCCGCCTTGACCGCCGGCAGCTCCTTCCTGCTCCAAGGGCACAGGAGAAGGCGTTGTGTGGCGGTAAGCCGGAAAACTTCCAGACCAGATTGGCTCATGCAGCTGTGCTGTCCGGCGCATTGCAGCGTTTTAGCCAGCCATCCGGCACCCAAGCGGGCGGGCTAGCGGGAACCGCGGTGCAGGGCACAGCACAGCGCAGCGCAGCACAAGCACAGCACAAGCACAGCACGGCATGGGTGTGTCAGCATGTCACATGGCACGCACCACCAGTCTTCCCCCGCCAGCGACGCCTCCATCTCCTTGCGTGCGGTGGCCATGTCCAGGCCGCAGGGGGCGACGATCACCCAATCGGGGGAGGTGTCCACCACCTGAACCGGGAGCAAGAAGCAGTGTGGGAAGAGGCGTCCGATGAGGCAAGTGCAAAAGGGCAGCGCGGAGCTGGAGTGCAGGTTAAGGGCAGAGTGACGAGGGTTGACGGGAAAGAAGCATTGCCGACCGAGGGAAGCGAAGCACACTGTAATGGTGTGCCAGGGCAGCAGGCGGCCATGTGCGTGGCATGCGTGGCACCTGCTGAGGTGTCACCACGGTCGACTTGCCCGCGCCGCCCCCATCCCTGCAGAGGAGGCACACAGGGCGGTGCAGAAGCGGCGGCACGCAGGTTAACCATAGCCAGACGGCTGGAGCTAGGTGTATCGGGAAAGGGCACTTTCTGGCACGGGAGCTGCTGGTGCAGAGCACCGCTGCCGGCTACACGGCACAAAACCCATGGCTGCCTATGGCATTGCCGGCACAGAGGCTCTCTTGGTGCCGGTGCCACCCTGCTCACTTGCAGGGGTTGAGCGGGTGCCGCCCGCCGGCCATCTCTATGAGCTGAGGTGTCCAGTGCCCTCCCATGAAAATGGGGGCCACCCACTCTACAAACGCCACGCTGGGTGCTGCCGCAATGCTGCCATCTGCGGCCGCTTCTGGCTTGGGCACGGCTGCGATTGCTGCGTCCACGCGCTGCTGCAGGGCCGCTGCCGCTGCCACCCCGGCCGCTGGCTGGCCCAGCAGCCGCCCCACCCGCTCCACATCAGCCAGAACCTCTTCAAGGTTCTGGGGGTTCAGGTCAATCAGTGTGGGGGCCGGTTCGAGGCCGGCAGCGATGGCTTGCACCTGTATTGTGGCGGGGGCACAGGTGGGCATGGGCGCAAAGCAGCCGTGTGAGGGGCCGACTCCTGGGGCTAAGGGTCACGTGCTGAAAGATGCACTCACCATGCTCTCCGCCCACCCGGTCCCATGAAACCCCTGATGGCTTGGCTCCCCATGGACTTCAGATGCGACTAGTTAACTTGAAATGGAAGCACACAAAGTTGCCAGCCGGCAGTGCAACACCCAGAGGAAGGCCCACGCGTGCTGACCTGGCAGATATCGACGGAGCACACTTTGCAGAGCGACTGCAGGCCAGGGTGGGAGGGAGGGAGGGAGGGAGGAGTCGTGGCAGGTTGGGCGGTGCCATCAGCTGCAGCCTGGGGCGTGGGAGCACAGTGGATGCCAGCTCGCCTCTCCCGGGCTGATGGGCGCCTAAACTGCCGAGAGCAGTTGGGAAGCACCGACAGCCGACAAGAGCCCGGGGCGTTCTGCCCAGCCCAGCAAGCAGTGTACGGCACAGTAGTGCACAACCACAGCAGAGCACAGCATGCCCCTGCACATGCACACCTGCCCCTCTGCCTTGCCTGCGTGATGATGATGTCAGGTGCCAGCTCAGCCAGCTTCTCTCCATCCACCGTGTACAGACCATTGCCTGCGGCAAGTGCCTCGCGCACCTGCAGACCGTGGGCGCGGCCCAGGACCGAAGGGGACGGGAGCGGGTAGGAGGCAGCGGGTGGGAGGCAGCGGGGCGAGAAATTGGACATGGGCCAGGCTGGAAAGCAGGCAGGCAGGGCGCAGCAGATGGCTGGATCTTTGATAAGCACCCTTCCTTGATTCTAGTGCCCCAATCGTTGCGCCATCGCCAACGGGACGACACGCACCTGCCGGTCCACGTCAGCGCTGTCCGTCCACTGCGGGAGGGAGGAAGCGCAGCAGTTGCATGTCGGCGGGCATGCAATACGCTGAGTTGCATCTCTGCACAGATAAGACCTCATCGCCCGCAAAAAGGGGATGTGTGGCAGTAGTGTTGCCTACGGCGGCCGCACCCGAGTTTTGGCGGCGGTGAGCATTGGGACTGAGTCCAGTCCGGCTGGGTAATCGCACTCGTGGCTCCTGCCCACCATCTGCGGCAGCCCTACAGACTCATCCCAGTGCTGGGCCACCAGCTGGATGATTTCTGTGGCGGAGGGAAGCAGGGACACCACTCGGGAGCCCATGGCGGCTCGGCGGCGCTAACTTGCAGTGCGATCAGCTCTTGCTGGCATGCAGTGGGCTGGAAGCGCTTGCATTGCGGCATTGCGGCATTGCCGGCAAAAAGCGGCTGGCAGCGCAGCACTCGCAGCAGCTGACGAAAGCAGGTCCCTTTGATTGATCTGGTGATCACTAGACGTTCGCTCATTAGCAAAGCAGCACCAGCGCTCAGCCGCCAAGGATTGTTTTTGAGAGGGCGCGCCGACAGCCACAACCGCTCGGCTGCCAGCCGCGAGGACCGCGTAGTCGCCTGATCGCGATGATGGAGGCTGCAGTATCCCGACTGGAGGCAGTGACCAACCGGCTGGAGGCCTTTGAGGTGTGCGCTTCATCGCTTCCTGTCTGCCGGCTGCTGGTGACTTGCAGTCCCCCTGATCGCCCCTCCTGTGAAACTGAATGCAGGCTCGGCTGACGTCGCTTGCACCGGGGGCCACTTCACGTGCCCCTGCTGCTGCCGCTGTCCCGCCCGCTTCCGCCGCCGCGCCTCCTGCAGCCCCTGCTGCTGCCGGCGGCGACGCCCTGGCCGCCTACCATGCACTGCTGGCGGCGCAGCTGGCAAAGGTGGTGGGCGCGGCAGAGGCGGTGGGCGGGGAGGTGTTGAAGGCGACGCGGGTGCTGGCGGAAGGGTTCCGCCGGGAGGCGGGCGTGGTGGAGGCCATCAGTGCCTGCCGCAAGCCAACAGATGCTGAGCTGGCAGGGCTGGTGCAGCCGGTGGGGGAGCAGATGATGGCGGCAGGGGACATGGCCGGCGGGCCGCGCAGGTGGGTGGGTGGGTGCGGGGGCCGGCCTTGGGCAGCGCTTGCTGTCTGGCATGTGCCCGCTGGCCTTCACCAGCTGTCACGTGCCACGCCTGAACAGCACAAGCGCCGCTCTGAAGCACTCATTTGAGTGCCCCTTTCTCCCCGCCCTGCCTGCCTGTGCGCAGCCCCTACCAGAACCATTTCAAGTTTGTGTCCGAGGCCATGCAAGCGCTGAGCTGGGTGGCCTACACTGGGCCCAACTGCGGTGCGTGCATCTTTGCAGGGCAAAGCAAGGATTGTCATGAACGGAGGCTTTGGGAGGCCAACGGGTGCTGGAGACGGCAAGGCAGTCTGTGGCACAGCCGTGTAAAGTTCGGTGTAGATACTGGCAGTTTGGTGCCGGTTAGGACCCACCCAGTCTCAGTGAGGCACGGCGTTCTGCTGCACTCCGACCCACGTAACTCTGCTGCCCCTGCCCCTAGCAGGCATCCGTTTGCCAGCCCAGCATGTGGAGGACGCCAGCTCAGCGGCCGACTTTTATGCCAACAAGGTGCGGCCCAGGCGGCAGGGATGGCAGTAATTTCAGCACCTGCCGGAGGTTGCATGCAGTGGATCATGTGCGCCTGCAACATATCCGACCCAATGACTGCAGCCCGGCTTCAAGGTTTAAAGAGAGCGGCACCGGCAGAGGCTTGGGTGCAGCACCGGGGCTGCTGGGCCAACCTGGTCCCTGAAATGTCTTGTCTTGTACACCTACCTTTCTGTGCCCGCAGGTGCTGGCTGAGTGGCGGGCCAAGGACCCCCACCACGTCCCCTGGGTGCAGTCTGTGAAGGAGCTGCTTGCAGCGCTCAAGGTGCGGCAGGGCGGGGCAGGGGGGTGGCCGGGAAGGGCGGGACAGGGCGAGGCAAGGAAGACTTGTGCAGGGCAGAAAAAGGCAGGGCAGGGCAGAGCATGGCAGGGCAGGCAAGGGCGAGGAAGGGCTGGCAGGGCGGAACAAGGCAGGGCAGGCAAAGGTTTGCAAGTGGATGGGCACAGCTGTGCCCCACTACCAGATATGACGGCATGCGCTGGCATGCGCAAGGGGGAGGCAGGTGGATGAATCGTGTGGCCTCAAGCAGGTGTGTGCAGAACGTGGGTGCTTTGCCCCCTCTACCCTCCCCACTTGACTGCATTTGCCCGGCCATGGCCATCACGGCTGCCGCTGCTGCAGGCCTTCTGCGCTCGCCACTTCCCGGCAGGCCCCGCCTGGAACCCCGCCGGCACCCCTGTCTCCCAGTTCAAGTCCGGGGCAGCGCCAGCTGGCAGCGCAGCACCCACAGCAGCAGCAGCAGCAG
>JTEE01000033.1:424061-444350 GCA_002896455.3 Chlorella sp. ArM0029B | reverse complement strand
GGAGGGGGCAGGGCAGGGCGGGGGCAGCACAGGTCAGGTCGGGGGCAGGGCAGGGATCTTGGCATCGTGTGCGCTGGCAGGGCAGTTCAAAAGGGTGAGGTGTTGCTGCACTTGCTGCCGGGGACTCCACCCCAGCCCGGCAAGCCGTCGCCCGCAGCCTGTCCATTCAGTCTCTCACAATCTCTCCCTCACAATCCTGGCAATGATGCAGCCACCGTCTTTCTATCCTTGCACCCCTGCAGTGGTGGCCACCTGCGAGCTGGTCAACAGCAGCAGCGTGGAGGTGCAGTGCACGGGGGCGGTGCCCACGGTGGCGGTGGACAAGTGCGATGGCTGCCAGGTGGGGCTTTGCTGGGTGATGGTGGTTAGGATGGGATGGATGGGAGGGCTGCCAGGTGGGAATGGTTTATGGGGTGCAGGTGGTGGCACGTATGTGCGAAGTTTGGGAAAGGCGGCGCTGGCGCTGCTGCTGATCCACCCTGTCTGACAGCACCTTCTTGCCCTTCACACCTCCGCCTTTGTGCCCGCCTTGTGTTCCGACCTTGCAGCTCTACCTGCCGCGCGCGACCTTTGAGTCGACAGACATCACCACCGCCAAATCGTCAGAAGTCAACGTCATTGTGGCCGGGGCAACAGGTGGGCATTTTGATACTGCTCATGCTAGGGCAGGAGGCAGGCTTCGGTTGCCGGGTGCCGGTCAAGGCCACCGCCAGGCAAACAGGTGGCCAGCGCCCAACAACAGCCCTCTCCACCAACCCTCCACACTCCCTCTCCATTCCTCTTTCTCCCAACCCCGCCTGTATCTTATGTGTTTATGTGCAGAGGAGGATGAGCCCCAGGAGAGCGCAATCCCAGAGCAGTTTGTGTCGCGCTACCGGGGCGGGCGCTGGGTGACCGAAGCAGTGGCGCACAGCGGCGCGTGAAAGCGGGCAACCCGGGGAAGCACTGCGCCCTGAGCTGCCTTGCTCTTGCTGCTGCTGCGAAGGGCTTCCGCCACACGCTCTGTAACATAGACAGTTGCCGGGAGGAATGGAACCGCACAGGGTGCCAGCGAGTGTGCTGGAGAGGAAGGCACGAGGCTGTGCAGCAGCTGTTTATTCGGGGGCGGCAGGCAGCGGCGGGAGACGTCGGAGGGTGGAGCGAGCTGTCCACCTGGACCCAGCAGCGCAGGATGACGCCATGATGAGGCAGAGGAGCGCATAGCAGCCACCTATGCCCACGTTCGAAGGCATGGTTGCTCGACTCCCCACCGGGAACAGTCCTCCCGCCGCCTCAGGTCCCCCACAAAGTGGAGATGCCACGACGAGCAAGGGAAGTGTGCAGCAGCGATGTAAGGCGAAGAGGGTGGATGGACGCCTGGTGTGGCGTGCTGTGCTGAGCGCGCGACTGGATTGAGGCGCTCGCATTATTAGCTGAACCCTGCCTCGGAACCTAGCGATCGCGCTTGTCATACGCCACTTCACCATGGGAGCCCGTCTGGTCAGGCTGCTGCCGCTGCTGCTGGTTCGCCTGTGCCTGCTGGGCTCCCCTGCCGCCAGCCAGACGCCTCCCGATCCGTGCTACAGCCAAGTCTCGAACTTTCAGGCGCAGGGCTGCGTGCTTGAGCTGGACAGCAGCCCAATCGCGGCAGAGGCCTCGGCATGCCCCCGCCGCCCGGTGCAAGCGGTGGAGTGCCCGCCAGAGTGCAAAGCTTACGTCGACTCCCTTCCGGCCGCCAACCTCACTGATGAGTACAGGTACTGCTCCGGTGCTGCTGTCGCAGCGAGAGGATTAGGGTTTGGGATTACCCTGTCGGCTGCAGCAGCTGCGGCGGGGCGGCACGGACAAAGAGTGCTGACAACCGGGCGGGCCGGGTCTGGCAAGCTGGCACGTTTCAGGGGCGCAGCCGCGCAACGGGTCTGCTGGCGTTGATGCATCCAAGAGTAGAACAGCTGGGCTGCTTCCTGCTATAGCCCAGCGCGTGCTGCAGTCTGCTACCGTGCGCCCAGCCCTGCAGGCCTGTGCCATGGCTCACAGGTCTGTTGTCACTCCCTGCCACCATTCTTGCTCTCATCCCCCTGCCGCCCCACGCAGCGCTGCTGTAAAAGCCAAGTGCGATGAAGCTCAAGCGGCAGCGGCATTCCTGGCAGCCGAGGCGCCCTCTGAAGCCCCGAAATTCGAGGCCGCCTTGGCAGCCCCGGCAGCCGAGGCTGGCCCGTCAACCCCGGGATGGGGCCCAGCAGCCGAGACCACCCCAGCATTGTTTCCTGCGACCGCTGTGCTCAACGGCTCCCTCAGGTGTGCCTCTTCGACTTCTTCTTGCCTGGCGGGCTGCGCTGCGGCCCTGCCAGGCTGGCAGCCCAGCGGGCCTTGCCATTGAAGCCTCCCAGGATTGGGCTGCCCACCAATTTACCACACGCTGCCCCACCACCCCCACACTCACACTTGCCAGTTTTGAGGATGACGACGATCCGGGGACCACCACATGCACACCTTTCATCGCCGAGACTGGCCAGTGGGCGTTTGATGAGCCGGGGCCAACAAAGTACGGTAAGCATTCCTCCGAGGCAGTGTATGGCCGCTGGCTGTCTACCTGCCTGGGGCTGAGGTGGCAGTGCTGCGGCAGCTCTGTGGGGCGGCCCTGCCAGGCAACCCACCGGTGGGGTCCCCCCTTGTGTGCACACAAGGAGGCCTGCCCTTCCTCTGCAGCAGTCACCTGTGCGCATGCCTTGCATGGCGCGCCACCTGCGGGCCCGGCCCGGCACCGAGGTTTGAGCCGCATCATGCTGACTGCCCTCCACACTCCCCAGACACAAATGGGAGCCACGCGGACGTCCTGGCAAGCGAAGTCGAGGCTTTTGCCCTCGTGATGTGCGCCGACCCTCAGGCCGCCGGCAAGCTGCTGTACGACGCCTTGCAAGCTGGCGGGCAACAGGCAGAGACTGCAGTGTCTGGCTACTTCAATGCTGGATGTGGGGACGCGTCGCCTCCCACTGAGACTCGTGAGCGTTTTCTGCCGGGGGGCATTTGCTGCCTGAGGGATGCGGGGTCCTCAAGCGCTGAAAGTAGGATGTGGGGCGCCGTATATTTGTGTCTCCAGTCCGCCCTGCAGGCCTCTGCTCTGGGTGCAGGCTGCTAGCCTGGCTTGCCTGCTTGCGCAGCGCGGCTGCCTCACCTGTGTTGCCAGCTGGATGCTTGCTAAACAAGCGCTCTCATGCAATATGAGACCGCGGCCAAACTGATTGAATGCTGAGCCACCCCATCTGGTGCCCTCCCCATCCCTCCCATCTTGCACACAGATATGTCAGCTCTTAGCTTTGTCAGAAAGAAGCCTGGGGACCCTTCCGAGCTGCCTGCCATCAAAGAGTGAGTGGTAGAGTGAAAAGGCTGCAGGGTTGCTGTTGCTGAAGTGCTGATCCGCAGGGTCTTAAAAGTCGGGCCCCAGATCTGCCCTCCCCTGCAACCTCCCCGTTGTCGACTTGCGCCTGCCGCAGGTTTTACCTGAGATTTGTAGATGTGGCTGATGCGATTGGCATCCCGGTAAGTGGGCCGCATGCCAGCATTGCCCAGGATGCTGCAGCCACCTTGCGCCCGCCTCTCATCAAATCTACAACCTGCAACCTGTGTCTCCACCCCTCAGAGCCCATTGACAGCCTGCAATCCGGATTACCTGCCACCAGTTCCCGCCACCCCTCCCTGTTGTGCACATCCCTGCACGTACCTCATGCCTTCCTGCAGATGTGTGCCACCCTGGTTGTGTGGGACCCACCCACCAGGAGGGTGCTGCACCGGGAAGACATCCACACGGGCATCGAGGTGGAACCCTGAGCAGCGACGGGAAGGCATGCATGCCAGCATTGGCATAGACGCCTGGATAGCAAGGCTAGTGGCAAGGCAACTACAGCCAGCTTGGCTTGGCCCGTGGTGCCTGCTTGCTGTCCCGTGTTCAGGCATGCACATATGCAACGCACATGTGAACAAAGCCGAGATGAACTCTCTCTATGCGCTACAGTTGACACGTGTTGTGAGATGCTGGGTGCTTTGACCCAATGTAGAGTGCATGACTGCAACAGAGTAGAGGCAGTCATTAGAAGGCAAGCAGGCTGGCAGACGGATTGTGGTGGCAGACACGAGGACAGGCCAATCGTAACTTACGACCTAGTGCGCAACACGGGCTGCGCAAGCAGAACGAAGAGTGTGTGGGCGGGCAAGGCAGGCAGGCGAGGCGGCACATACAGTGTTGCCAGTCAGTCTGGCAGCTGCGGTCTTGAAGAGGGGCTGTGCAAAGGCAGGGCCATTCAGTGAGCCCTGCAACCCAGCCATGAGGGGTGGGACGGGGATGAGAGGCGGGGTGGGTCATGCATTGGCTTAGAGAGATGAGGACAAGGGTGTGCCGTTGGATGGTTAGGGGAGAGGAAGAGGTGGGGTGGGAAGATGAAGTAGAGCGGGGAGAGGGTGTGCCGTTGGATGGTGAGGGGAGAGGAAGCGGTGGGGTGGGGAGTGATGGAAATGGCGGGAGGCAGAGGAAGGCAGAGAGCATGAACCTGGAGCAGAACGGCAGCGGAGCAGCATCCCAGAAGATGTTGTGAAGAAAATGAACGCACGGTGACTGCGCTTCATGCTGTGAAGCCCGTGGATTGGGCAAAGTGGCTAAGGCGAAGGTCTACGATCACAGATGTGGTTGGCTTGAGACATGTGCTTGCATCAAAAAGCAACGGCTTGCCTATAGGCTCGCTCACCCAAGTGCCTGCTGGCTCTGCCCGCTGCAAGAGGACCAGTCATCTGCAGCCCAGGCCCATGCTCTGCCTGGCTCTCGAGCGGCGCTGCCCCCTGCTCCGTGCTGGCAGGCGGCTGCTCGGTCACGCGCTGCGCTGCCAGCAGGCGGCACTGGCGCTTGTGCCGTCTCCAGTCGGCGTGTTGGCAGGCCGTGGAGCAGTAGCGCTGCAGCCGGCAGCCCCCGCACCTCTTGGCAGGCAGGCCGGCATCTGTGCTGCCCTCCAGATTGATGCACCCCATGTTGGCGCAGCGGGCAGTCTCAGCCAGTGCGCGGGCGCTGATCAGCCCCTCCTCGCCCTCCTGCTGTGCCATGGGGGCAACCGCATGTGCAAAGCTGCGCTGGCCGGCCCGCACGTCCAGCGGCACGTGCGGCAGCAAGCGCGAGCTGCCCTCAGCGTGCATCAGCCGGATGCAGCGCAGCAGGCTGCAGCCAAGAAAGGGTCAGAAACAAACAGGAAAGGACGGACACATGGGACGCAATGGGCACATCACATGTCCCAGCAGCAAGGGCAGCCAGAACCCTGCCTTAGAACAGCACTCTGGTGGTTGGCTGGTGGCTTGTGCTCACCTCTCACTGCGGACGCTCATGCTGATCGCCCGCTCCGCAGCACCCTCTGCCAGATGCACGCAAAGAGTGAGGATGCTGAGCAGGTGGCTCTCGGTGCTATGTTTATTGCTGGGCCCACCGCTTGTTGCCTCTCGCTCCGCTGCTGCCGCTTCTGAAGTGCTTGCTGGCTCCCCCTCCGCTGCTGCCCCTGCTGAAGCGCACACCGCGGCAAACTTGCACGCGGTGGATGCCAGGGCTGCCACGTGGGATAGCACACACTCAGCTGCGTCTCTGCTGAAAGTTGAGATGATCTCGGGGTCAGCCACAGCCATCCAGTAGCGGCAGTAGTTGATGCTGCAGTCGCATCCGTGAGCGGCCGCATGGGACAGATTGAGGCAGGCTGCTGCCAGACCGGCAGGCATGCTCTGCTGCAGCCGGGCAGCGCAGCGTACCATGGCCTCATGGCCAGATGCTAAGCGGCCCACAAGCTCCTGGTCCCAAGGAGAGAATGCCCGTATTTTCAAGAACTGCGTGAACAGCGGGTCTGCATGCCGAGGAAGCGTAGCGAGTTTTGAGTGCCATGCATGGATGAGGGACTGGTCGCACGGGTTGCGACACGTGGGTGGCTTGGGCCAGAGTTCAGCAGAACACACCTGGGCTGACAGCCAGTGCGCCAAGCACATCCAGCGGTAGAAGAGCCTTATTCAGCACTTCATAGCCACCTACTGCCACCAGCGCTGACAGCACTGCCGCTGCTGGCCGCAGAGAGTTGAATGCCTCCCACACCGCATTGGCGGCACTGTCACACCGCGCCTGCAGCAGGCCTTGCTGCTGCTCATTCTGCTCATCCGTGTATGCCCGCTGCTGGTGCCGGTAAGCTTGCACGTGTGCCTGTGCTGCCGCTCCTATGACAACTGCAGCCACCATTGCAGCCTCCACATAAACAGTTGCCGACACAGGGGACAGCTGGCTGGCAAGGGTGGCCAGCTGCTGGTCTAGCTGGGCCAGCAGGCCTGCCATACGGCGCACCGTCTGCCTCCCATATGTGCCCCTGGCAAGCACGGCGTGTATGGTAGGGCCCAGTCTGGTGTGACGCAGAATGGAGGAGAGTGCATGCCAGCGGGTCGACACCCTGTATTGTTGCTCCTCCGCCTCCCCTGCCACTGCTGCTGCTGCTGCTGCCGTGCTTAGCTGCTCCACCTCAACTGCCAGGCGGGTCAGAACGACCTCTATCAGCTGTGTGCCAAGGCTGCCATGCTGTTCGCTCGCTGCGCTGAGTGCCGCCACCGTAGCATCCACCACGTGTTCAGAGAGGAGTCCATGCAGCACCTTGAGAGTTGAGCCCCAGTTCTCAAAGGCATATCCTTCTTGCCCTGCAAATTGCCACAGGGTGCCAGACCAGTAAATGGCAGTTAAACACAACATTATGTTGGTCGGCTTGTCCAGATGCATGCTATATCCCCGCCACTTTGCCCACCTGGCTTTGCCAGCGTCCCCATGGCCTGCGTGAGGCAAACAAGCAGCGGCGTCATCTGCTGTTGCACGCCCTGCAGTGCTGCCGTGTAGGCTGTGCCATGGGCGCTGCGCTCCTCAACGTGGCACACATATCTGAAGATCACGTCCATGCTGTACTGCAGGAACCCCGCGCTGCCGCTGCTCTCAATCGTCTGCCTCTGCTGCGCCACCGCATTGAGCACTGCTACAGCGGCTGGCAGGACGGCTGCTGGCCAGGACAGCAAGCCTCCCAGTTCCACCTCGCTCAGCGCTGACCCAGGTGCCCGCTGGCCTTCCAGCGCATCTACAGTGGCTATGCCCAGTACAGCCAGGCCAAATGCGCACTCTCGGTGCGCTTTGAACGCCTTGTTGTTGCCGCCCCCGCCAGAAGCTGCCTGAATGCGCTGCCCCAGTGCTGCAGCGGCACCGCCGTGCTGCCCCAGCTCTCTGCGCACATTGGATCGAGACTGGGGTCAGGACTGTCCGACAAGCCCTTTCAAATCTGTTTCAAGGGGCTCACGCGTAGGTGACACAGACCCGTTACCTGAGCAGGCCGACCAGCTGCTGTCGCGCCCGTCTGTTGGACGACCTGTCCAGCAGGCCAGCGAGCTCCGCAAGACGCATATGCAGCTCTCGGCAGCAGGTGTGGAAGCTCCGCGAGGCCGCCCCGCCGGCAGCCGGCAGCGCGCCTATCGCAGAGACTAGCGCGCCCAGGTGCTGCTGCATTTTGCTCTCGCAGTGTGAGGCAGTGGCCGAGTGCAGAGGAGCAGGGCCCTGGCTGAGGGTGGGCACGGCGGCTGACATGACAAGGCGGCTTCCCGGCAGGTGCAATGAGAACTGTTGCAGCATGTTTGCAGCATCTTTTGTTAAAGGGTTTTGTAAACGAGGTCATTAGACTTCGCAGAGGTTGTCTATCTGGGGCACCTTGTCGATGGCTGTCCTGGCTGAGAGACCGTCTCTGTGGCAGCAGCGGCAAAAGCGGGCGGGTCCGTGAGTGGCAGGGGTGTACGCATTACGGGCGGCAGCACGCCGGCGGGGCTATGCATGTGTACTGGCAACCTTGTCTCCCTTTTCGGTTTCTCAGATCACAATTGACCGGTGCTAGTGCGGTTAACGCTGCCTGGTTGGCCCACACCTGTCACCCACCCTGGGCGGCCGGCGGGCATCGTGGAGCAGGCTGCCTTGCTCATGCGCCTGACGCCTGTTCTGGGAAACGTTGATAGGTGCAAATGGGCGTCCCTCAACCACAAAGATGGTTTGCGTTGCCTGCCAAAGGCGATTGACGACTTTTGTGCAGAAGGTTGTGGGGCCACACCTTTGCTGCTGTGCCTGCTGTGCACCCCACACCAGCCTCACAGCGCTTTGCGGGGCCATAGTGCCGATGCTACCAGCGTTTCCCCTGCTGGCCCCGTCTGCCCAGAACACAAATTCACACCGGATATCAACATTTTCCGCTTCCGCTCAACCCCATGGCGGCTTCCCTCACGATCTGTGTGCTGCCTGACAAGCTGCTGGGCCTGGCGTGGCTCGCCCTGGCGCACAAGCAGGCAGAAGGAGCAGGAGGGGGAGGGCAGGCAGTCAAGTAGAAAAGGAGTTTTACTTTCGTACTCACCGACGCTGTGATAAAAGAGAGTCAGATACGCTGGCAAACAACCTGGCTGGCACCGCCCTGCTTGCTGGGTCCGGGGGCGCGGCTGGGGCAAAGGCGCGGGCGAGCCGTGCTGGGCGGGGGCGCTGCCCATTTGCAAGGTTGTGTGCAGCATGAGGTGCATGGTATGTCATCCAGGTGTTTAAACTAGAACGTGGCTTGCTTGGGGCTTCTGCAGTGTGGCTGTGTGAAGTGCTACGCACATCCCCCTCACCTGCCGCCACGATCCGCCCGCTGCGCCGCGCCGTCTGGGCTTGCCTTGCACACCCACACTTGCGGCGCTTGGATGCAGGTGGTCACTTTTCGGATGCTTCGCGTGGCCTTTCACTCGTGCAGGGCTGCCGCAGCGCGCACTGGCGCACTTCCCATCGCGCCTACTCACACGCAACCCGGCGCCCGTCAGGCGGCGATCAAACGCGATTGCGGTACAATCGCCTTCGGTCCCAGGCAACAGCCGCCCGGCAGAGCCGCGTCTTCCACCCGCCCGGCCCACACCGCCTGTGCTGCCGCCGCCGCTGCCCCAGCCGCCATGCCGACCGAGCTGCCTGGCGAGTGGGAGTCTCCCATCACCAGCGAGCTCATCACATCAGCGGTAAGACTGCAGGCCGGGCCCAGCGCAGCTTGGCGCCAAATGAGCTCTGGTTTCCTACGGGCGTCAGGCGCTGCCGCGGCCCAGCGCCCCTGCTTGGCACGCCCCTCGTCCGCCCTGCGCCGCCCGCCCCGGCACACCCCTCCTCCCGCCCGCCTGCCCCGATGCTCCCTGCAGACCAAGTCGCTGGGAGCTGTGAGCTTCGCTGCCAATGGCGACCTGTTCTGGCTGGAGGGGAGGCCGGCGGAGAAGGGGCGTGTGGTGCTGGTGCGCAGGTGAGGGGGCTGCCACGATGGTGCCTGCCAGCTGTCAACAACCTGGACCCCTCTCCTATGCCTTCTTGCCTGGCGTGGCACTGCCTGGGATGCGCACACCTGATATTGGGCACCGAACTGCACTGCCAGATGGCACTGGTGCTGGCGCTGTCGATTACAGTGAACCTCCTGGCATGGCACCGTCTGGGATGCGCACACATGTTGTGGCGTCAAGCAGCAATGATGTGTGCGCCCCCCCGCCTCACCTGCAGGCCCGCCGCTGGAGGCGCCTTTGCTGACGTCACGCCCGCCCCAGAAAGCGGGCTGAACGTGCGGACGCGCGTGCAGGTGCGATACATGCAACACCCCACGCTGCTGTTCCAGGGGCACATCATTCGATTCTTCTCTCGGCAGGCGCGTCTTTTGGGGCAGTGCTCCCCTGCTGGGACGCTGTTGTGGTTTTGGGGCAAGTTACCCTCCTGGATCCTGCTGCCTTACCCTGGTCATGCCAGGAGTGTGTGTAGTTCATACAACTTGGCACCTTCAGGCATTGCATCCCGTGCATCAATGTGCACGGATCAAGCATGCCATGCTGCCATTGCATCAATGCAGCATCCCACCACTGTTGTTGCTGCCTGCAGGAGTACGGCGGCGGCGACTATGTGCTGGGCTCAGGCGCAGTCTACTTCTCAAACTTCGCGTGAGACAAGAGCGCCTGCACGGCATGCTATGCTGTGCTGTGCTGCGCTGTGCTGTGCTGTGCTGCGCTGTGCTGCGCTGTGCTGTGCTGTGCTGTGCTGCGCTGCACTTGTGCTGGAACACAGTGATGTGTGTGCCCTGCTGTGCCCTGCTGTGCCCTGCTGTGCTGTGCTGTGCTATGCTGCACTGCGAGATGAACACTGGCTCCTCCCCCCCTCACTCCCTTCCCTTTGTGCAGTGACCAGAGGCTGTATGTGCAAGACACTCCGGAGGGCGGCCCACCCTCCGAGCCCCGCCCTCTGACAGCTGCCGACAGCAAGCTGCGGTTTGCAGATGGCGACCTGGATGCGCAGCGCAACAGGTGAGAGCTGCTTTCTTCACGCTCGATTCTGCTAAGCGGCTGGGTGTGTCACGCCTGTGCCTGCCTAGCTGCAGTCGAGGTTGCAGGGCAGGCAGGCTGGGAGCCGATGGGCGGAGTGGGGGTGAGCAGGTGGTGGTGCATGGGGCGGTAGTCCGCCCTGCCAGCAAGGTGGTTGGTGGTTGGGGACACACCTGAGTCATTATGCAGCGCAACAGGGTGCGAGACCAGGGCCAGGACGGCCAGGGGCGGGGCGTGCTGCTTCCTGTGTGTCGAGGCATCTCATCAGGGGGGGCAGCTTTGCTTTTGTGTGCTTTACATCTTTTTGTCCGCAACAAAACGTGCGACAAAGATACATCATGATGCCATGCCTTCTCTTGCTCCAGCAGGCGTGCAGCTCGCTGATAGGGAGCATTTTCTTCCTTGTGGCCCCTGCCCCCCTGCCTCTTCCCTTCTCCCTCAGGCTCATCTGCGTGGTTGAAGACCATTCGGGCGAGGGCGAAGCGATGACCACTGTCGGCGCTGTGGGTGCGTCACTGCCGCTGATGCCTCTGCATGTGTGCTCCCACGGTTGCCATGTCGCAGGCAATTGGGCGCACACAACTTGCTCAGCATGGATGAAATGAACTCTCCAATATCATTGCTGTATGCCCTGCCTGACCACTCGGCTCTGTCTCTGCCTTGCACACTCACCGCCACTCCCTTGCTCATCGCACCCTTCAGACCTGTCCAGCGGCGCGGTGACCACCCTGGCATCCGGACGCGATTTCTACGCCTGCCCCCGCCTCAGCCCGGACGGAACAAAGTGAGTTATGTGCTGCCGGGCGGGGGGCGAATCACCCGGCTGAGCGACTTGAGCCACACCCGCGCAAGTGTGTGCCTGTCTGACCTGTGCTCGTCTATCCGCCGTCGTCTGTCTGTCCGCCCGCCGCTGTCATCCCATTCCGCCGCTTTTATCCTGTGTCCCGGTTACCTGGTACGCTCGCTGGCGGGCTCATGTGACCCCTCTGGCACAGTGCTGCGCGTAGGGGGCCCTCTCACATGCACAGGCCACACTTTCTTGCCTTTTGCACCTCATTGCCCCCACGCTTCCCTTCCCCTCCCCCCAGGCTGGCCTTTGTTACGTGGCAGCACCCCAACATGCCCTGGGACGACACCCAGCTGTGGGTGGCTGACGTGGCAGCAGACGGCACCCTGAGCAACCAGCAGCAGGTGCCGAAAGAGGCGCTCTTCGCACACTTTGTACTCCGGAGGGCTAGAAGGATGTGCCCTGTGTGTGGCATGTGGAGTGCACAGGGGCCCACCTTGTTACCCGCCCAGCGCCCCTCTTTCTCAGCAGCAGAATCTCTGCCCTGCCTTACAGTCCGCCACCCTGCCTGGCCCACCAACAGCGCCACACCTCTCTGCTTTGCACCCCTTCCTCCCTCCTCTCCCCTCCCCTCCCCTCCCTACCTCAGGTGGCGGGCAAGGCAGGGGAGTCTGTTGTGCTGCCGCAGTGGAGCCCCGACGGCTCGCTCTACTTTGTGTCAGGCACGCCCTGCCTGAACAGAGCTCCCTGTCTTGCTGCTCCAGGCCTGGCTGCTCACTGCTGCCTGCAAGCTTGCCCGCATGCCTCGCCATCTGCTCTCGTGGCCGCCCGCCTGCTAGCCTGCCCGCCCGCCCATCTGCCGCCCTGCCTGCAACAACCATCTGCCTCCCCTCTGTGTGCTGCTGATCGCTGCCCGGCAGATGCTCCCGATGGGTGGTGGAACCTCAAGGCGCTGCGCCCCGACGGCAAGGTGGGTGATTCAGATGGAGAGAGGGACACTGAGAGAACAGCCGGGGCAGACTTTGCCTCTCGTGGCCAAGAGAGATGCCTTGCTGGACCTCCACTCCCTGGATTGAGCTGTGCATGCCCTGCCTGCAAGTTCACTGTTCGGCACCTGGCTGCGGGATCTAATCGCAGTCCACTTGTGCATGCCTCCAACCCATCACATCGTGTCTGTGTCATGGCCCTCCACTGCCGTCCTTGGCGCAGGTCCACCCTGTGCTGCCCATGACCGCCGAGTTTGCTTCCCCCATGTGGAGGTTCGTCCAGAGGTGAGGAAAGGGACGGCACGCTTGTGTTCCTGGGACTGTGTGCCGCTTTCAGACGAGGTGTGGCTGTTGTGCTGTTGTTGATTGAATGTGTGCGCACCTGCACCCTCCGCCTGCCTGCTTGCTGAGGCCATCAAACGGCAGCTGGGCTGCCCCCGACACCCCCTGCCCCCCTCATCTCTCCATCCCTCGCTCATTGCATGCATGCATCCTCTCTCCCGCCCACACGGTCATCTGCGCAGGCCCTACCACGTGCTGTCCAGCGGCCAGGTGCTGGCGGTGTTTAGCGACCCCAAGAAAGCAGGTGGGGTGGGGTCATAAGTGGGGGTGGGGTGCACTGAGGGGTGGGTAGTGCTGAGGTGGGTATGTGTTCACTGGGGTGCAATGTAGAAGGGGACTGCTGCGCAGAGGGCTAGGGGTGTGAGCGGCAGGCGAGGAACAGCGGGGCCTTTTTGCCCACTTCCAAATTTCACCCCCGTTGCTCCGTGGCGTGAGCCTTCTCCCCACTCCCTGTACCTACCCCCTGCGCTGGGTTGAGGCCCAGTCTTCCCACCCCCATGGGTCCCACCCTACACACCCGTCCCACTGCTGCACCTCCCCTTGCAGGCTCCACCCTGGCCCTGATCGGCCCCACCACCTCTGTACCTCTGCACCTCCGTACCTCTGTACCTGTGCACCTCCCCTTGCAGGCTCCACCCTCGCCCTGATCGACCCCTCCACCGGCTCCCTCACCGAGCTCTCCACCCCCTTCTCATCCTTTGGGGGGCCCACCCTGGCGGTGCACGAGGTGAGACCTGCAAATCGTGGCTCTTTTACCCTAAAACCCAAACCTTGAACCCACCCTGACAGTGCACGAGGTGGGGGCTGCAAATGGCCGCCCTTGCAGCCACTGCCACGGGTGGGGGCTGCAAATGGCCGCCCTTGCAGCCACTGCCACGGGCTTGGGTGCTGCTGAGTGGTCTGATGGGGGGTGGTAGCTTACAGCAGCGTAGCCAAGAGCAGAGTCATGCATGCAACCACCACCCGCAGTGCTTGTAGCTGTGGTTAGGCCCCGCCCCTCAGCACCACTCCCACAACCATTCCCACCACCCCCACCAACCTCCTCATCCTCCCAACCAACCCTCCTTACCCACCGCCACTCATGTGCAGGCCAGTGACGGCTCGGTGCGCGTGGCCGCGTCTGCGGGCAGCGCTCTGCAGCCGGCGGCGGTGGTGCTGCTGGATGCTGCCAGCCTGGCAGCGCTGGCGGGCAGCCAGGCGGGGGAGTGGCAGGTGGTGCTGACCTCTTCGGCCACACAGGTGGGGAGGGCATGGTCTGGTGCGTGTTGTTTCAGCAGGATTGGAGGCTGGTTTGCGGACACAGGTGGGCAGGGGCGCGGGACTCTGCTGCATGCAGGTGGGTGGATGTTCTGTGGTAGGGCAGGCAAGTTTGCGAACAGAGGTGGGGAGGGCCTCTGGTGCGTGTTTGCGAACACAGGTGGGCAGGGGCACGGGACTGGATGTAGGTGGTGGGTGGCCTGTGGTAGGGCAGGCAAGTTTGCGACAGAAGGTGGGCAGGTATGGCGTGTGGGGGCGGGCCGGCAATGTGCGGGCAGCATGCTATTCCTTAAGACACCGCCCCAGCCAGCCAGGGCTGCACCCCAGGCGCATCCGGGCCTGGTTCGGGCCGCGGTTTTGCCTCCTCCCCCCCCCCCCCCGCTCGTGCCGGACTTCCCGCAGTGGCTTTCAAACACTCCCACCCTTGCTTCCCGCCTCCACTCTTTCTTTCTTCACCCAAACCCCAGGTCGACCCCGGCTACTTGTCTGAGCCGCGTGCCGTGGAGTTTGCCACAGAGGGAGGCCTGACAGCCTTCATGAACTACTACCCGCCCAAGAACAAGGTGCGTGGGCCGGGGTGGGGCGGGCGCTGGGCGCATGGAACGCTCGGGCGCACCCTTGCTTTAGGCTTTGCACTCTGCCTGTGTAACATCCTCCCCCACTGGTTCATCAGGTTACATGCCATGCTGCCCGTGCCACCGTCCCGCCCTTGCGCCTTTCCCAGCCTCAAGCCACCGCCTCATCACCCACCCCCCTGGCGCCACATCACACCTGCCTCCCCGGCAGGACTGTGCCGCCCCCGCCGGCGCGCTGCCCCCGCTGCTGGTCAAAATCCACGGGGGGCCCACCTCCCAGGCGGGCACCACCTTCAGCCTGGGCGTGCAGTACTGGACAAGCAGGGGTGCGCTTTCGGGAGAGGGCAGGGCTGTGGGTGGATCGGATGTGGGTGGGTGGGGGCACCGCCTGCGCAGGCTCAAGTATGAACCAGTGGGGATCAGTACCGGACCAAGCAGTGCATATGAGACATTGCTTGCAGCGGCCTTCGGGGGAATGCAGGGGGAAGAAAGTGTCTCGGATTTAGGGGGGTAGGGTTTAGGGGCATTAAGGGTTGCAACCCTGCCTGCCTGCCTGCCTGCCTGCCTGCCTACAGCTGTGCCTTTCGTCACTGCTCCAGCCCTGTATCTGCCTGCTTGCTGACAAGCCCACTCGCCATGCACCCCCGGCCTTGCCTCTCCCGGTCCGCCCCTGCCTTGCCCCTCCCGGCGCGTCCCTGCCCTGCCCCCGCTTCAGCTCACCCACCCACCTGCCCACTCATCTTCCTCCCGCACATACCCTCTGCCTTTATACGTGTTTGCAACATCCGCCCTCGCTCCCCGCCTGCACCCTCCCGCCTGCAGGCTTTGCGGTGGCTGACGTCAACTACGGTGGGAGCACGGGCTACGGCCGCGCCTACCGGCAGCGCCTGACCGGCTCCTGGGGAGTGGTGGACGTCGACGACTGCTGCAACGCCGCCAGGTGAGGGGCCAGGCAACGGTTGCCAAAGTCAGGCAACTCGGTTTGTGTTTGTGTTCAAATGCCAAGCCAGGAGGAAGAACAGCAGGCAGGCACTGGCATCATGGCCCGATGTCTCGTTTTCTGAACCCGGGCACGATTCCAGGCAATGGATCAGGCAGAGGCCCCAGGTCCCGTCGTCCAACATTGGCTGACCACCCTCCACTATGCCGCCCTCACCCCCCACTGCCACGCACACACACAACAACACCGCATCACCCTCCGACCCGCAGGCATCTGGTGAAGGAGGGGCTGGCCGATCCCAACAAGCTGTGCATCGACGGCGGCAGCGCGGGGGGCTACACCACCCTGGCCTGCCTGGCCTTCAGGTGGGGGTCACGTGTATCTGAGGTGTGGGGACAGGAGGGTACAGGGTTGGCAGGCATGGGTGGCAGGGGGTGGGCACCAGGGGGTAGTAAGGCGGGTAGGGTTTCGTGAGGTTTGGTGAGGAGACGACGCTGCCAGGCACCTGGGGAGGGAGGGGCTGGACGGTTAGAATAGGCTGTGGTCAGCATCGGCAGCACGGGGGCTACACCACCCTGGCCTGCCTGGCCTTCAAGTGGGCTGGCTGAGGAGTGTTTGGTGAGAGGTTGGCGGTGGTGGTGGGTGGACGGGTGGGCAATGCAAGCGGGTGGGAGGAGAAGGGTGGGTAGAGTGTTGGTGCGCCAGGCGGGGCGGCCACGACGGCGCCATGCCCTGGCTTTGTGACTCCCCCTTCCACGCTACACGCTCTGCAGGGATGTGTTCTCCGCGGGCGCCTCCCACTATGGTGTGGCTGACCTGGCGCTGCTGGCCCGTGACACACACAAGTTTGAGAGCCGGTACCTGGACGGGCTGGTGGGGCCCTACCCGGAGGTGGGCCGTGTGTGTGTGGTGTGTGTCTATGTGAATGGGGTGCAAATACTTCAGGGAAAGCTGAGTGAATCAGTTGAAGTGCACGAGACAGTAACCCGGGAGGCCTGGTGGGGCCCTACCTGAAGGTGGGCCGTGTTTTGTTTTGCATCAGGTTGCAGATTGGATTTTAGTTGAGATTGTTGGGGTGCGGACCACAGAGTGCGGGCCAGATCTACGGCGCCTCAATGCCGCCTCCCCTCCCTCCCGTCCGCTCCATCTTGACAAGATCGCCCTCCGCCCCTGCACCTCTGGCTGTGCTCTGCGGCCCTGCCCCTCACACCAACTCACCTCTCCCTGTGCTCTGTGACAGCCTGAGCGCTTGCTTCCCCCGAACCCAATGCACACTACGGTTCTGTGCTCCCTCCCTCCCCTCCCGCCCCACCGGCAGGCCAAGGACCTGTATGATCAGCGCAGCCCGCTGCATGCCCTGGATGGCTTCACGCGCCCGGTGGCCTTCTTCCAGGTGGGAGGATGGGGTGGGATGGGGTGAGGTGAGGTTTACGATGGTTGGGCGGTGCGTGGGCGGTGGGTGGGTCAGGGCAGTGTGGGAGGTGTGGAATGGGTGAGCGGTGGGTGGGCCCGGTCTGAGCCTCCTGCCACCATGTTTTCGTCTGCTTCTTCTTCTTCTACGTCTTCCTGGAAGGGCAGGGTGCCACTCGTCTAGGTGGGGCAAGGTTTGAGAACGGTGACTGCTGGCCTCTGTCCCCGGCCTTTCTTTCTTCCCCCAAAGGGGCGTCCTGCAGGGCCCCACCTGGCAGCTTCCCTTCCCGTCCTGCCGCCCTGCGACCAGCTGCCTTTGTTGTCCCTCCTTCCCGAGTCGTCAACAGGGATGTGGTGGTGCCCTCAACCATGCCGAAGCCGTGATGCTGCCATACTGTTGCCCCATCACCAAGGGTTGACTGGTGACTCTGATTCCACATCTCAAATTCCACTAACCCTGCAGGGGCTGGAGGACGAGGTGGTGCCGCCCAACCAGGCGGAAGAGATGTTTGCGGCCCTGCAGGGGCGGGGCATCCCCACCGCCCTGGTCCTGTTTGAGGGGGAGCAGCATGGCTTCCGGCAGGCACCCAACATCAGGTGGGCGGGCGCCGGGCGGATGGGTGGGGCGGGTGGAAGGTGTGATCAACAATGCATACCAATTCCAGTCCACGGAGAGCCAGCAACTGTGTCATGGGACAGGGTGGGAGGAGAGTGTACCGGGTGGTGTGATGGGGCGCCAGGGCCAGGCAGGGTCGCGGCTGGCTGGCTGGTGGGATGTCTGAGGAGCATGTGCAGTGCTGCCACGCCAGCACGCACTTGAAGCAACATAGCTGCTGATTTGCCCGTGTTTTGCATATGTCGAGAGTGCTGGGCTGACGGGCCGCCCCCCTGCTGCCCCGCCCCACCCCCTGTCTGGCAGGCGTGCACTGGATGGCGAGCTCTACTTCTACGGCCGGGTGCTGGGCTTCGCCCCGCCCATGCCAGCAGATTTCGAGCCGGTAGAGATTGTGAACCTGAAGGCTTGATGCGCTAACAGGCCTCACCCTCTTGTTGATGAGGAGCGCGCAAGGACAGTCACCCTGTGCGCTGTGCATGGCGCTGTGTGCTGGGCGCCGCCAGCGACGGCCCCGCCCCATCTGGCCACCGCCATCCATGGCCGTATTGGCCGCCCTCATGTTGTAAATATATAAGGCTGCAAGCTCTTACAATGCGAGCTGTGCAAAGGTACAGGAAGAGTAGTACGAGTGAACAAAAGAATCATCGCCAGCAGCCTGCGACCGGAGGACAAGGAGCTTCGTGCACTCTATGGGCTCTATGCTGGCCATCGTCCTGGGCCTGCTGGCAGCGCTGTGCCTCCACGCCCTGGCGCCAATCGGGCCTGAAGAAGACCAGGGCCTTACCACGGCTGTGGGAGGGTAGCGCTGCGTGCATGACGCTCTCCAGGGAAAAGTTTGCCAGGCAGGGCCGCTTTTGGGGGATCCCCTCTGGGGGGGCCTCTGGCAGCTACGTTGCTATCGTGTGGGGAGGCCCCACGAGGTAAGGCCACTTGTAACTAACAGTGCTAGGCAGCAGTTATCAATCGTTGAGATTGAGGTTTCAGGACTCAAATTGTTAACTGTTTGCATACTGTCATGTGAGCAGCATGCCTGCCGGTACACCCGCTCAAGCATGTATTTTACATCTCAGCTGTACAGTATGTACAAAAAGAGGACAGGCATGGCGCTTGCATTCTTACGAGTGTTGAGCTTCTGGTACAGCGGCGCATCTGTACTGCTGCTGCCGCTGTTCATTGCTGTGCCCTTGGGACTTGGTGGCTGCTGATCATTAGCAGCAAAGCCTTGCAGACCGTGCGGCGGCATGCTGTGTTTCCTGTTCACCAGTAGTTGCCTCAATCATTTCATACACATCGTCCTCCAGGTTGCGCTCATCAGCAGATGAGGATTCCCCCCAGTTGTAGGCTTCTGCTTCCCCATATGGATCTGCATCCCCATATGGATCCTCCCATTCATCCATATAAAGGTCGCTCAAGTCCATGCTCATGTCGCGCGGTGTGTAATCTGCCACAGAAGTGGGGTTGGAGGCAGCAGGCAGCCTCATCTGAGCCTCCTGGTTCTGCTGGCGCACAATGATATTGGCGCCTGCGCCAGTGCCAGCTGGCTCCAAGTCATACTGCAGCCGGGTAGAAACAGGAGGTACATCAGTCATTTTGGCTGGCCAAACACTGTAACCGGCATCAGCTCAGCCTTCTTGCTTGAAACTAAGTCCCCACCTGTGTTGTCGTCGGCGCGAGCGGCATCCATTGCCAGGTTGCGGTAGCGCAGGATGCCTGCTTCTTCAGCGCCCTCGAACAGCAGGCAGACCCTGCCGGGCTGCAGCAGCTGGCGCAGCTTTTGCCCGCTGCCGCGGAAGCTCACGTTGGTCTTGTCGACCAGCCAGTGCCCCACGCAGATGATGCGTGCCAGCTGCGGGGCAGCCAGCAGAGCATCAAGGTCCAGCAGGGGCGGGTGGCACAGCTTCTCGACAGGGTCACCTGTCAAGAACAGGCGCAGCTGGCGCATCGCTGGCAGCCGCTCGCAGTACACCCCATCAGCGAAAGTGTGCGAGTGGATGGAGAGCTCCTCCAGCTGCAGGCGCGGGACAACAGCAAGGGACCTCCTGCTTATAAACGCAAGGGTTCAACCTTGGCAAACCAAGGCACAAACGGTCTGTCGAGTCGCCTTACCTCGGTCAGGTGTGTCAATGCCCCGGGCGCCAGCTCAGCGCCGCGGCAGGGAAGGTGCAGTGCAGTCAGTCCGGCCGGCAGAAAGCTGCAGAGCAGGGCTCAGCGGCAACAAGTCGGCAGCTGCCGGCGACGGCGCTACAGATGCTTGCAGATGTATTGAAAGGGCAGTACAGGCCTTCCCCTCCTGGAAAAGAATTAGTAGACAGCTTGCTATGTGTTGGCACTAGGAGGAAGATGAGCGAGGATCAAGTGTGCTCACCCAGCAGGCAGCTTGCCGCCGGTGCACGTCAGCTCCTTGAGGTAGGCAATGGAGCGCAGGGCGCCATTCACCCCACTGAGGTCACCTTTTTGCGGCAGCTGGACAGAAAGCTTCTGCACGTATCCACCACACTTCTCTGCCACTGCTTCCAGCAGCCAGTCCTGAAAACTGCCATGGAAGATGCCGTAAAAGCTAGCAAAGCTGCCAATAACCACGTCTTCTGTCTGCCACTTGGCCAGCTGTGTGGCTGCTGCTGCTGCTGCCGCTGCCGGGTCTGTCCACCATGCTCTTGCCACCCGGTTGGGCAGCTTGAAGCGCGGCACCAAGCCGGGCTGGTCCACTGCAGCACACAGCTCCTTGCTGGCAGCACGCAGTCTCGCCATGTCACTGGCGCTCAGAATGGTGGGATCCCAGGAGCACAGAGCCCGCAGCGCATCTGCTGCCAGACTGCATGCAGAGAGGTCGGCAGCAGCGGGGAGGTGGTCGGTGGGTCAAGCTCGAGGCAGGGCACAGGCGAGGCACAGGCTCCCGAGTGTTTTGACACAAATCCAAGGCTAAAGGGCAGACCTTGATTCTGGCTGTGTCACGCTGTCTTGTGAAAGCTCGCCCTGCACATATGCAGGCACAACGGGAGCTGGGTGGGTGG
>JTEE01000033.1:399523-415094 GCA_002896455.3 Chlorella sp. ArM0029B | reverse complement strand
ATCCAAGGTGCCCACTCATATTTGCACATCTATTTCTGGGTGGGCAGTGAAAGCTTTCGCGTGGGTAAGTGACATTTGCCCATGCACACAGGGTGTGCAAATTCAGAGTGTGCAAGTCAAAATCGCCTAACAAATTTAGGTGTGCAAAATGAGCTGGATCCACTAGTGGAGGCGGCGGTCAGGACGGGCTGGGAGGATGATGGGGTGGCGCGGCATGAGCCGTGCTGCGCTGCCATGCTTCTGTGTGATTGATGGTGTGATGACACCGGCTGCATGCATAAACGAAGCGGTGCACAGCAGAGCAGGGAAACCAACAACCCCCGCTGCACAGCGCACACAGCAGCAGCGGCTGCCAAGCATGTGTCGGGGAGTCGAGTGGGCACTTGCCTGTTCTTGCCCACGCCGGTGAACGCCAGGGCCAGCACCACCGCCAGGCACAGCAGGTCCAGGGCCGTGAGCAGCCAGCTGCGCCAGCGCTGGGCAGGCTGCGCACTGCACGCCTCTCCCTTCTGACCAGCGCTGACCGCCGGCTCGGCAGGCGCACCGGCTGCCGCAGATGCGGGCAGCGTGATGACGAGCGGCGCGCTGCCAGTGCTGGCAAGGGCGCTGCTGCCAGTGGCAGGGGTGCTGTGTGCTGCACCTGCTGGGGCTGCCGTCGGCAGCGCCTCCCTCCGCCGCATCACCCCATTGACCACCAGTGCGGTGAGCATGCCGGCAAAGTAGGGTGCGCAGCGGGTGAGGGGCATGGAGTAGGACAGGGGGTTGGGTGAGCCCTGGAGGGGGAAGGTGTGTGGGCCGTAGCCCCACACCGCCAGGAGGACGCCGCCGGTGAGCACCGGCACCAGGGAGGCAGCCGCCAGGAGGGCCAGGCCGAAACGGCGAGGGGCGCCCCGCTTGGCGTCGTAGGCGGCCCACAAGAAGAGAGGGCTGATCAGGTACAGGTGCAGCTCCACGCTCACAGACCTGCGATGGATGGAGGGGGGTGGGGGGGCGCAGGAAGAGGCAAGTGTGAGTGTGACGGCAAGCCATGTGTGGAGCGCAGCCCCCTGGGGTGTCACACGGTGTGCTTTGCAGGGCAGGGGTAGCTTGTGTCACGGGACTGCCAGTGGCAGTGGCTGTGCATTGTGCCCGCCCATGCATGGTACTGTTCAGTGTGCAGCTGCCGCGTGGCTACCCACCAGGAGAGGTAGAGGCACTCGGAGGGCAGGACGTCGTTGAGGAAGAAGAGCACCTTCCACCAGTCGGCGGCGCAGGCATCCACCATCTGCTGGTCACCCGCCAGCTTGGAGCCGATGGCAAAGGCAGCCAGGGCCAGGGCCAGGGCGGGCCAGAGGCGCAGGATGCGGCGCACCACAAAGCGGCCATACCTGCGGCAGCGGGCAGAGCGGGAGTGCAGAGGGGCAGAGGTTGGAACACAGAGCCTTGCGGGGGTGCCGTCTGATCGGGGTGCGCTGATGCCAACACGATGCATAGCACACAAAGCATGGCATGGCGCACCCACCACAGCATGCACAGCGTGAGTGCCCCCACCGCAGCGCAGCCCTGCCTCACTGACCTGAAGCCGCCGGTGGTCGACACCTCTTTCATCCACATGTGGGCAATGAGGAAGCCGGAGAGTGTGAAGAAGACGTCCACCCCCAGGCTGCCGTTCTGGAAGGGCTGCGTGGCCCAGCTGTTAAGCCAGCGGGATGGCAGGGAAGCGTTGGTCGAGGCAAAGGCGGCCACCACGTCCACCCCGCGCAGGCAGGGGCCGATGACGCAGTGGTAGGCCAGCACCCACAGCAGGGCCAGGGCACGCACTCCGTCCAGGGGGGCCAGGCGGGAGGAGCCGTGGGCGCGGGCCTTGGAGGGCAGCAGCGAGTGCAGGCTGGCGCGCAGGTCCCAGCAGGCGCGCAGGTGGGGAGCGAGCCCCGCCCAGGACGGCATGATGGCGCAAGTTACGAAAGGGGGTGCCGAGCGGTTGCTGACGACCTGGGTGACTGCAAGGGGTATATGTGGCGGTGCCCGGAGTGTGAGTGCAAGGATGCGGGGCAGATGGAAGGCGGCGGCAGTGGCAGCGGTGGCAGCGGCAGGCCAGCGGCGGCTGCTCAATAAAAGCCGCCGTACCTGACAGCGAGTCTCTGGCACCCTGATTGAGCGCGAAAGTGCTTGTTGAATCAGGGTTGGGATCGAGGTGTGCCTTGCGAGAGGCAAGCAAGGTGACCGGGTTGGGAGGCGGAGGAGTTGGGTGTGCAGAGTGACTTGTGAGGGCTGGGTAATGATCAGTGCAGTGCCTGGGAGGCCATTTATGTGCAGTCACACCCAGCGCGTCGTGGCCACCCGGAGCGTGCGCAGCAGGCGCGGGAAGCTGCGAGGAAGTCCTTCGGCCTGTGCGGAGGCTGCCTGGAAGGGGCATCATGGTCCCAAGGGCACCCGCGGGAATAGGCCGGGAAGCTGGGCGCTCGGGAGCGCGAGGAAGCTGCATGCAGGTCTTGGAGCGGGCAGCGGCGGCAGGCAGCGGCGGCAGGCAGCGGCCTCACCAGTTTCATGTCAGACCGCCCGGAAATGAGCAGCGCATCATACTACGGCGCTTACTAGCAGCAGGTCCGGGTGCAGACCGCCCATCTGGCAGGCACGACCCACGGGCGGGAGCACAATGCTGCCAGCGCCCCTTTGTGTGGGCAAGCAGGCAGCCCAGGATGCAAGCGGGCATCGCGATCAACCCTGATGACCCAATGCCTCGTGTTCCGGCCTGCACCGGCTGCTAGAAACACTGCAACTGGTGCTCACCTCTGGCGCCGAATCTCCACAACGGGGCAGCAAAATCGGCGGTCATTGGCATGGGCAGCGCCGCATGGACCTGCGCCAGGCCGTCAGGGGTGGCGGGAAGAGGGGGGATGAAGCAGTACAGTGGATGGCAGGCAGGCACGAGTGGCTGGCGAACCAATCATAGGGCGAACAAGCGTGTAGATGCAGGTATGGCAGTGCACAGCACTGCATGCAGCTGCGTGCAAGGTGGGTGCATCGCCAGGCGCCGGCGCTGCTCCCTTTGTCCCTCCGCTACTGTGCCTGCTGCTGAAGTGTCACGACTGTGAAGAGTGTTACTTGAATAGGCATATGTTTCGGGGGGGTGCGTTGGTGTGCTGTGCACGGGCATGAATCAATTGAAGGATGAGCATGTGCTGGTGTAATGCTGGTAGAGAGGAAGCAGAGAGAGGAACAAGATGCGCCAGCAAGCACCTTGAACAACATCCAAACGGGGAAAAAGAGAGCTTAAACAGAGCAGCGTCGTGCTGGGTAGAGACAGCTTCAAAGGCGGAGGCCTAGCATGTGGCAGCCTGCACCTTGCAGCCATGTCCCGGCCTGCCAGAGCTGCCGCAGCCATGAGTTGCATGCTGAGATCTGTCGGCTCAGCAGTGCCAGCTCAGCAGCGCCAGCTCAGAAGCTCCAGCTGGACTGGTAGCACACCACCGCCGCTGGGGAGGCCCAGTCGGGCAGCTGTGCCAGCAGGTCGTCCAGCGCTGGGCTGCCCCCCTCTGTGTGCTTCACAAACGCCTGGATGGTGACGGGGCGCCCAGCTGGCAGCTCCAGCCAGAAGAGGTGGGTGCGGGAGAAGATGTTGGAGGAGAAGCGCACCATGTGGGTGACCCCTCCGCCCTGCAGATAAAGAAAGAGCGGCAATGGGTCGGGATGGGGTGAGGGAGGTACAGGGAGGTAAGAGGGAGGGGCGGGGAGAGGGAGGGGCTGGCCAGCGTGGCACAGCATGCACAGCACGCCAGCGTGGCACTGGCACAGCATGCACAGCACGCCAGCGTGGCACTGGCACAGCATGCACGCCATCGCGGCAGGCTGCACCCAGATCAAGAAGAGCGGCAACGGGTCAGATTGGGGCGAAGGCGGGTGAGGGCAAGGGGGAGGGGCAGGGAAAGTGAGGCAGGCACTGGCACAGCATGCACAGCATGCATTCACGCCAGCGCGGCGGGCTGTACCTAACATGACGGGCCGACGTTCAGCCAGCCAGCCAGCAGGCGTTCGTCACCACAGGGCCACTGCTGTTTACACCAGCCAGCCAGCCAGCCAGCCACCTGTTACTGAACAGCCTTTAGGCTCCAGAGCTCATCCCACACAGCTGCAGCTCGACCTGTTCATGGCTGGATCCCAGCTGGAGCTGGGGGCCAGGCATGCGTGTGGGGCAGCCCTGCCACGGGCCAGGCCACTGTCATCTACACCCGCCACAAGCCAGCCACGCCCCACACCCAGCTCAGGGCCAGCACGCATCGCCCACCCAGCGTTGGGGGCCGGGCACTCACGTCAGGGGTGACTGATGAGGCCACTGTGTCACTCAGGCTCCACTGAACCACGTCCCCTGTAATGTTCATCACTCCCCAGGCGCCCGGTTTGCCTGCACGGGCAGAGACGGCAAAGAAGGAGCTCGTCAGTTGGTCGTGCGGTCAGCGCAGTACGATATTGTGGCTTGAATCAATCCAGCACCTGCTGCAGCGGATGCTGCTGGTGCGGCTGCCCTTCCTCCCTATTCGTGGCCCCGCCTCCTGCCTCCATGATCGGTGAGAATCCGTGCCGCAGCCACCCAACAACCACCCGCTGGCGTCGTGCCAGCACTGTCCCATGCCCCCTCCTGTCCAGGGGTGCCCCCCAACCTTCCACCCACCCACCCATCCACCCACCCCCCACCTGTGTCAAGCTCGAACTCCAGTCGCTGCAGCCCTGTGTCCGAGGGTGAGCGGGTCAGCAGGCGCAGCGTGGGGGCCACGCTTGAGCCGTCCTCAGGCCCGGGGGCCAGGCGGGCCGCCCCAGCGTCGGGGCTGACCAAGTTGTTGAGCGGGTAGAAAGACTGCGGAGGGGAGGGCAGCAGGGTTGAAAGCATGTGACATGTGTTGACTGGGCGAACAGAGAGGATGGCGTGGCATGATACGGCAGGCCAAGTATGTTGGGTTCAACCGAACAGAGGGAGGCTGCACGTCCGGGGCCTGGCGTAAGGGCAGTCAGGCGGGCAGGCAAGCATGCAGGCGAGGCAAGGCGTGCAGGAGGGCAGGCAGGTGGGCAGGCAGGCTGACGTGTTGAGGTACCATGGCGCCCGCCCCACCCACCTCCCAGTCGGACACCAAGAACTCGGCGGGCGGGGCTGCCTTGAAGCTGGGAGGCAGCACGGGATCCAGGGAGAAGCTGTCCAGCCCCACCACGCTCATCTTGGACTGCGCCACGCTGCCATCTGCAGTACCATGCCAGGGGGATATCGTGCCAGGTGTGCGTGCCAGGTGATAACAAGGGGCCAATGCCCGAGGGCAGAGAAGGGAGCAAGGGCTGCCAGCGGCGAGCAGGGCAGATACAGGAGAGGTGCAAACGGGGGGTAGCACATGGGCGCCCAACAGCTGCCCGGGCAGGGCTGTAAGCCATCCACTCTTGCCCACAAGCCCTGGCGCCTTCTGCGATTCCCCTGCCCACCCACTCCATCTTCCCCCACCATCTTCCCCCAACACAAATGCAAGACAAAGGGGGGTAAAGAAGAAGGCGTAGCGCCTGGCTCTCCTGCGTCTCATCTCCCCCTCGTCCCACACGGTCCCTGCTGTGCCCCACCTGCCCCCCGACTGGCCATGTCCGCCAACCACACCATACGCCCACCTGGTCCCTGCTTGTGGATATGCTGCACCAGCAGGCGCTTGGGGTGGTCCCTGCTGTACGGCTGGCGGTACTGCACAGACGCCCAGCTGGCGGTACCAAGCGACAGCGCCAGCAGGGCGGCTGCCAGCAGGGCGCCGCGCCGCCGGCCCAGGGCGGCGGCCAGCAGCGGCGTGAGGGTCCCAAAAGTGACAATCATGGAAGCACCCGCCACAGCACCCACAGCAGCATCCGAGACCAGCACGCCTAGCGTGCCGGAAGCAGCGCCCGCCAGCCCCACTTTCTCCATCACTGCAGGCAGGCAGGTTGGCCAGGCGAGCAAGAGGGAGATGAGCGGTCACCCGCATGAAACCGTGCACGACCCCCGCCCACACCACACCAGCCTCACAAATTTGCGGATGACGCAGGAGCTAGTGCATATCTGCCTGCTCCCATGCCAGCTGCCAGCTGGCAGCAGCTGCAAGCACCGCCGCCACGACCTGCCTGCCTTGTTGCAAGTCAGCGCTCACACACACCGCTGCACCCGCCCACCGCTCACCGTGCGCCATGAAAGTCACCGCCGAGGGCAGCACTATGCCCACAGGCACAGCAAAGCAGGCAGCCAGGACCAGGGCACTGCCCCAGCCGCTGCCTGCGCGCGCTCCCGTGCCCACCAGGGCAGCTGCCACGCAGGTTCCGAAAGCCCAGAGGGCGTAGAAGAAGGACGAGTGCATGCCGATGTGCGTGAGCCCCGAGCACACGAGGGCAAACAGCAGGGCGGAGCCAGCGCTGCGCCCCGCTGCGGTGGCGCGTCCGGGGCGGGTCGGAAGCAGGAGGTAGGGCAGCAGGAGGCCGGCGACAGCTGCTGGCAGGTAGATGGTGTAAGCCAGCTGGGGGCGGCCGTACCACGCCATGGGGATGCCTGGAACCGAGAGAAGAAAGGCAGGCGGGAAGGCAGGGCGTTAGAGAGGGAGGCTGCGAGGGACCAGGCCGAGAGGAAGAGGGCCGAGAGGGCAAAAACAAGGCAGGCGGGAAGGCAGGACAGTAAAGGTGCAAAGACCGCGAGGGAGGGTGGGGGCACGGTGGGCTGGGCAGGCGCATGAGGAGACACAGACAGAGGCGCACACGTGGCAGCAGGCACCAAGGGCGGGGCTTCTTTTAGGCACGCACAAGGGCAGCTGCCGCCACGCTCCCCCTGTTGCCTGAGACTGATAGGATTAGGGTTTGGCTCCTGAACCCTAGGAACCCTGAATCCTGAACCCCTACAGGCTCACCCGACACAACGGCACGGCCGGCGCCCACAGCCGCCGGCACCACCAGTGCACAGAGCACAGAGAAGAAGGCCATGAGGGCGCCTCCCAGCAGGCCTCCCCAGCCCAGCTGCTGCCGAGTGTGGCTAGAGCCCAGCAGGGGCAGCAGGAGGACGATGACGAGGGGGGCGTGGTGCAGCGCCTTGGCTTGGGCGTGCGAGTAGATGACCTGTGGGGTGAGCAAGGCGAGGCAGGGTGGGAGGACGGTGAAAGGGCGTGGCGGGAGAGCAACTGGTGCGCAGGATGGGCGTGGTTGTAAACCAGCCCACAGGCCCGGGCAGAGAGGCACTAGGCTTGCATGCACAGTCGAGTAAAGAAGCAAGCAACCCACACAAACATCTTACTAGGCATGCACACACGCGGTGGAGCAAGCCCAATGTGTAAGCAAGCAACCCCACACGCGTTTCACGGCGTGCACACGCAGTGAAGGAAGCCGAATGAGTAAAGAAGCACATGCATTGCAGCATGCCCCAAATATAAGGAAGCCGCCACACAAGCGTCGCCTCACCATGGCCTTGCCCCACACATCAAAGTAGACGGAGCCTCCCTTGTCCCCCTTGCTGGGCTGCGGCGGGTCGGTAGCCAGCACGCGGGCAAACTCTTGGAGCGCCGCCAGGGAGTTGTGCCCCATGTCCTGCACAGCAGCACAGCATGGCCGTGGAGAGGGGTGGCATGTGGGCGGGTAAGACACAGTGTGTCTCATGTGCTGCACAGCGTTTGGCATGAAAAGGGGTGGCATGTGGGCGGGTGAGTGTGCACGACACGTGGTGCACGCTACGCCCTGCACAGCATCGCCAGGGTGGTGCGTGAACAGGTGACAACTGTAGACTGTGGACGTGGTCACACTGGGCGTGAAAAGTGCAAAGCTGGGGGTGCAGATGAGTAATGGTGGAAGTCGGGGTACAAAGGGGACAGGTGTTGAGGGCAGTGGCAGGGCAGGGGGCCGGATGCTTGTCAAGGAGCCTGCTTTGGGCGGAGTATTGACAATGAGCAAGGCCTGCGCACCTGCAGCGTGCCGGGGCGGATGCGTTCCAGCTCATCGCGCGCCGTGTGGTAGGCGGTACCGTCGAAAATGAAGGCCACATCCACGCCCGGCAGGCTCCCGTAGTGACGGTAGCTGAACATGCGGTAGTCGGTGTCAGCGGGGATCAGGCCTGCAGGGTAGAGGACAGGTATGGAGGCATGGGAGAAGAGGGGAGGGAGGGGGGATGGTCAAGGCGGTCAGACGAGCAGCACATTCCGCAGGCAGTACAGTAGACTGCCCTAATTAGCCTCACCCCATGCATGCATGCACCCCAATTCCAAGGGAATGCTTCAATATCCCCGGCCTCCACCGTGCTAACTCTATATGACGTTAGGTGCAATATGCCGCTTCTACAGAGGAAACAGCTTGTGTTTCTTAGGAACAAGAGGGGATTGAGTGCAAGGGGGTCTGGTCGGGCCCCTCGGCCATTTTGACTCCTAATTGGCCTTCCACCGTGCCGGCCATCTGCCGGCATGCCCCTGGGCCTGTCGACCCTCTGGTCGTGTTCGTATGGTTGTGACATGCACGGGGATGTGCGGAGCGCAAGAATCGGCACCAGAAAGAGGAGCATGCCTCGTGCCGGCGCCACCTCAGCGGCGGCGGCAGGTGACACTCGGGCACCCGTCTAGAGTGCATTGCCGTGTCTTGTACACTACCAGAGTGCTCTGCAATAGTATAAAAGACTGTCCAGGACGCCTGAGCTGGCCCGTCGCAGCTATCGGGAATTTTGTTGCCTGCTTGCGCCGGCTAGCCAGCGTGGCAGGGCGCGAACCCCTGCGCGCTCGGGGCTATGGTTGCTTAGGAAATGCCCCAACGTGCGCCGCGCGGCCGCAAGAAACTTTCAACTTGGGTGTAAAATGTATGGGTGCGCGGCCTTTTCTATCGCGAGCTGCGCTCGCAAAGATTGAGACTTCCTAAAGCTGAGCTGTCAAAAGGGCGCCAAGGGCCTAAGGCCAGCCATGGCACAAGATGGGCTCCAAACATGACATGTGAGGTCCGACCGCCGGCGGCGCCCCACCTGCTGGAAGCCTATCCCAAGAGCTTTCAGTGGTGAGGCGGCCCAGGAAAAACGGATCTGTTTACTGCTTATAATGCATCAGGGCTAATTAGGGCTCATAGGGCTCATTAGGGCAGTCTACTGTAGGCAGTCCGGCTTGCCCAGGTCAAGAATTGCTCCGAGAGGAGCGACAAAACATTCAGGTAAAGAGTGTAGCATGGTGACCTGGGCCTATGCCGCCATGGAAGCCAACGCGGCAGTGCATGCATGCATCTCGCAGTAGACAATGCAGTACATGCAGTAGGCAGTACTGCGCACCAAGGTCAAAGAAGTCTTGGGCCAGGGTGGTACCGCGAGGATGGGGGGCGCTGCGGGCATAGGCCTGCGGGACACCGAGTCGGGAGGGAGGGCAGGTGGGGAGACTGTCAGTGCTGGGCACGCACCCTGCGGCGCTGCCTGCATGCCCACTCTTCGCAGGCGGCGCTGCGCGGTGCAGTTTGGGTCCACCCGCAAGCTTTCGGTCTCTCCTGGGCAGTCGCACTCATTCTTGCCCTGCCCGCCAGCGCACCGGCAGCCCCTTGCCTGGCCGCACACCCAACCACCCTGAGCCAAAAAAGATGGCAGACAAAGTGCGGTCTGGCCGGCCAGCGCACCTGCAGGGCCCACCCGCTCTTGTGATGCACATCCAGGCAGTGTTTGTTGAGCCAGGCACACCCAAGACAGGGCACCTGCCCTGTTCCCCAGCAAAGGGGCGCGCCCCTGCAGGGGCCACCCGCTCTTGTGCTGCACTCCCAGACCCTTTAAGACACAGCACCTGCCCTGCTCCCCAGCTTCCTTCATGCCCACCTGCAGGGTCCAGTCGCCTGTGTGCTGGAAGACGACGTCGGGGCCCCACGGCCCCGTGGACTCCAGGTTGATAAAGGCGCCCAGCTGGCGGGCGTACCTGCACACGCATCGGGTATCGACACGGTTTGTTAGAGCATGGTGCTACGGGAGGTGCGGGCTTCAGGGTTGATGAAGGCGCCCAGCTGGCGGGCGTACCTGCACACGCAGGGGACCAACACAATTTGTTGAAGCATAGTGCTGCGAGAGGTGTGGGCTTTATGGTTGATGCAGGCACCCAGCTGGCAGGTGTACCTGCACTCATCACAATGGCACACCGATCACAACAGCGACATATGGTATGAATCATTATAGGCGGGCCCCAAGATTGATGACGGCACCTAGCTGGCAGGCATGCGGATTGCTTGACGAACACCTGTCAACGGGGGGGGGTCTTGCAGGGGAGGGGCGGGTTGGCATGCAGGCACTCCAAAGCTCCCCGCTTCACCCGCCAATCCCTTGCACAGTGGCTGGAGTCCAGCAACCATTTGCCTTCCCTGCCTCAGAATCTCTGCCCTTCCATTCAAGCCCTCCACTCGGTGCCTGCCACGCCCTCAGTCCCACCCCGCCCTCGGCACTGTGTCGCAACATCCGTTGGTTGCGGGGAAACAAAAGCAGGCTCTACGCCCAGCCAAGCAAGCAGAGCCCGCACTCACTTGGAGTTGGCAAAGAAGCCGTGTGATGCCTGGCTCAGCGTCTCCTCCCCCCCGTTGAACAGGAAGACCACGGGGGCGGCCAGGCGGAGGGAGGGGTTGGCCACCAGGGTGCGGGCCAACTCAAGCATGATGCAGATGCAGGAGCCGGCATCGGAGGCGCCTGCAAATTCAAGAGGTGGAGCACAGGAGGGAGCGAGGGAGGGAGGTGAGATGGGTTGGGGGCCGTTTGGAGCATGATGCAGATGCGTGAGCCGGCGTCAGAGGCACCTGTGCATACAAAAGGTGGGGCAAAAGAGGGAGGAAGGGAGGGAGGCAGGCAGGTGAGATGGGTGGCCGCCTGGGCGGGCTAGAAGCATATGCAGGTGAGACGGGAGGTTGGAGTGGGTTGGCCGTCAGGGGGAGGGCCAGATTGAGCACGATGCACACGCAGGGAGCAATGTGAAGGCATCTTTGTGATTGGAGGAGTAATGAAGGCACACACATGCCCTGCCATGCCTTGCCTTGCTGATCGTCGACGTGAATGCCTGCTGGCTTGCCTGCACCCACCCACCCGCTCAGCACCCACCCGCCCACGCCACCCTCACCCTTGATGCCCTGAGTGCTGCCGTATTCAGCTTGCTTCCGCCCATCACCTACCCACCCACCAATCCATCCACCCATACCACGCTCACCCTTGGTGCCCAGGGTGCTGTCATAATGGCTGTTCACCAGTACCGCCTTTTTGGAGGCCGCCACCGGGTCGGTGGGTGCGATGCGCAGTACAATGTTGGTGAGGTTGAGGTACACGTTGGCCAGCTGAAATTTGAAGGCGTGCATGGTGACGCCTCCAGACACCTGCGGGGCGGGGAGGCCAGAGACACAACTTGTTCACAGGGATGACAACCTCATGTGTGTTGCCAGGAACAGCTTTGGCAGCTGCAGGCCCACAACGATCACAGCCCACCAGCCACCCTGCCAGACAAACGGCACACATGATGCAGGCAAGAGCACCCACGACTTCTGCCGTCAACACCTTCGCCAGTGCTAGCGCAAGTTGGCAACCACCACCCCCCTGCAAATTGATCCCGCCAAATGTTGATCCACCACAGACCTGCACAAAGGTGCACGCCAACGGTAAAACACAGCAACCCACTAGTCCCGCCACACATGCACACGCGAAGTGGAACCCGCAGCAGCAACCCACCGACTCGCGTGCCGCCTCCACCGCCAGGTCCGGCCTGCTCTCTGCCGCCAGCTCAGCCAGCTTCTGCACCTGGCCAAAGATGTACTGGGCAGATTGCTCCTCCCCGGCGGACCCAACCTGAGGAGGGGGGCATGGAGGGAGGGATGGTGGGCAGGCGTCAGGGGAGGCAAGGTGGGCAGGCAAGGTGGGCAGGCGGGGAGGGCGGGCGGTCGTGTCGGGCGTCAAGGGCTTGGCAGGGCAGGGCGTCCGTGCATCAACACTGGCAACCACACCGGCAAGCTCCCTTCAACTGCCATGATGCTGCGGGGCTGCGCTACGCACGCTGTGACCTGTGGCCCGACAACATGCATGCTGTATACGCTGTGCTACACTATGTGCTGTGCCTACGTGGCGCCGAGCCGTGCGCTGGGTCGCCAACACCAAGGCAGCAGGAACCACAGCACTGCATGCCATGCTGGGCTGTGCGTGCATGCTGTGCATGCTGTGCATGCTGTGCTGCATTGCACTGCTTACGTGGCGGTGCCCGATGGTCTTGGTGAGCACGTGCAGGTGCTCAAACACGCGGCCCTCTGCAAAGAGTGTGGGGTCCGCATCTGCCGGCAGCGGCGTGGGCACCTCGGCAAAGAAATGCTGGGTGGCCATATACTGCAGGGGGCAGGTGTGAAGCACACGCGGTCGGTGACAGCAGTGCAGCAGCGTGGTGCAGCAGCCGGGGGCTGCCGGCAGCGCACACCTCGGGAAACACAGGGCTGCCTCACTGCAGCATGGCAGCTGCGAAGAGGAGAGCGGTTGAGAGCTAGCGGGGGTGCATCTGCTACATCTGCTGCACTGGTTGGGACTGCATAGAAGAGGTGGGTGCTTGAGAGTGCTCTAATGCAGACATGCGGCAGTGCGGGGTGTGGCCATGCCGGGATGCATGGGAACAAAGGGACGTCGGGGTTGGAGTGCGAGGCGTGAAAGCGGCAGCAGTGGCAGCGGCGGCAGCGGCGGCGGTGGCAAATACTCAATCTAGGCGGCAAACCCAAGCATCGTTGCGATTAGAATATGCCACCCTCCGCTCACCAGTGCGCAATAGAGTCCGCCAAACACCACTAGCAGCTGCCAGCCGGGGCCCGCCGGGGGCTTGGCCCCCTTCTTGCCGCGCATCGCCTCGGACGGCGATCCCAGGCCGCCGGATGGCGATCCCTTCCTGCCGCGCGATTCCTATAGTATGGGAACCGAATGGGCAGTCTGGCAATTGAACAAGTTCTTTTGGCTCGGGGTTGCTCAGCGGTCTCACTGTTGCAAATGCTCCGAAGGAATGGATCAACGCTGCGCAAGTCCTGTCAGGGTCACCCAACCCCCTCGTCACACCCGCCTTTCCACCAGCCCGCCGGCGCCGCCGGCGGCGGATGCTTCCACTACGGCGCTGTGCAGTTATACTTGAGCAAACACAAAGCCTGCACCTGTAGTCCAGCTGTTACAATCACGCAGGTGTGAGAGGAGCAGCAGCATTCAACAGCAGCACTGGGAGCAGGATACAGATGGGACAGCGCCTCAACTGCAGCGCTCGAAACGAGGGGCAGCATCTTCCGCAGTGCAGCGTCCAAGCCGAGCACTCCCACTCTACTGCTCCATCGGTGCCTCACCACCCTCGTCAGCACCACCGCCGCCGCCCTGCTCCTGCTGCTGCTGCTCGCCCGCGCCCTCGCCGCCCTCTGCCGCCGCGGCGCCTCCCTCGGCCGCCGGCGCGTCGGCCTCCATGCCTGCTGCCTCAACGGCCGCCGGCTCTTCCTCCTTGACCGCTGCAGGGCAAGGGCAGGGCAGCGGTCAGCGGGGGGATTCAGCACCACGTTGCTCATTACATCTGAGCCCAGCACTGATGCGGAGCGACAGCGGCTCACGAGCTATGCCAGACAGCACTGCCACCCGTGATGCTGTGCAGGGCAAAGCACATGCGGGGTGTGCGGACAGACGAGCACATCCCTGCCCCCACCCCCCAACTTGCCCCATAGCAACTGTGGCACGTGCCAGGCGTACCGGTGATGTAGGCACAGCACCCAGCTCTTTCATTCACCCATCTCTTGCCCACCACTCAGCTCGCCCCACAACACTGCCCGACCTGCACCTGCTTGCCTCAATCACCCCAACAAATCTCCCATCTCGTATGCCCGTTGCCTGGCTCCATATGGACATTAAATGTAACCAACTAACAACAACACGAGGCCCAGGATGCCCAACCGTGGGTCGGCTGCAGAGTTTTCGACACTGCAACCAGATACCAGTGCTCCCCTCACCGGTGATGTAGGGCGCCAGCGCCTCGTCCTCCAGCAGCGTGAAGGGGACGTCCTTGCCCACCACAGCCACGCTGCAGTTCTTCTCAGTCAGCTCGCCGTCCTGCGGAAGGGACCAGGAAGAACAGCAAGCAACTGAGTGTGGTGGAGAAAAGTGATGGGGAATGCAACCGGCTGCGAATTGCAGCTCTTCTTGGTCAGCTCGCCGCCCTGCGGAAGAGGGACGCACTAGAGTTGAGACAGTGGGGGCAGAGAGACGGTGAATGCAATCGCCTGCTGTTCTTGGCAATCATCTCGACGCCCTGTGGAGGAACCCAGAACACCGGAAGAAACTTATGTGAGTAGGGGGCAGCGAGTGATGCACGCTGCAGGTGCTCCTGAGCAGCTAGCCGTCCTAGGAGGGGAATGTGGTGCAACAAGACACAGACACAGACAGGACATGGATGCACATGCAGCAAGGGGTGGAGCGCGTGCGCAGCGCCAGTCAAGACAAGGCAGGCACTACCCAAGTGAAGTCAGGAGCAACCGGGCAGACACGACCAGGTGCAGGCAAGAGCAGGACAGACGCACCTGCAGGGATGCCTGCAGCGCGTTCACAGAGACAGTGTTCAAGGACAGGCGCAATCACACACACGAGAGAAGCACTGGAGCAGAGTGTGCGCACCTGCAGTGATGCCTGCAGCGCGTGCAGCGCGTGCTTGACCAGCTCGTCCAGCGAGGCGCCAGCAAACCCCTCAAACTGGCGCTCCATGTACGTCTTGGCAGCCTGCACAGCGGGAGGGGAGGGGAGGGGGCGAGGGGGGCGATGTCTGGCTGGTGGGTTGATGGGGGTAGGGGAGGAGGGGAGGGGAGGAGGTGACGGCAGGCCAAGGGCGCCGGCATACCCCTCCGACAAGAATGATGCATGCGTCTTGGCCGCCAACACAGCTGCATGCGTGAGAGAGGGGCGCACACAAGCACTCCCACCCACCCGCCAGCGCTTCCTCCTGAGCAACCAGGGACCATGCACTCGAGACGGTCGACAATCCCTGCCACGGCGCTGCCTACTCTCGCCTGCAGGTGATCCTTTCAAAGCCTGCCATCTCACGCCCCACCTGCCTCCACAGCCTGCCCTCAACAAACAGCATGGCAGCGCACCTGCGAGCGCGCGCCCATGGCAAAAGCCTTGTAGTCGTAATAGTTGCCAGAGGGGCAGTTGTAGAATATGTGGGGGCCTGCAGGGGGGAGCAGGGGGAGCAGGAGCGTTGGGAAAGGTGGGGGCGGCTCGCCCCCTCAGCAACAGGGCCCATGCAAACCAGCTGTGCCCTGTGCTGTAGCGACCGAGCCGCAGCCCTTCCGCTCCTTGGCGCGGAGCCAATACCAACACATACCCATCCAACCCGCGCAGCACACCCAGGTCCAAACAGTGCCCAGATCAGCCCCAAGCCCTGCCCCCGCCCGTGCCCTGCTCACCCGCCTCGTCGTGCCCCGCCACAATGAGCCCCACGCCGTAGGGCCGCTTCCAGCTGCGCTGCGTGCCCACCTGCGCCTTGTCCGCCACCTGGCGCACCAGGCGGCCCAGGGGCATTGGAGAGTCGTACACAAACCTGGCAGCCGGGGGGTGGGGAAGAGGGGACGGATTGATTGGCAACAGTGAGTGGATAAGGAAGGA
>JTEE01000033.1:377383-393601 GCA_002896455.3 Chlorella sp. ArM0029B | reverse complement strand
GTGGGGGCTGCGGGGATGGTGATTTAAATAACCAGAGAGCTGGTTTAGTAGGCCTGCAAGGCGAAAACGCGTGGAAGCTGGGGAGGGGGGAATCTGAGCTGGCGGGAGGGGCGGCTTCCCGAGGCTGGCACGCTGGTTGGCAGCTGTCGGCGGCACAGCCACTCAATGCGGCGGCGGTCAATTGGTGGGTTTGGCTGCCTCACTGGCGGGTTGAAGTGATTATTTTGTCGCCACAACACATGTGAGACACGCATCCAAAGGTTTCTGTGGCAGAATGTAGGGCGAGCGCTCGCCGCCCTTGCTGCCGCCGCTGCCAGCACAGCACGCACAGCAGGGCTTGTAAAAAAAACCGCAGGCGCACCAGTGTTTACATATATTCTTTCAGTGGGTTCTTGATTGTTCTTCCAGCTCGGGTATAGGTACCACCGCGATGGGGCCGTGTGATTTTTCTAACAGCCGGTGCAGCCCTGCTTGCGGGCCTCTATCTGCACTGATATATCATACCAATCATATGCGCTCCGGGGTGAAGAATCGTGCGCCGCCATGGGATGAATGGAGGGCGGCGGCGGTGCTGCCTCCGTTGGTTCCAGGCCTGCCGCTGCTGGGCAGTGCACACGCGCTCGGGTCAGGAGGCGCCGCCTTACGCCTTGCTGCACACGCCTCCTGTGCTCTGCTCTGCTGTCGCAACCTTTGTTGTTTGTGAGCTCTTCCCTTGCCCGTGCTGGTCACCTGTCTCGGCACTAACTTACACTTCGTTGGAACGCAATCGCATGTGCTGCTTTGATTGCACTGCAGCATGGCATGGCCTACTCGTTCTCTCCCTCTGCCATGCCTGTGTGCAGAAAGTGTGTGTGTGCGTGTGCTTTACAGTAATTGTCCTTTGTAAATTAGGGGTACAAACGTGCTATACTCTTCTCAGCATATGCATGTGTGTTCGGCCACAAAGAGCAGCAAAGCAACGTGAAGTATGATCATGACCAAGGGGTGATGAGCCGCGGAGGGTTGTGAAGAATGGGAGCCTTGAATGGCACACAAGTTTGGGTGGTAGGGATCAGGAATAAGTGATCTGGGCGTGGGTGCAGAGAAGGGCCGAGGCAGGCACCGCCTGAACAATCGGAGTGGGGGTGCGTGGATGAATGGAAGAATGGATGAATGGGCAAGTATGCACCTTTGCTGCTTGGGCAACGACAATCAGTAATCCCCTTGCTCCGGCAGCGCTACTCCAGCATGCGGCTAGCTACCCGGGGCGCCTGGGAGAGGGGTTGCTGCCTCTAGGCCGCCATACGGCGTCCGCCGCAGGAGCACCCCTCTGCAGCAGGAGGCAGCGGGGAGAGGCAATGGGGGGATGTCAGATGTCTGCACATTTCACAGGGACAGGCCATGCCCAGCTCAAGTAAGCCAGGCGTGCCATTCTCAGCTGGCCTGAGCCAGCACCGCAGCAATGCCACATCAGCTTCCGAGGCTGCCCTGCCACGTCACTCACCCAGCTTGGCGGTGCCCACGGGGGTCCAGATGTTCTCGTTGGAGACCTTACCGCCGAAGAAGGAGGAGACGGTGTTGGCGGGCATGTAGGCCTGCAGTGTAAGCAACAACGTGAGACAGAAAAGGGGGTGGTGGGGTGAGCAACGGTGGGCTGTAGACAGATCATTTCGGACAGGCAGATCATCTCGGGCCGAATCAAGTGCGGACAGGCTGGCAGGGAGGTGGTGGGCAGGAAGACGGGAAGAAAGGCAGCCAGCTTGGCAGGCAGCCATGGCTCACATCAAGCCACGCGTTCCTCGCTCCCCCGCTTTCTGCCACTGCTTATGAGCGTCTCCTGCCACCAATTCTGCCCATCCCACTGCTGCCCCTACCCACCTCTGTGTATGGGAAGAAGTAGGCGTCCACGGCGGGCACCGGGAACACGGAGATCACCTCGGCGCGGGTGCAGCCCTCGTTCTGGGTGACGTGCAGCTGGCCTGCGGCGGGGGTGGAGGGGGCGGAGGAGAGGGAGAACGAGGGTGAGGGTGAGGAAGGAGGGAGGCAGGGGGGGTGGAGGGGCAGGGGCAGGGCAGGACAGTGGGATTATGTTGTGTTGTGCGAGTGTGCAGCATGCGACATGCCAGCGCCCGCTCAAGGCCTACACCACACGCACAGCCCGCACCACTCCCTGCTCAGTGGGCTCACCGGCGGGGAAGACGGCCCAGCCGGGGTTGCCCACGGCCTTGACCGTGTTCTCCTTGACATCGGTGAGCGTCATGTTGTTGAACACAACCGAGTGGGTCACCTCGCCTGCGGGGACAGGAAATATGGGAGGGGGCGTGAGGGGCAGGCAGCGAGGGCCAAGGCAGGCGGTTGGGGAGGAACAGGAAGGCTTGGGACTCTGAGGCAGGCTTGGAAGGCTTCCCTAGCAGTATCAAGCACCACAAACTGATGCTGCCCAGTCCAGGCCCTCGATCCCACCCACCCGTGATGGTGAAGGCAAACTCGGCGTGAGGGTGGATGTGGGGCTGCAGGATGGTGCACGGCTCCAGGGTGATCTGCGGGAGGGACAGGTAGGGGGGAGGGACAGGTGGCAGGGGAGGGAGGCATGTGAGGTGATGGCGAACCGCCCTGGTGTGTGGTCTCCTCGGCTGCGCTACGCTAAGCAGTGGCACTGTGACAGAGGCACCCCTGCGCCAATTCCCCGCCCAGCCATCTCACTGCACCCCCCACTGCTCACGTGCAGTGCGGCCATCTTGGCCAGGGAGAGGCCGTAGGAGTCGGCGGCGGTGACCAGCTTCAGGGTGGCCCCCTCCAGCTCAATGGCCGTCGCATTCTCGAATGAGTTGATGAAGCTCTCGGGGCCTGCAAGGGGGAGCACGCGATGCGGAGATTCTGGTCGGCATCAGAATTGTGTGCAGGGCTGGGGAAGCTGGCGCTGGTACCGGAGGGAAGGAAGTGATGACCGGGTGACCTGCCAAACGCACCACAAAATGGCGCCGTAGGCTCGCGAATCTGCGGCGTCATGCCCTACAACTCACCGGTGTAGATGTGGGCGGCGAGGGCAGGCGCCAGGGAGGCCGCGGCCAGGCAGGCAAGCAGCGCCAGAGCGGCGGTGCTGGTGATGGTGCGCGGCATGGCTGGGGGGCTGGGGGGCGGTGGGGCTGGGTAGGGGCTGCGGGGATGGTGTTTGAATTGACCAGAGGGCTGGCTTTATAGGCATGCGAGACGGAAACGCGTTGGGCACGCGTGGAAGCTGGGGAGGGGGAATCTGAGCTGGCGGGAGGGGCGGCTTCCCGAAGCTGGCAGGCTGGCTGGCAGCTGTCGGCGGCACAGCCACTCACTGCGGAGGCGGCCAATTGGTAGGTTTGGCTGCCTCATTGGCGGTTTGAAGTGCTTATTTGAACGCCACAATACATGTATGAGGCGCGCCCAATTGTTTCTATGGTTGAATGTGTGGGCAACCCCTGATGCAAGGCCGCCGCCGCCGCCGCCACAGCGCTCACAGCAGGGTTCAGCCACTGCGTGTGAATTGAAACCCGGTTACCTGTGTATTGGTTCCGGTGCGCTTGGTAAACTGATACTCAGCGATGGGGCCATTTCATTTGCCCGACAGTCGCGAACTTTGGTCCGCCGCTGCAGCCCTGCTTGCTGCCGGCCTCTATCTAACGCTGCTATACTCACGCCGGAGGTCATCGCGCTCTGGCAGGGGCGCAGTCAATGGGTCGGCAGCGACCGCGGCGGTGCTGCCGCCGGTGGTTCCAGGCCTGCCACTGATGGGCAGTGCACTTGCGCTGGGCTCAGGAGGCGCCGCCTTCCTGCAGCAGTGCCGCGATGAGGTATGATTGGCTGGAAGCGTGCTCTGCTCTGCACTGCTTGCTACAGCAAGTGCACCGTGCCGCCGCTGCTGCCGCCGTTGCTTGGCACAACAGAGTTTTTTCTTTTCTTTTTTGGGTGCTGCTCGTAACCTGCTACCTCCCACGCCCGTCATTCAAAATCACTGCAGCATTGCACGATGTAGCTTTCAGCACAAAAGCGCAATAACGTGGCATTCCATTGCACTGCAGCACGGCGACGCCTTCACGCTGCGCCTGCTGGGGCAGCGCATGACGTTTGTCTTTGCACCCGCCTCCCTCATCCACTACTTCACCGCCCCGGACTCACAGCTCACATTCGCACCCGCAGTCCAGCAGGCGAGGCAGCAGGTTGGGTCTTCTGGGCAGTCGAGCAGTTTCCAAAATTTCCAGTGCAGGGGGAGCCAGCAACGGTTTCATGGGGGGTCTCATGGGATGGAGTGTCTCCGGATGGAGTTTGTAGCAAAGAAACGTGTGGTTGCACCTGAAGGCAGCATGCTTGGCAGAGGGGAACTCTGTTTCCCTGCATTCCCCTGTCCATTCACCTGCCCTGCCTGACTGCCTGCCGCCACTGGCCACTAGCCGCTCGATCAGCCACACTCACTCGAGCAATCCTGCCCGCCCGCTCAGTCCTGATGATTTCGCCTGCATCAACTGTGCTTCCAATCTTCCCTGCCCCCTGCAGTTCACCCACAGAGTGTTTGGCCTCCCGCCCAAACATTTTTACAGCAGGCACATCGTCATGCTTCAGGTGAGGCAGCTTTTTGGGACCAAGGTGTAGCAGCATGCAGAGACAGGCCATACGCCTGCATGCGCTCGCTTTCTGTCTGTTCAAATCTTACTTGCAACATCTGCCAACCTGCCTGCACTGCCCTGCTTGCTTCCCTGCCATGCTGCCCCGCTGTTGTTTTCTCGGCCCGTCCCACCCGACCCCACCCCACCCTCACTCGCATCCCCCGCAGGCTTTGTGGCACGAGCTGGTCCCCTCTGCCCTGCCCCGGCACACCGGCCGCCTGCTGCGCCTGCTGCTGGCCCGCCTTGCCACCTGGCCAGCTTCCGGACAGCTAGAGCTTGTGGGGGAAATCAAGTCCCTCGTTTTTCAAGCCTCGGTTGGGTCCCTTTTTGGAGACCGCTTTCTGGAGGCAGAGGGCCAGCACCTGCAGGACACTTTCTTTGTTTTTGAGGAGGGATTTGAGCTGGCTGCTTCCCCGCTGCCGCACCTGTTTCAGCCACGCTTCCTGGCGGCCCGCCGCCGCCTGGTGGCCGCTCTCAGGTGCGCCGCATGTGATGTGTAGATGCAGCAGCGGTACTACACTGGTGTCTGCGTCGGTACTGCACTACGCGGTACTACACTGAATTGACAGGAACTTAAACCAAAATGCTTTGATTTGCTGTTGGGTAGAGCTGCTAGCACAGCCCGCTGCTTTGCTGTGTGGAGTATCCAGCTGCCTGTGCTTGTGCCGGGCACCCGCTTGGCAGGCCTCCTCAACCCTTGCTTGCTCCCAACTGCTGCAGGCGGTCGCACCGCGCGGGGCACTTTGAGGGGACAGTGGCGGGGGCACTCGTCGAGGCAAGCTGGCAGCATTGGGCTGGTTTGGGGGAGGGAGGTCCGTTATGGATTGGGACTGTGACACCCAACCGGTCCTGTGACACCGAACCGGTCCTGCGGCCCATCCAGCTGCACCCTACTCGCTTCAAAACCTCCTGCCTTGCTCTCCTTCCCACCCCTGCCTCTGCCACATCCTCCCGACCAGCACATTTCACTGCCCTATCCACCCCACCTGCCACACAGGCATGCGGTTTGCCGGAGTCCTACGTTCCAAACATGCTTCTTGCCGTTCTCTGGGCCTCTCAAGCCAATGCGGTGCCCACTGCCTTCTGGACGCTCGGCTTCCTGCTGCTTCCTGAGAATGCACAGCACTTAAAAGTGGTGGTGGCAGAAGCAGAGGCAGCAGTGGCCGGAGCAGCAGCGGCGGAAGCAGCAGGCAGCCCACAGCCCGCCGGCGGCAGCAACCCGCCGCCGCCGCCGCAGCAGCAGCACTTGTGGGATGTGCCCCCCCTGCTGCTGTCTGGGGCACAGCAGGCGGGGCTAGTGGCTCTGGCATCCGACCGTCACTCCCAAGCGGCGGCAGCCGTGGCAGAAGCAATGCGTTTGCGCAGCTTCAGGTGCGGGCGTGTGTTGCGTTGCATTGTGCTTGGGTGCTGTCGTGCGTTGCGTTGTACGGTGTTGCATTGCCAGCCTGCACAGGTTTAAGTGCTGTGGCATGTTGCAGTTTGCATGCAGTGTTGCATTGCCAGCATGCCAGCATGCCCAGTTTCAGGGGCTGTCGTGCGTTGCATTGCACCATGCGGTGTTGCATTGCCAGCCTGCACAGCTTCAGGTGCGTTGCCATTAGTGCATGCGGCATTGCATTGCCAGCCTGCACAGCTTCAGGAGCTACCGTTCACCTTTCTGCCTGCCTGCCTGCCTGCCTGCCATACACTGCTCCATCCTCCCTACCGAGCCCACACCATCCCCCTCCCTGCCTCCCCGCAGCATCGACGTCAGAATCGCGGCCTCCGACTGCGCCCTGCCCTGCGGCGACGGCAGCCAACCGGGCGGCGAGGGAGGGTTCTGGGTGCGAAAGGTGAGGCGTGCCTGGCAGTCCTATGCAGGCCTTGGGGGGTTTGTGTGTCTGCCGCTCGCTGCCAAGCTGGCGGCCTGTGTTAATGGTTCAGTGCAATGCGCTGTGGCTTGATTGAATTTGCAACAAGTCCAGAGTCCCCAACGGTTTCACCGACCCGTCAAGCACTCCTTACCTCGAGACCTTCTCCTCCTCCCCTTCCATGCCCGTCCCTTTTGCTGCCCGCTCTGGAGTTAGGGCCACTCCCCACGTCCATCTTTCCTTGCTCTCATAAGTGTAAGGGTGATGCCCCAGCCCTCTCTTCACCCCCCATCTCCTCACCTCCCGCCAACCTGCCCTCCCTTTGTAGGGCGACGTCGTGGCCATCTCTCCCTACTCCTCACACTCCCCCCCCGCCCCAGCATTGCTTCAATCCCGGTACTTTCACCGCCTTGCCAAGTCCTGCTGTTCAACCCTACTACCCTCCCTTTGTAGGGCGACGTCGTGGCCATCTCCCCCTATGCCTCCCATTTGGACTCCCGCCTCTTCGGCCCCCAGCCCCCCACGGCCTATGACCCCCAGAGGGACGGCATGCGGCTGGGCGGCACCAGCGAGGCACACGCGGCGGTGGTGGGGGTGGGTGGCGTGCCGGGCCTGTCTTTTGGAGGCGGCAAGTACCGGTATGCAGGGGCAGGTGGCGTGGGGTGCGGAGCTTGACGCGGGGGCGCGTGCGTGTTGTGTGAGGAGGGGGAGGAGCTTTTCATTTGGTGGTGCGGAACTGTGGGATGGGGGCAGCAGTATCAGTGCTACCAGAGGGTTGCGCGAGGCGCACCGCTGCCGGCCCTTGGCCGCCGCAGTGCACGCCCTTGCCAGCGTGCATGCATGCATTTGCCAGCTACTTTGTGTGAATTGGGTGGATGGGTGTGGACGAGGGAGTGTAGGCTGCACAGATGGTGGGAGGCAGGCGGCAACTTCTACTGCCCTGCTGGCATTCGCCCTCTCTGGCGCACCCCACCCTGCCTTCCCCTGCCACCCCAGGTGCAATGCACGGACCTCCGCCTGCCCCGCCCAAACCTTCCCCCGCCCTCAAAAGTTAATCCGAGCGATATGATCGAAAAGCTCGGTTTTAGTTCCAATTTTTCACCAAAAAGCTCGGTTTTAGTTCCAATTTTTCACCAAAAAGCTCGGTTTTAGTTCCAATTTTTCACCAAAAAGCTCGGTTTTAGTTCCAGCTTGTGTGTTTCAGCCTCCCTGCCACCCGGCCTGTCTGACCCCGCAGGTGCCCTGGGCGATACTTTGCCGAGGCTGAGCTGGCACTCGTCACCTCCCTGCTCCTGCTCCTCTTCAAATGGGAGCTGCTGCCGCGCGAGGGCGCAGCGGGGGCGGCCGCCAGGGGAGCAGCGTCAGGCAGCCCAGATGCAGCCGCTGCAGCCGCCGCAGCAGGCACAGCCGCGGGCAATGCACCAGCAGGCCGTGGAGCAGCGGAGCCAGCGGCGGGCTGCGCCTCCCAAGAGCAGCAGCGGCAAGGCCAGCAGGCACAGCTGGCGCAGCGGGCGCAGCGGGCGCAGCAGCAGGGGAAGCAGCAGCGGGGGGAGGCTGCGCCGGGGGACCCTGCTGGCTTGCTGCCGCCGCCCAACCTTTTGAAGCTTGTGGGGATCAAGGTGCCTGCTGGGCCCTGCTGGGCCCAGTTCAGCCGGCGCACGCTGTAGGGCCTCCTTTTTCCTCCTTCCTTCCTCCCTTTCTTCCTGTGGCTGTTCCACAACAGAAGTTCTTACGTCCCTCCTGTGGCTGTTCCCTCCTTCCTGTGGCTTGCTTGCGTCGTGAATCAATCAATCAATCAATTACATTTAGGGTCCACGGAGCCAGCAGGACTCATGGGACGGAGAAGGGAAAGCTTATCTTTGTGGGCTTTGAGACAAACAGAAAGAAACTCAGGATTGCGGGTGCATGCACTCTGGGAAAGCCAAAGTGAATGCACGTGGCTGGTCCCTCCTTTCTTCATGTAGCTATCTTTCTTCCTTTGGCTTCCTTCTTTCCTGAACCCCTGTGCATGACCCCTCCTTCCCTCATGTAGCCAGCTTCCCCTTCCTGTGGCTTGCTTGCGTCCTGAAATCGTGTGGCTGGTCCTTCCTTTCTTTCTGTGGCTATCTTCCTTCCTTCCTGTGGCTTTCTTGCGTCCTTCCTTCCTGGGGCTGACGGGACGCTGGGGTCCTGCTGGGCGAGGCAGGCGCTGCGCACTCGCATGCAGGAACGCAACTTGCCGCGTGTTCAACTGCTTTGGCACTCCTTACAATTGGCACGTTGTTGCACACGTGACAGGCACTCGGATTGTTGAACCGGCCGCATCACGACATGTAATGCACAAGACATGGCCTTGCTACCACATTGTGCTGTCCAGCTGGCCAGTCGGCGCAGACAATACAGGTTGAAAGAACAAGCTAATGAAAGGAAAAGAGACGAAAGTGTGTGCGGCAGCGGTGCGCGGTGGCATCAAGTCCTGCTGCCATGCCAGGGCCTTGCGCTGTCTGCCGCGCCTCATGCCGCCGCCCCCTCCTGCTGCTGTGCCTGCTGCGCTGCCGGGACGCCAGAGTGCGGCGGGTCGGGCTGCTTGGCATAGTTGGTCTTGTACTGCTCCATCTCTGCAGTACACCAGCGGTACGGGCAGTGCGGGTCAGCACTGGGGTGCGGTGCTCAAGGCAGTGTTGCCATTATTGGCCTTGGACTGCTTCATCCTCGCAGTTCCCATGTCCACGACAGCCCGTCCCTGCTCACCCTTGCCCCTACCCACACACCCCACACACCATTGTCGATCAGCCATGCCTTGGCCGACCCGCCCACCCCACTGTGTGTGCTTCACCCATGCCCCTCCCAACCCACACAAGCCACACACCCACCGCTGTCAGTCAGCCATGCCTTGGCCGGGCCACCCTCCCCACTGTATGTGCTCCACCTTTGCCCCTTAGCCCAGCCCAGCCTAGCTCAGCCCAGCCCAGCCCAGTCCACCCGCACCCCACCCACCACTGTCGGTTAGCATCGCCGAGTCCAGCTGCTGCTCGATCGCTGCCCGATCCATGGAGGCGCCGATGAACACAATCTCCTGAAGGTGAGGGTACGGATGGGTTGGGGGCACAGAGTGAGTTGGGGCGTGGTGAAAGGCTGTGAAGGTACTGGGCACCAGTGAAAAATGATACAACCCACTGCAGAAAGGGGGGTGGTGACACAAGTAAGTTACCAGGCAGACGGGAGTGGCATGCATGATATAAGTAATGAGGCGCCGATGAACACAATCTCCTGCAGGTGAGGGGTAGGGTGGGGGGGACAGAGTGAGTTGGGGCGTGATGGAAGGATGTGAAGGTACTGGGCGGGGATGAGCACAACCTATGTGCACAAGAGGAGGCAGGCGGTGACAAGATGCAGGTTAGGCGGCAGAGGGGGAGTGGCATGATGCAAGTAACGAGGCGCCGATGAACACACTCTCATGCAGAAAGGGGGGGTGCTGACACCATGTAACTTAGTAGGCAGAGGGGGAGTGGCATGATGTAAGTAACCAGGCGCCGACGAACGCAATCTCCTGCAGAGGGTGAGATGGAGGGACAGATGTGAGTTGGGGCGTGGTCGCATGATGCAAGTCACTGGGTGCCGATGAACACGACCTGCCCAGGGGAAGGGGGTGGGGTAGGGTGGGGGTGACGTGATGTGAGTTGATGGGCAGAGTTGGGGGTGATGGTACGAGAGTGCTGGCCAGAGGGGAAGTGAGGGCATGCCAGTGAAGGGGCGCCAATCAACACAGTCTCCTGCACATGGGGGCCGGTGACACCAGTAGGTTGCGATGACAGCGGGGTGAAACATGTAGGAGGAAAAGGATGCAACTGTGTATGTTGATGTGACCGTGTGTAATCGTGTGGATGCTGGCTGGGTCTGCTGTGTGGGTGTGCCACATGTGCAGGCTGCTGGGTGCTGCTGTACAGGCTGCTGTACAGGCCGCAGGGTGGCAGGCAGGCAGTCAGGCAGGCAGACGTGGGAGTCTGGCAAATGCGGCCAGCTCGAGCACGCAGCGGAGCTGTGAAGAACTCGAGCTTTGCGTGTGTGGAGGGAGGGCCCACTCTTCCACAGACACAGAGCTTGGGTGCGTCACAGCAGGCTGGTGCCAGCAGCCCTCCCGCATGCTCTTGCTGCGTCCCCTGCTGGCTACCCAAAGCCTGCCCACTTGACACCGCAAACAAAATCAAGCCGCAACAAAATAACACACGCGCACCTGGCGCCGGTCCCCGTAGGCCCCGTGCGGGTCGAAATCGGCCAGGATGACGTCGCGCTGTGCGGGGGCGGTGGGCCAGTCCTCCTCGGGCACCGCCACCCACCTGGCAGGGAGAAGAGAAGGGGGGCAGGCGGGAGAAGTTGGGTTGCAGTCAGGGGGCAACGATGATGAAAGCAGGGTACGTGGGTTGATGGGTCTATCCTCCTGGGTGTGTAGTCTCCTCCTTGTTTACTTGTATCCAATATAGTCAGCGCCATCCTCCTTCACCAGTCCCCCTCGTCCCTCATCTCCAAGTGCTGCCCTCTTGCACACCACATGGCTGTGGTACTTCATGGTACTGCTGCCCCCCACCCACTCACCAGTCCCCCTCGTCCCGGATCTCAAAGCTCGGTCAGCTCTCACATCAGCGTGAGTTGAGCAGCTCTACAACAATCGAGACCCGCAAGCACATCATACGACTGTGGTACCGCCTGGTACTGCTTCCCCACTCACCAATCCCCCTCGTCCCGGATCTCAAAGTGCTGCCCCGCGTGGCTCCAGTAGAAGGCGGTGGCGTGGGAGTTGGCAATCCACATGAACCCCTTGCTGCGCAGCACAGTCTTGATGGGGGAGGCGCCTGCGGCAGGAGGCAGGAGGTTTGAACAATAAGGTGGCAGTGCAGTGAGTGAGCAGGGGGGCATGACAACCCACAAGGCGCCTTGCTGCGCAGCACCGTCTTGATAGGGGAGGCGCCTGCGGCAGGAGGCAGGGAGGGTCGAACAATAAGGGGGCAGTGCAGCGAGTGAGGAAGGGCCTTGGCAACCCACAAGGCCCCTTGCTGCACTGCACAGTCTTGATGGGGGAGGCGCCTGCGGCAGGAGGCAGGGTGGGTCGACCAATTACGGGGCAGTGCAGCGAGTGAGGGAGTGGGGGCTTGTCGGCCCACAAGGCCCCTTGCTGCGCAGCGCAGTTTTGATGGGGGAGGCGCCTGCGGCAGGAGGCAGGGTGGGTCGACCAATTACGGGGCAGTGCAGCGAGTGAGGGAGTGGGGCCTTGTCGGCCCACAAGGCCCCTTGCTGCGCAGCGCAGTTTTGATGGGGGAGGCGCCTGCGGCAGGAAGCAAAGTGGGGCAGTCGATGCGCAGATTGCAGTGTGTGAGAAAGTGGGACTACGCAATTAATCAGGACCAGACCAGTTGCTGTGTGCCGCAGTTTTGCTGTGGAAGGCGTCTGCAGCAGGAGGAGACCGAGGAATGAAAAGTAAGAGGGTGGGCAAACAAATGCATGTGTTGTATGGTCCACTGCCTCCCCACTGCCTTCCTGCTGCCTTCCCGCTGCCCTCCCACTACCTCCCTGCTGCCCTCCCACTACCTCCGCGCTGCCCTCCCACTACCTCCTCGCTGCCTCCCCACTGCCTCCTATCCTGCACACACCCTGCCATCCCACTGCCTCCCCACTGCCCTCCCAGCCTGCCCTCCCACTGCCTCCCAGCTGCCTCCCCACTGCCTCCCCCTCTGCCTCCCAGCCGGCACTCACCCTGCTCGGGTGCATCCCCATCGATGGCCTTGTTGTGGGACACCGGCATCCACTTGAGCACCAGGTCCTTGAGCCTGCAATGTACAGATGAAAAGTGCAGCAAATGAGGGGCAGAGGCGGGATGGGATGGGGCAAGGGATCCGTTCGACCACCACAGCCTGAAACGCACACGGGGGTGAACGCAACAGAGGGCAGGGCAGTGAGAGGCAGTACAGGAATCGAGGGGTCAATGGGAGGTAGTGAGACACCGGCATCCACTTCAGCACCAGGTCCTTGAGCCTGCAAGGCAAAGAACCGAAGTTCATGAAGTAAGGGGCAGTAACCAGGATTGCTGGGACGGGGAGGCGGCGGGGTCGATCCGGCATCGGGCAGCGGTTCAGTGAGCACTGCACGGGTCCCATGCACGCAGGTGAAAGGAGGGGCAGGGCAAGTGGTAAAAAGGAAATGAGAGGCAGTGGGAGCAGGCCAGCAGCTAATCAAACAGCAGGTGGGCTTGAGCCTGCAGAGAACGAGGTTCAGGTGCGCAGGTAAAGCCAACGGGCAGGCCAGTGTTGAGGCGGGAAGGGGAGGCAGTGGGAGCAAGCAGGCGTCCTCTTGGCAGGGTAACCAGTGCGGTAGAGAAATGAGGAGCGATGGGCAAGAAGGGCATGTGGGGAGGCGGGCAGGCACCCATGCCCCTGCATTCCCGACACACAGCAGCCAGAGGGCACCGCAGAACAACAGTGCAGGGATGCATGCTGTGTTGCCCATCTTTGCCTTGCTGCTCCACACGCGCCCAGCCCCCTTCCCCTGCTGGGCCTCGCATTGTGCTGCCTTGTCGGAACTGTCCCTTGCGTAATGTGCTCCTCGGTGCCAGACCCACCAGCAGTTGGTGAACCAGCAACCCCGGGAAGATACGATTGGAAATTTGCTAAAAGGGTTTAATGGGTTAAAAATAAAAACCGCTCACCGCTGTGGGTGGAAAGGGCTGCGGCGTGAGTAGACAAAGCTCTTGATGCCAAACCGCTGCGCTGCTGAGGTCTCCTGACGCTCCCGCTTCTTGCCGTGGGCGTGGTCGTGGTGCGCGTGGTCGTGGTGAGCATGGTCATGGTGCGCGTGGTCGTGGTCGTGGTCGCCTGCAGGAAGGACAGGGAACGAAGGAACGGTTTCAGAGAGGGAGGGGTGGGCTTGGTCATGTTGAGCGTGGCCGTGCTCGCCTGCAAGCAGGGGCAGGTGATGAAGGGTGTGAGAGGGAGAGGCAGGCGCAGCCCTTCTCGTCGTGGTGGGCGTGGTCGTGATCGTGATCGTGATCACCTGCAGGGAATGCAGGGTGGGAGCGCGAGAGAGGCAGGCGCGGTCGTTCTTGTGACCACGGTCACAAAAACTGCATGGCCCTGCTCACGGCGGCTGCTGCTGTGCTGCTTGTCCCACTCAGCCACGGCTGCTAGCACAGCTTACCTCACCGACACTCCCCGCCGCCCACCCCTCGTTCCCTGCACAAACACAGTGCCTCAGCACATGCACATCTTGCCCTTCTCTGCAAGACCCTGTTCGTTGTGCTTCCTGATCGCCGCAGGCAGCCACAGCTGCCAATGCACGACGACAAAGCAGCACTCTCATACTGGCCTGCGCCCCTCCCCCCCGGCTCCCTGCACAGCACTGTCCCCAGCTCACATGCGGTGCAGTCGTCGTGCTTGTGCCCGTCCGCTGCATGGCTGTGCTCGTGCCCCTCCTCCCCATGCTTGTGCCCCTCCGCTGCATGCTTGTGCCCCTCTGATCCATGCTTGTGGTCATGGTGGGCGTGCTCCCCATGCTCCCCCTTGTCTCCATCCGAGTGGTGGTGGTGGTGCCCGCCGCTGCCGCCCTCCTGCGTCCCCGCCGCGCACCCCTCGTGCGCGTGCCCCGCCCCCTCGCCGTGCTCCGCCGCCTTCTCGGCAGCTTCCAGCGACTTGGCAGCTGCCACGGCGCCCCTGCAGGTAGAGAATTGTCGGATGCAGGAAGTGAAAGGCTTGAGCAAACGTGGATGCACACAAGCAGCCTCCTGCGCGGTGGCTAATAAGGAATTGGCAGCTGCCACGGCGCACTTTCCGGGCTCAACACGGCAATCAGCAATACACCACATTCCACTCAAAATCACCTGCGCTGCCCCTCAATGTTGAGCTTGGACGCCAGGGCCTGCGCCCAGGCTCACGTTGTATTGCTCCCGCCCAACAACACCTCTTACAAGTCACTCCCTTTGCACAATTCAACGTCGATTCCACATTTCTGCCATTCCCATGCTCCCCACGACTGCCACGATTCCTGCAGTTTCAAATCAACTCATATCACCTGTGCTGCCCCTCAATGATGAGCTTGGACACCAGCACCCCAAAAAATAGCTTGTAGTGCTCCCGCCCAACACACCACGTCCCCCAACACCCTGCACTGCATTCAATTCAAATCACTGCATCAAAATCACTGACATTAACTCTGCATTCAATTCAATTCACCTGTGCTGCCCCTCGATGTTGAGTTTTGACACCAGCGCCTGCGCCCCGTGACCAAACAGCTCCTTCACCGGCACCTGGCCATGGGCGCAGGCAACAACCTGTGCAGAGAGAGGCAGGAGGAGGGGAGGGAGGGTGAGGAGGAAGGAAAATAGGAAATGCGCGATTGGGGCAGGGTATGCGTCAACTAATACGGGGCGGGGCACCGCGGCGGGGGACGAGGGGAAAGCGGGGAGATGAGGAAGGAGAGTGCATGGTAAAGGGCGGGGCGGGAGTTGCAGTGAGAAAGCAAAGCCCCCGCCACTTGCACACACTAGGTGGCAAGGAGAGGTCGGCAAGCGGCGGCGGCGAGCTTCGCAAGGAGTAACACTTTTGGTGTACTGACCGCCGCCTTGCTGGCATAGCAACTGCAGCTGCTGCAGCTGGGGTCACCCCTCAGCCGTGAGTACCTCAGCCGGCACATCTTCACCTGCACATCTGCCTGTACATCCATGTGTACCTCAGCCGGCACATCTTCACCTGCACATCTGCCTGTACATCCGCCTGCACCTCGGCCTGCACATCAGCCTGTGCTGGGCTCTGCCCTCCCACCCCACCTTGAACCCTACACCTTTCCAGCATCCCAACATCCCAACACCTCCCATGGGTGCGCTGCCCCTCCCAACCCACCTTGAAACCCAGCGCCTTTGTATAAAGCCCTCAAAACACACATCCCAGGGTGCGCTGCCCCTCCCACCCCACCTTTGCCAGCGGGTTGAGGGAGGCCACAATGGCGTTGAGGCTGTCCATCGTTGCCTCGTTCATCATGTCCGTCTTGTTCAGCACAATGTAGTCGGCCACCCTGCAGGGATAAGACAAGGGAGGGAATGCAGATGTGTGAACGCAGTGTTTGACGTTGAATAGAGGCTGTACTTGCCTCGTTCGACCATGTGTGCCTTGTTCAGCATACAACATAGGAGGCCAGCCTGCAGGGATGAAAAGAAGGGAGGAACGATCCGAGTTTGACCTAACGCACAGGCTGTAGTTGCTTCACATTACCATGTCTGTCTTGTTCAGCACAACATAGGAGGCCAGCCTGCAGAGGACCGGGGGAGGGGAATGCACCGAATCAAGGGCTGCCTTTACTTGGAAAAGACCAGCCTTGCACTTTCAAAGCAGCAAGGCAACTCAACAGAAGAAAGCTGCAAGCCACCGTTTACATAATGCTCACTCAATCTGCTCCACCGGCAGGTCCACCACCGGCCTCAGGTTGCCCCTCCCCACAGCATGCACAGCACGCAAGCCACGTCAGCCTCCCATACGCGCCATACAATCAAACTAAACTCACTCGATCTGCTCCACCAGCAGGTTCTCACTGTCAGCAGAATGCACCCCCCTTTATATGTATCAGCCTCACTCGATTTGCTCCACCAGCAGGTCCACCACCGGCCTCAGGTTGCCCCCGTCCCCCAGGTCGGGGCGGGCGGCCAGGGAGGCGCGGGAGGAGTAGTCTTGGATGAAGGTGTGGCTGTCCACCACTGCAGGGGAGCGGGACAGGAATAGGGGGTGCGGGGAAGAGGGAGGTGG
>JTEE01000033.1:338468-376076 GCA_002896455.3 Chlorella sp. ArM0029B | reverse complement strand
GCTGCCCACCACTGCAGGGGGCAGGATACAACATCCAAGAGGTGGTGCGCAGAAGAGGGAGGCGGTGTGGAGTCCTGGATGAGGAGGCAACCTGTGCACCCCTGCATGGGGCAGAGTGGGGGCAGACGCGCATGAGGCGCAGGTGGAAGAGGTTGGGGTGGGCAGCCATGAGGCAGAGGAGGACACATTTCTGGATGGAGGGGTGGCTGCCCACCACTGCGGGGGGCAGGGAGGCATGAGCGTTACTCGGCCACGCAAGAAGCTCAGGGACAATCCGGAGGACTGGGAGGCTAACCGTGAGCTCCCATCCCGTCATCCATAACTCGAAATTTCACCCACAACTCGAAGCTTTGCAACATAGCAAGACAATAAACGAGAGACACCTGTGACCAGGCTGTCCAGGAACACGCGCTGCATCCACCCACACAACCAAGAAGAGGTTACAGGGTATCAGAGAAAGCAACGCACCGGTGACCAGGGTGTCCAGGTACACCCGCTGCATCAGCGGGTTGCCCGCCGCCGCCGCATCGTTGAACTGGTCACGGATGTTCTGGGGCTCCGCCACGCCAGAGTTCTCCAAAATGATCCTGCCAGGACAGAAGGAACGGAAAAGCGGCAAAACGGCATGCATGCTGGGACACCAGACTTCTCCAAAATGATCCTGCCAGGAAAGAAGGAACGGAAAAGCGGAACAGCGTGCATGCTGGGTGCGGCGGCGTGTGCAGTGCGGCGATGCACTGGAGGGGGACGCGCATGAGGAGCCTCACCAGCCTGCCCAGGGCAGCCGCCCGCCCCGCCCGCCTGCCCGCCCATCCCTGCCGGCTCACCCAGGTGTACACACTTGCTTGCCCCTGTGCTTGCCCCCTTTAGAAAGCAGGCTTGCAGAGTAGATTTCCCCTTGATACACAAGATAGCATGGCATGCATCCCATCAAAATGGCACACTGTGAAGTCGTGTAAATTGCCACACCCACACTTGTCAAACACAGCAGCATAGCGGCACCGCTTCCTGACACATGAGATGAGGTGCACCTCGGGTTGGCAACCCCGAGCGCAGCTCACCGGTCGTATGGTATGCCCCGCGTGCCGCACAAATCAGCAAAGCGTCAACGCCTCCTGGCACAACAACAACAGCACGACAACAAAAGTGCATAACAGTAGCGCCCCCAACGCGGCTCACCGGTCGTATGGTATGCCCCGCGTGCCGCACACGTCAGCAAAGCGGCAACGCCTCATGGCACAACAACAACAAAAATGCATAACAGTACCGTCTCGAGCGCGGCTCACCGGTCGTATGGGTTGTCGGACAGCGCCAGCAAAGCGGCAACGCCTCATGGCACAACAACAAAAAAACAGTGCATAACAGTACCGTCTCGAGCGCGGCTCACCGGTCGTATGGGATGCCCCGCTTGTCGGACAGCGCGAGCAGGTTCTCAAAGCTGCCAAACAGCTCGTCTGAGATGCTGCACCAGGAAGGGGGGAGGGAGGGAAGCTGAAGATGAGAGCTCGTGTGCACAGCGCGAGCAGCTTCTCACAGGTGCCAAACAGCTCGTCGGCAATGCTGCACCAGGAAGGAGGAAGGGAGGTGGAGGCTAACAGTGAGGGGCCAGGCCAGGTGCAGGCCAGCAGGTTCTCAAAGCTGCCAAACAGCTCGCCGGCAATGCTGCACCAGGAAGGGGGGAGGGAGGGAAGCTGAAGATGAGAGCCCGTGTGCACAGCGCGAGCAGCTTCTCACAGCTGCCAAACGGCTCGCCAGAAATGCTGCACACGGAAAGGAAAATGGAGCTCACTGCGATAGGCCAGGGTTACAGGCCAGCAGCGCAAGCGTCAGCGCAACCGCGACTGTGGGTGGCATAGCACGCAAGCCACGCAGTCATAACATTTTGAGAACCTAACCACACCCTGTGGTGATGTGTCACTGACCAAGTATGCGGGACAAACCAAGTATGCGGGACAAAAAGTTTGCTGAGAGACCGCAAAGAAGCTGAGCAACGCAGTCGCATAGCGGCAGCTGTTACGGCCCACCACCACACCAGACTCGCCTGCAGCAGGCGCATCCGTTTGCCAGCTCAATGGTATCTGCCAGGTCAGAAGTGGTGGCCGTGCCGGTGGCATCGGCGCCGTCCCTGCGGTGGCTGGCCGCACCCCGGATCAGCTTGGCGTCAATATTGACTGACGCCACGTCATTCACGATGCAGCCCACCTGCAGACAGTGGGTGGGGAGGGAAGCGAGGAGGCGAGGGGGTGGGAAGAAAGCGGGTGGGCGTGGGGCATGCACGCCGCGCTGCGCGGGCCCTGCCATTTGCTATCCACATGTACGCCGGCGCAATCGATCCTGGCTGCAGGGGCCCTCAAGACGCGCCAAAACAGCGGGGTGTGTGTGGTGCAGGTCCGCTGCTTGCGTGGCTCGGGCGGGTGCGCGGATGGCCCAGGGGGTGGGGAAGAGGGTGAGGCATGGGGGGACAAGCTGCCTGCCTTCCTGGCTGCCTGTGGGAAGCACGTCTGAGGCGCGTCACTTCAAAGGATTGGGGTTTCCAAGTAAAAACAGCCAGCAAGGCAAGACCCCACACAGCATGCCACAGAGCCGCCTTGCCTTCAAACCGGAGTTCTGCAGCACGTGGCGCAGCAGCGTGGTCTTCCCTGCGGCACAAATGGGGGCGTGTGGAGGGGTGCATGCGCACATTACCTACCTGCGCTGGTGGTGATGGCACCGGCAGGGCCCAAAAACAAGCTGGCGCCAGCAGCACCCAGCAGCCAGGCGCGCACGGTGCAGCAGCAGACGGATAACTCACCCGCGCCCAGGAAGCCACTGAGCATAGTCACCGGGACCGCTTTCACGGCAGAGCCGCTGCTGCAGACAGGGGCAGAGGCAGCCCGAGCCCGAGTCGTTAAGCAGGGCGGTGGGGTGGCAGCGGCGGCGGCGGCGGCAGCGGCCGCGGCAGCTGGAGAGGCGCGGCGGCCGGCCGGCTGCGGGCTCCAATTGGAGCCTGCCATGCACATGACAGCTGCAACGCGCTCGCTGCTGCGCTTTGTTGAACTGAGCAGGAGCAAACCCGCCAACCAAAGTGGGCGCGTTCAAGCTGCGGGCGTCGCCGCAGCGCCAGAGGCGATCGCCAACCCGTGAGATGCGCTTGAGAGCTGAGCCGGGCTCACCCTTCCGCCATTCTTGGTGCTCGCGGTTCACGCCTCGATCGAGCCTGATCGAGCCTCCTTCCTGCTGTCAAGTCCGTGGAGTGGCCTAGTCCTCAACCAAGAACAATCGTGAGACCGTGGTCGGTAGCGCCTGGTGGAGCGTGATGTCCATCAGTCCCCAGGGACCCCCACAATCCCAGGATTTCCTTCATTCCTACCACTCGCTTTGACGGCCTCAGTGCACATGCACGACTGCATTGGACCTCTACAGAAAGATTGCTGGGCGTGGCAGCAGCAGAACAGGCAAGGACCCGCGGCAGGAGGCCGCCGCCCGTCGGTGCTGCCACTGTGTGTACACGCAGCTTGTGAAGGCCCAGCCACACAAATCGCAATTGGTTTTTCGTCTGCATACCAACGACGCTTTCCAAGCCCAAGTCCCTCTGCTTTGGGAAGGGGCGGCATGGGCAGGCGTTACAAACCCACTAAAATTGCCCGACTGCTGCCAGCGTCGTCACTCACGCGGTGCCAGCGGCGCTGCAAGCCACCCAAACCCCCGCTAGTCTGCACACCGGCAAAGTGGATAACATGCACAAGCACCGCACCAGAAAGGCAAATTCCGAGGTTTTCTGCAGCCAGAATCATGCTTGCCACTCGATCTCGCCAGGCAGAGGACACATCCGCTTCCTACGCACACGACGACAAATGCAGGTTGGGTGGGTTCGTTGCCATAGCCGCACCTTTGCACAAGTGAACGACGTTATGCAATGTAAGCTTCGCATAGAACAACGGAGATTGAACCGGCCAGCCAGAAGAGATTCCTTGCCTCACAGCCACGAGCGCCCAGCGCCGCACAGCGTGGTGCCGCCGCTAAGCTTACCTTGCCATTTCCGCCCACCAGCACGTCAGAACACTTGCGATTCGCCTTGCACTTGCTTCAGTATAGCTCAATGTCCGCTCTCTGTGCAGCACGGCCGCATGTCGGCGCTTGCTGGAGGCCCAGCGCCCCCGCAGCTCAACGGAAAGCAGCGGTGCAACACGTGCATCGGCTGCACGCCGCCGAGGAGGGCAAGGGCGCGGCTGGCCCGGCTGAGACGCCGGGCGAGGCGCAACCCAGCATTTCCAGTCTGGCGGAGCAGCTCATGAAGGATCCGGCGCAGGCGGAGCAATTGCAGCGCATCACCGCGGCCGCACAGCGCGTGGCGGAGCTGCAGGCCGAGTCTGAGCGGCTGGGGGCTGAGATGGCGGCGGCGGCAGCGGAGCAGGCGGCGAGTGGCGAGGCAGCGGAGCGGCGGGCAGCAGAGGCAGCAAAAGCCATCATGGCAGAAGCTGAGGTGGCAGCTGCAGCCAAGTTGCTCCAAGCGGCGCAGCTGCAGGCGGAGTCGGCGGATTGGGCGCGACAGAAATGGGCCGGCGACGTTGACGAGGTGCGGTGAGGAGATATTGGGCATGCGCGAAGGCGGGACGTTGCGTGGCTGCTGTGTGTGGGAGTGGAATGTGTGCAAGGGAGGAACGAGGGTCTTGCACGTGCGCTGCTTGGGGCCTGTTGCACCTGTAACTGCCGACATCACCATGTCACGGGGGCGAGGGGCCCGCCGAGAGGCACCCTAGCCAGCACAGTCCAGCTTCAACCTTTCTGCATACCTCCTGCATCTCACTTATGTCTGCTTACACCTGCTGCAGGACAAGGAGCGCGTGGAGTCGGGCAAGGCGGCGGCAGCGGCAGGGCTGGGAGGCCTGGCAGCCACGCTCCCGCTGGCACTCTCGAGCGGCACGGGCGTCGGCGCCTCCCTGCTGGCGGTGGCAACCGCGGGGGTGGCCTCCGCGCTGCTGGGAGTGACGTATCGCTATGCTGTGCGCCAGGACGTGACCAACACACAGCTCAAGGTGCGCTCAAGCAGGGGTGAACCGAGGTTTCAACGGCTCCTGTGTGCCCCTCCATCGGGGCAGGGTGGGATGGCTTGCGCCCTGGGATGGCGCCGTGCGTGCCACATGGACTGTGCCCTGTGAAGCTGGCAGGCAGGGTTGCTGGGGATCCGAGCAAGCTGCAGTCAGCAAGTGGAGGGCGCACAGCGCGTTGCTGAGGAGCCCGGAGCAGCACTCACCTCACTGCTGCTCGCTCGCCGACTTCACTGAAAGGGGGCCCCTTCTGCCCCTCCTCCTTGACCCCCGGCCAGTTGTGTGTGTGTGTGCGTGTGTGTGTACCCCTTTTGATTGCCCCCATCCCATGCTCACTTGCGCCCCCCTGCAGGCGGGCGTGGTGGCTGCGTTTGGGCTGGTGCGAGGCCTGGGCCAGGCTGCCGGCATTCTGGCTGCTGCGCCTGGGAGCGCCGACAGCGTGGCAGGGCTGGATCTGTCGGTGCCTGCCCTGGGCAGCGCGGGGCTGGCGCTGGGGCAGTGCATGCTGGCTGCGGCGTTTGCAGCCACTGCTGTTGAAGTGGCCTTCCAGCAAGGGCTGGTCAAGCCCTTTGGGGCGGCCGGCAGCAGCAGCAGCAGCGGCGAAGAGGGCAGCAGCTGAAGGGCCCAGCGACACGGCGGAGCATTGTTGCAAGGGACGTGCGTATCCTCTGCCTGCAATGTCCGTCAGTTTTCTTTTTTTGTTTCGATTCCTGCTTTCGTTGTCACAATAGTGAAATGATACTGCAAACAATACTGCGAAGGAGGTGTCAAGGCCTGGTGGCCTGGTGGCCTGTGTGGGCGCGAGTCGGTATGCACAGCCGACAGCATGACACCACCGTCAAGGACCGACCATAGTTGGGAATGCCATAGTTGAGAACTTGTTTATGTAGATACAGAGAGCTGCGCCTGCTGCGCTGCGCCGCGGCGCCCACCGTGCCGCCGACACCTTCCCAACCTACCCCCGCTGCTGGCGGTGGATCGGGCCCGTCGGATAAAGGCGCGGCATGGACCCGAAGCCAGATGCCAGAAGCAAGCCAGAAAGCAGCAACACGTTGTGTGGAACCACCGCCACCTGGACATGGACCTTCCCAGCCCGCCCTTGAAGCCCGCGCCTTCCCATCAGCCATATCCTCACCCCTGTGCTGGGCCTAGCCCAGCTTTCGGCCAAACCATCCAGTTCGGAGAGGCGCGCCCGCACTGGCGCCTTGTGGAAGTATGTGCTAGGCCCTTCTCCATCGCTCGGCGGCCCCAGAACACGCCTTACACAGCTCAAGCAAAGGAATGGTTGAGCCTCGAGCGCAGCAGCCAGCGGACAACTCTCAACCGAATGGTCCCGCCCAGCGAACACCTGCGCGGGCGGCTGGCTCAGGTGAGGCCGGCCGGTTGCTCCATGGGCTATGAGATTGCCTCGGACTCCTGCGCGAGGCCCTGCAAGCGGCCCGCCTTGGTGGTGTGCTGGGTTGGCATTGTGGTGGGCTGCGGGCACGTGCGGGCGTTCCTGGGCCTGCTTCCCGCTGTAATAGCCGCCCATGGGTGGCTGTAGCGGCCGGGCGCGGCGTACGCGGCGCGGATGTGTACCATCCAAGGATGGCGCCAAGGCGCCGGCGGTGCAGCGACGCAGCGCATGCCCAACGCCGGTACGTGGCCAACCGCTGCTGCTCACCTCTGCTCGCTTGCCAACTACCTGCAGATGCCTCTCCCCAGCGGGGGGCAGCACCCAGCTGGGAAGTTGGCGGCGGCGGTGCCGGACGGCCCAGCACCCCCGCAGTAGACGGCGCAGCGCACGGCGGGTGGCGGAATGCCGCCCCGCCACCCTCGCCGGGGGGCCGGCAGCAGCAGCAGCGCGCCGCCACGCCAAGCAGCTATACCACACCCAGGGTTGCCGCAGGGTTGCTGCGCGCTGTGCGCACCGGCTCCAACTCGCTGTCCGGCTTGCTGAAGCGGCCCGCCACTGCATCAGCAGGCGGCAGCCCCGGCGGCGTCTCGCCGCTGTTTGAGGTGCGCGGCGCGGGGCTGGCCCCGCCGGAACCGGCGCGCCCCGCCACCACCAGCCACGCCGCAGCGCAGCCGCAGCGCCCCTCCCTGTCTGCGCACCAGGTGCAGCAGCAGCAAAAGTCCCATGCAGCTGCAGCGCCGCCGACGACATACAACATCCAGGCACGGGCAAGCCAGCGCACGGCGACTACGCCAGCGGCCAGTAGCCCACACACGTCAGCGCAGCGGCAGTCCGCTGTGGTCGCCGCACACGGGCTGGACCTTGGTGCTAGCCCTGCAGCAGCAGGCAGCTCGCCCGCTGTCTCCCTTGCGCAGCAGTTGGAGGCGGTGGCAGCAGCCTCCAGGACGGCGGAAGGCGTGCAGCAGCATCGCCAGCAGCAGCACCAGGGGGCACCCAGCCCCGCCACCAGCGCACAGACCAGTGCCGTCTCGTCGCGCTACAGTCGGAGCAGCAGCGGCGGCACTGGCGGGCGTGGCAATCAGCCGCCTGGCACCGCCCCGGCTGGCTTCTCCACCTATGTGCACTCCAACCCGCTCTACTCATCGGGCAGTGAGGCATACGCCAGGCCGCGGAGGCACCAGCAGCAGCAGGCCCCTCAGCAGCAGTCGCAGCGGGCGCCGCCGCCTGTGCGGGTGGCCGCCACCACCGCGGCAGCTGCTGCGGCTGCTGCCCCAGCGTCCTTGCCCCCCACCCCGGTGTCGGGAGGGACTTCGCTGCCCTCGGCCGGCAACACCCCTGGCGTGTCTCCACTGGCGGGCACACTGCATGTAAGTCTGGGCGCTAGCTGTGTGCTGCATGTGCCGGCGGGTATGCAACGGGCTGGGTCTGCCGCCGCTGCTCTTGATCGGTTTGCTGCTCTTGGTGGGCTCCCTGGCTGACGTCTCAGTACCGCTGCCTGTGCTGCTTGCCTCTCCTGCAGGCCGCCTCCAACCTGACCATGGTGAACGACAGCCGCCCCATCAGCCCGGGCCCGTTCCTCTCCACTCTTGCCAGCGGCGCGCTGCCCGACAGCGCATCGCGCAGCAGCCGCCCCGTCAGCCCGCAGTGCATGGACAGCTCGCCGCCTACCCCAGGCTCCTTTGCGCCGCTGGGAGCGGCCGCTGCTGCTGCTGCTCGGGGTGTCAGCAACCTCTCGCCCGTCAAGACGGCGGCAGCGGCTGCAGCACCGCAGCATTCACGCTCGCTGCCCAGCTCGCCTGCGCCGCCCGCTGCCACCCCTGCTCCCACGCCCACCGGCGCTGCTGCGGGGGCTGCCACCGCCTTCCGGCTGCCCATTTTCAACCAGGATGGCCGGCTGGTGGGGTACAAACAGAACAGGTGGGTAAACAGACGGATGTTTGAGGCAGGTGTTTCTGCCGCACCATCTGCATGGTGAGAAGAGGTGTGCTTGCCCATGCCTGGATGTGCCTAATTCACAGACATGCCCGCTTGTCTCCCTGCCCCCCCTGCAGCAACTTGATCTCCCGGCCTGCTGCTTGCATCAGCTCTGCGCCCTCCTCGCCAAACCGAAGCGGTCCGTCCGCCATAGAGACTTTTGCACACGCCGGCACCTCTGCCTCCACCGATGGCGCCTCCCCAACTTATGCCCAGGTGCGCACCCAAGTGCTGCTTGCTTTCGCATTGGCAGTAGCGGATATGTTCTGCCATCCGGGGCAGCAGCACCCTGTTCTTCTGCATGAGCTTGCATTTCCATTGTGCCGGCGGCGCTTGCTCACCTGGCCTGTCCATGTCTCTACCCCTTCAGGCCGCCGCCTCCGTGGCAGCAGCGCCCACGCCCACACCCGGGGACAGCAGCGACTTTGCTGAGCCCCTGGCGGACCCCTTCCGTGGCTTCCAAGACGCCGACAACATGGTGCCAGGTGGGGGCTGGGATGACGAGTGCTGGGGAGAGATCTGGGGGTGCTGAAGGGCGCCAGGTGCTGTGCTTGTGTTGCGCCCATTACCGCCGCTGCCTGCCCGCTGCTCAAGCACCCGTAATGTCGTCCCCACCCTCCAACCCCACTCCTTTGTCTTGTCACCTCCCCACTGCAGGGTATGTGCTGGGCCCAGTGCTGGGCAAGGGCGGCTTCTGCTCTGTGCGCAAGGCGCTGCATGAGCTGACGGGGCAGGTGGTCGCCTGCAAGCTCATCGAGAAGGGCAAGCTCAAGGTGGGCCCAGACGGGAGGGCTGGTGTGGGGCGTGGCGGGCTGAGGGGAGGGCTGGTGTGGGGCGTGGGGAATGCCTGGCAGGGTGACCATCATCGTGCGTGCGCCCTGCTGCTCTGCCCCTATTGAGACCGCCAGCTGTGCACTGGGCGACATCAGCTGTGTACCAACACACCGCCCTCTGGCTGTTAGTGATGCCCCATTTCCCCGCCCCCCACGTGTCCACTCTGCAGGACCCCAAGGACCGCGACCGCGTGGACCGCGAATGCCGCGTGATGCGCAACCTGTCCAACCATGTGGCGGTGGTGAAGCTGTTTGAATATGTGGAGACCAAGGACTATGTGTACATCATGATGGAAGCGGCCAAGCGAGGGTGAGGGCGGGATAGGGTGGAGGTTATTTGCAGGGCGGGGTGGCTTTGGTGCTGGGTGCCGGATGCACCGACAGGATGCAAGCGCGTGAGAGACCCGCCACTGTCGCACGGTGGAGAAGCTTTTCTCGCCCGCCCTGCTCTTACCCCCTTTCATCCTGTGCCTCCTTCCCCTCCACTGCAGCTCGCTGCTGGACTATGTGCGTGAGCGCAAGAAGCTGCCCGAGGAGGAGGCGGTGACCATCTTCCAGCAGCTGCTCTACTCGCTGCAGTTCTGCCACCGCAAGGACGTGAGTCCGCTGAGCTAGCTGCATGTGGCCAGGCGGGCAGTGAGCTCTTGGCAGTGCACCTGTGCTCTGTACTCCTTGTGCCTCACTGCCCATCATCATCACAGATGTGAAACTTCCTGGCTTCCCATCGCTCACTCTTACCAACCATGCGCTCCCTCCCCTCCCGCAGGTGGTGCACCGCGACATCAAGCTGGAGAACATCCTCATCAACTCAGCGGGCCACATGAAGCTGATCGACTTTGGCCTGTGTGGCTACTATGTCAACGGCAAGCGCCTGCGCTGCCACTGCGGCTCCCCGAGCTACGCGGCCCCCGAGATTGTGGTGAGTGGGAGGGCGGGGGCTGGCAGCGCAGGGAGTTGAGGTGCAAGCGAGGTGGGCGTGTGGGTCTAGCTCGCAGTGTCTCCCCGTTTCTGCTCTCACACCTCATGCCCCGCTTCCCCGCTCCCTTCCCCTGCCTCGCCTCCTCAGGCTCGCAAGGATTACCTGGGCCCACCGGTGGACGTGTGGTCCCTGGGCATCGTGCTGTTTGCCATGATGGCAGGCTACCTGCCCTTCCACGCCAAGGAGAAGAAGCAGCTGAGCGAGAAAATCCTGTCAGGTGCGGGAGAAAAGCTGTATCAGGGGCAGGCACAGAACGTTGCACAAGAGAAGTGCCCAGGTGGTGTTCAGCCAGGTGGAGTGCGCAGCCTGACTTCAATTGCTTGGCTGTGCAAGCCGTTTTTCTTGAACCATGTGTAACCTGTTCTGCCCGCGCAACCCGCTGGCCCCTGCAGGCGTGTACAAGCCTGCGGCCTGGATGAGCCCCGATGCCCAGGACCTGCTCTCCCGCATGCTCACTCTGGACCCCGACCAGCGCATCACGCTTGAAGAGGCGTGGGCGCACCCGTGGGTGACACGTGCGCCGCGGTGGGAGCCGCCTGGCGTGGGCGCGGGGCGCCTGTACCGCGCGCTCACCGACCCGTCCACTGGCGCTGTGCTGCCCGACGACGCGGGTGAGCAGCGCAGCAGCAAAGGGGGTCTCTGTGATGACGGGGAGGGAAGGGGGCTGGAAGCTGGTCCAGGAGTCATGCCTGTGTGACATGAAGGCCCTGCTGTCCTGCCCCTCATTCCGCACCCACTGCCCCTTTCTAAGCCTTGCTGACCCTCCCTTTCTGCCTGCTCTCTGCCACTTCCCTTGCTGACTGCAGTGCTGCTGCAGCTGGAGTCGCTGGGCGCTGATGTGGCAAACATCCGGCGCGCCCTCCGCTCCCGCGAGTGCAACAGCCTCACCGCCTCCTACCACCTGGTGTTCGAATCCCAGCTGGAGGTGAAGCGCTCATCTGCTGCAGCCTCTCGCGACGCTTCCAGCAAGCGCACAACACACGACCGCGCAGCCGCGGCGGCCAAGGCGGCCGTGGCAACGGCCGCCCAAAGGGCCCCCGCCCCCTCCACCGCAGGGGACTGGCAGTGGGACTTTGCATCCATCAACGCTGCTGCCGCTGCTGCCGCGGGCGGGTCCACTGGCGCAGAAGCAGGCAGCTCCAGCGGCATGGGCTCCCATGCCAGCGCCGGCAGCAGCAGCCTCCGTGGCAGCAGCTCGCCCGCCAGGCCACGCACCGCCAGCCTTGTGGTCATGCCCGTTGGCAGCCCCACCCGCTTTGGGCAGGAGGCGGCTGCGGCTGGCTACCTCAGCTCGCCGCGCCGGCACGCCGCTGCGGTGTCAACCGCGGCTGCTGGCTACAGCTGGGAGGCGCAGTACGGCAGCAGCCCCATGCACACGGCGGCCACGGCTCGGCTTGCAGGCCTTGCTGCTGCCTGCACAACCACAGTCACCGTCGCTGCAGGCCCAGACTGGGACATCAAAGCTGTCCGCCACAACACAGCAGACGCAGCAGGCGCAGCGGCAGCCGAGGCAGACATGCCCACCGGCCCGCCCGCACCCCTCATCCTCACAACGACCACCGTGGCAGACTGCACTTCACCCACCGCTGCCACCAAGTCGTGCTGCCTGTCGCCGCTGCCCACGATGCTGTCTCCCAAGCAGCTGCATCTGGTGGCAGGCAGCGGCAGTGGCAGCGCAGGCACCAGCGGCGACCACAGCCCTCCTATTGCCCAGGCAGTGTGAGCAGCAGCGCTGGCCGGGGGCGGCCCAATTTGTGCACGTCCTCGCCTAGCGCCAGCTCCATCAACATCACAGCCCGGCCCTCCTCGTCCGTCAAGACCAGTCCGCCCCACAGGACCCGCAGTTTAGGCAGCAGCTGTACATTCTCATAGGCAGGCCCCACAGACGACCCCAATAGGCACCACCCCACGACAGCAGTACCCCTTTCCCGTTTTGCCACGACTCCCTTCTCCCTGTTCGCCTCAGTTGTTCTCCCCTCCTGCGATTCCTACCCGAGATTCACCTCCCTGCGAGAGCCAGCCATGCCCAAACCCAACCTCTCTCTCAACTGTTCCCCACCCCCAGAGCGCGGCGCCCGCTGGGCCACCCGCCTTCCCCGCTGTTGCCTATTGTACTTGCTCCCTTGTTGTGGTTATTTCCCTTCCCCCTGCCCCTTTTCTCTTGCCCGCTGTGCAAGCCTATTTATGTGGCGCCAGCCCTCTCACTGCGCAATCCAAGCTGTGAATGAATGAACCATTGCTGTGTAACCAGCATCCCGCTACGGATTCAAAGTGATGCCCAGGGTGGCATGTTGAGCGTGTTGAACTTGACACCACGCTGCGTAGTGCAACCGCCACTGCAACCGCTGTGACGTCTCAGCACATGTTCAGCAGCCAGCCACACCCCTGTGCTTTGGTGGTGCCTCGAGGCTTACAAGAGTGGGTTTTGTACAAGTAGCAAGGGGCACATTTGGAACATGAAGAAAATGTGGAGAGAAGGAATCCATGGGAGAAGAATTGCAGGCGAAATGCCGCCATGATTTGCAGTGAGTCAGCTCGCAGTGAGTGGGTGGGTGTCATGTGGGAGCAAGCTGGGAAAGAGGCGCTGCCAAAAAAGAGCGAGTTTGTGTGTCGCATTCGTTCAGGTTCACAGCAATGCTGGAATGTATTATGATTGTGGCTAATTGGCCCCTTGTTGGGCCAGCCGTCGCTGACGGTGGCCTGGGGTGCTTCTTTGCAGCGGCTTTTCGGCATGCGTGCATGGCTTTCAGATTGGTCTGCGGGCGATTGATGGGACATGCTGCTTCAGGCGCGGTTGCCGGTTGTGGCGTGGAGTTTTAGAATCTGCAGGGCTGCCAGGATGCGCTGCAGGTGTGCAGGGTCGCTTGTGGTGCTGGGCGGGGTTGGTGGGGCGGCAGCTGCACCAGCCAGGTCGCTGCCCTGCCACTGCGGCTGCGGCGGCGCGCCCGCGCTCGGCGGCATGTGAAAGGGAGCGATCATCACCGGCAGCGGCACGTGGTGCGGTGCAGGCGCGCTGGGACGCCGGCTGGCAGGCGATGACAGCTGCTGCGCCAGCAGAGCATACTCGGAGATGCTGAGGGGGCCGCTGGCCGACAGGGGCAGCCCAGGGGGCGCTGCACCCGCCAGGAACATGAGGTGAGCCGGAATCGACGGTGCAGCGCCAGCTGGCAGGGGGGTGGATGCCGAGCGCTGCTGCTGCTGCTGGTGGTGGTACTGCTGCCAGGGCTGCTGAGGTGGCGGCGGCCTCCCAGCCATGGAGGACTGCATAGCCAGCCGGTTGAAGGGAAGGCAGGCCGCTCCAGCAGGCTCCCAGCTGGCGCCACTGCTGCTGCCGGCACCGCTGCTGGTGCCTGCCGACCAGCTGCTGCTGTTGGTGGCATCACGCAGGCTGTCCTGCTGATGGCGCCGGGCGTGCTCCTGGGGCGGCGGCGGCGGGCGGGGGTGCGCCCCGCCCTGCCCCGCTGCCCACTGGCCGGGTGGCGTGAAGCGCAGGGGGCCCACGCCGCAGCTGCGCAGCGCGGTGCACAGCGCGATGGCCTCCTGCGCCCTGTGGGTGGGCGGCAGGCTGGCGGCGTGCGCGTCAAAGGCCGTCAGCAGGCCCCGTGTGCCCTCTGCCTCCACCAGCTCTTTGCCCATGCGGCAAATGGCGCTGGCCATGTTGGCCATAGCCTGCAGGTGCGAGGTAGGAAAAGGGGGGAAAGGTTGAGCAGGGAAACATGGTCTGGCCTGCAGGAGGTGGCACTCTGGCTGTGCTGGCCGGGATGAGTGGCAGGGAAGACGGTGATGTGGCAGGGCGAAATTACAGTGTGAGACCGGCGTGACAAGGTGAGGATTTCGGGTGGGAGGGAGGTAGTGTGCAGATGTCGTGCTGGGGACAGCGAAGCAGCGTGCCATGCCGCACTCTCAACACAGCCACACCCATGCACTTGTGCACGCCGTGCCTCCTCAGCTCCCTCTGTGCCCCTCAGGCCCCGCCCTTCCTTGGACACTCCCACACACCTGCAGGTTGAACTGCCAGTACCGCCGCGTGCTCTCGGCTATGAGGATGTGCATGAGCGGGAGCACAGAGGGGCGCAGAGCGCCGCCCAGGTTGGCGCAGCCCACGGAGGAGCAGCTCAGGCCCTGCAGGAGGCAGCAGGCAGTGGTGGGAGGGTTACAAGCTGGTGGTGGCTGAGGTCTGCACAGTGTCCTCATTGAAGCAATCCAAAAGCCAAACAGCAACGCCGTTTTAAAAATCTGCCAGCCCTGCCAGCCAAAACCAACGCCCCACAGACAGGGTCCGCCCGGTCTGTTGGCCTGGACCCTTTGCATGCATCGCACACCTGCCCCCCATGGGACTGAACACACTGCACAGCTGTGCCGGTGGCGGCCGGACGTCACCCGGGGACTTCCCCCACTCCCTTCCGCCCTCACCACGCCATCTCCCTCACCTGCACCGCAAAGCTGCCTGAAATGCGCGCCACCACAAAATGCAGGGAGGCCAGGACGTCGGTAGGGACGGGGAAGGAGTCGCCGTGCTTCTTGCGCAGCTGGCCAAACGCCCTGCGGGGGAGGGAAGCAGCGGCAGGGGGAGGTTGCAGGTGAGGCAGGGGCAGGCAGGTGCTGGCGGTGCAGTACTATTCAGCCATGCTTTCTACACAGCTGGCCAAGGGGGTGGCCACTCAAGGCAACTGAATTGTTGTGAAGCATCCGTGGTGCCTGCCATGCGCAACTCACCACCACCCAACAATGCAGGCAACCCATCAAGCTACCCAGCAGTTCATGTGCCACCGCCCCCTCACCACAGCATGTTGGCCACCCCCTGGCTGTCGAAAGCAAGGCACAGCTGCTTGGTGCGCTCCCACATCAGCTGCACCGCCAGCGCCGACGGCAGGTACCCATCGGTGGCCAGCCGGCCGCAGCTGTACCTGTTGGACGGAGGGAGGGAGATGGGGGAGGGCAAGGGGAATGCAGGGGCAAATGAGGCAGCAGTCGGGGGGCAGATGAACAGGGGCCAGAACGGGCCCCCCTTCATTTGGGCAGCAGGCCTGGCACGGGAGCTGAGCACGGCATGATGAGCACATCCGGCCATCACACCTCCCGCCCCTCGCCCTTAAGCCGCCCGCCCCCCCCACCCACTACCACTGCCACAAGCAGGCACTGAAGGTCAAGCTCACCAGACGGAGCTGACGCCCTGCGCGTTGGGCTTGGCGGCGTCGGAGGGGGCGGTGAGGCAGGCGATGAGCGCGTTCTCCAGCGCCCCCACCATCTCAACGCTGGCTGGGTGCTCCGCCGCGTGCAGCTTGGCCACGGCCCACCTGCAGGGAGGGGTAGGGAGATGAAGCAGAGGGAGGGAGATGAAGCAGAGAGACAACTTCATTCAGTGGACACATGAGAACTCAAGCCCATTGGCGTGAAGGTTGCATGGTCAGCGTTCGAGCACAGCTGCTGCTCTGATTGCCCAGAGCCCGCCTGCCCCTGCTCTGCCCTGTCTCCTGCCCTTGCGTCAACAACGTGCACAGCCATGCAGCAGCACCCACCAGGCGTTGGCGGTGGACTGCGCGTTGAAGCAGCCGCTGTTGCACTGCTCCACCATCATGCCTGGAGAGGGGTGGGCAGGGAGAGGGAACGTAGAGGAAGGGGGGTGGGACGGGGCCGGAGGGTGCAAGGGAGATGAGCAGGCACTCTGATCAGGCACCCTGATCACCCCCAAATTGCAAGCTGGGGCCTGTGCTCAAAACACGCGTGCACCCACCTGCCAGCGCCTGGAACACAGGGGACGCCAGCACAGCCTCCTTGAGACCCTGCGCACGGCCACCGCCAGGGCCGCCCCCGTTGGCGCCGCTGTGCCCGTGGTGGTCATCGTTTGCCAGGAACTGCGGGTTGGGGCGTTGGAGGTGGGGTCAGAAAGGCGACATTGCGGCGGTGGGTGGGTCAGAAAGGCGTATTCATGCGCGTCCCACCCTGCTCCCCTGCTTTATTTCACGATTTGCTTCTCCGATTTTGGGTCTAGACATCCGGCCCTGCGGTCATGCACGCAGCATGCGCAGCACCCACAAACCGTCCAGATGCGGCAGCGTCACAGTGACGCTTGCGGCTGCGCAGATCTGTGCAATGCGACACGCGTAGCCTCTCGCCTGGCCCGCTGTGCTGCCCAGGGGCAGCGATGTGTGGCTGTCCTTGTGCTCGCAGCAAAACCGCCCAGCACCCACCTTGGCCAGGCGCTGCAGCGCTGCGGTGACGTTGATGCTGTCGAGCAGCGGCAGGTGGTCCACGACAATGCCAAAGATGTCCTGCAGGCATCAAGTGGAAGCAGCGGTGAGTGATCATTGTGGAAGAGGGTTCAACCTTTGAAGTGGGCAGCAGATGGCGAGGGCAGCAGATGGGTGCTGACCCTTTTTTTTAGAGGCACGGGCAGTTTGGTGGTGCAGCAAAGCCAGGTGACCCACCTGGGTGGACTGGGCCTGCATCAGCCGGGTATTGATGGCCTTGGCGTCACGTCGAGTGCAGGATGGCTGCAAATGGAGAGTTGGGAGGAAGGGAGCAAGGACAAGCTGTGAACGGGCACACGACCGCAAAACGTTGCAAGTAGAACGGGCACACGACCGCAAAACGAGCGGCGACGCCGCGGCACACCACTCTGCGGCACGTGCAGCACCCAGCACCCGCTTGCCTGCCAGCTGCCTGACTCGCTGCTGGATTGGCGAGACATGCAGGGGGAGAGGCTGGCGATGGAGGCGTGGCCTGAGCTCAGCGTCTGTAGGCAGCAAAGGGCGGGAGTGTACTGGGGTTTTCAGGATGCGGCGGCGGCGGCTGGCGGCGGCAGGGGAGGCAGGACCTCGGTTCACGGCGAGACAGCGAGACAGCGAGACAGCAGCGCTGCGCGGCCACACCTGCTCGGACGAGGGCTTGCGCTCCAAGGAGGCCGAAGCAAAAGGGCTCCGGCCCAAAGCGGGCGCAACGAGGTCGGAGGTCATTTTCGCGCGACTTGCGCTGGCGTCGCGAGGCCTAGGATGGCCTGAGAGGGCCTTTGAGCGATCAGGGGCCTCTTTAAAGAGACGGTTTGGCCCGCCAAGCAGCCCGCCACAGTCCTCGTGGTGTGCCGCTCCCCGCCTGCCGTCTCCCCGCAAAACTGAGGCTCCACAGGGATGGCCGAAAGCCGCGAACGATAGGTGCAAGGATACAAGTAAAGGAGCACCGACAAGGCAGCAGCTGGCCAGCTCAACTTGGCGGCGGCGGCAGCCCCAGCACGCCCAGCGCCGTATGCACTTGCGAGGCACCCAGCCCACCGCCAACTACTTGTAACGTTACATGCCACATTTCAGCGTTCTTTTTAACAGCGCTTGGGCAGAATCTGGATAAAAGCACAACAGACAGGAGAGCGCAAAGAGAGGACCTGATCCATTTGCAGTGGTTTGCGGCAACAACGGCATGCCGCGGCAGGGCGTGCAGGGAGCTTGCAAGGAGCGGAAACAATCTTGGGAGCATGCATGGGCATGTCTGTGCCTGAAGTATGGTACATTCGTGGCCTACAACTCATCAGAATCACTCAACGCCAGGGCCCCTGCTGCCAGATCCTGCCCCATCGCCAGCGGGTGGCCCACCGTGCTCCTCGAAACTCGCGGTGGAGTCCCCAGGGCTAGCACCCAGCAGCGGCGCCGCCTGGCTCCCCGGGCTAGCACCCAACAACGGCAGCGAATCTGTGGAACCAAGGGGCGGGGACAGGTGGGGTGGGGCCGCCGGGGTGTCTGGCGGCTGCACCTCCATCGCCTCTGCCATGGCTTGAGCCACTGCTAGCTTGGTCTCTGCCTTGAGCCCGGACAGTGCATCCCTGCCGTCAGCGCCCTCCTCCCCACTGCCGCTGCCAGCAGTGCGCCAGCTGGCAACGGTGCGAAGTGAGGTGGCGGCACTCAGGCCACCCTCGCGAGCAGAGGCCCACTCGGCGCCGCTGCTGGCGCGATCCGCATCCTGCCCACCGCCCGCCGTTGCCTCCTCAACTTCTTCAGCGCCGCTGTCTGCCACCAGGAGAGGCTTGTGCAGCTCGTTTGAAGCTGTCCCATCCAGCCCGTGCCTGCTGCGCACGCTGGCACCGCCTGCCAGGCGCGCTGTGCTGCCGCTCATGCTGCGCACGCTCGCACCGCCCCCCAGGAGCGCTGTGCTGGCGCCCATGCTGCGCACGCTGTGCGTGCTGGCGGAGCCTCCCAGGCCTGCCATGCTGGCGCTCGTGCTGGCGGCTGCCTGGCGCGCCGCGTCTGCCGCAGCCGCTGCGGCCGCCGCCTTTTGGGCTGCTGAGCGCTTCTGGCTGAAAGCCACGAAGAAGGAAGAGAGGCAGATGATGGCAGCACCCAACAAGCTGCGGGTGGGCAAGGGGAGGGCGCAAGGCAGGTGGAGGGGATTTGTCAAGTGGAGCGGAAGCAGGGAGGGAGGGGAGGCCCCGAGACGGGTTATGTGAGTGCACAGGCAGGCTGAGGCAGTGGATTCAGCAGTCACATTTCTCCACCCCCACCCCATTACCCCCACCGACGGATGATCGGGCAGAGCACGGCGGCCCCTCGTCACTTGACCACCCCGCACCAGCACATACCCACCCCACTGCAACGCAGCACCCACCATGACACTACCTTGAATGCAAACAAACACACAGCAGGCAAACCACAGCAGGCACAGCACGCGCACCTGAGGTTGTCTGGCACGTCGTGGAACACAAACATGTCGGCCAGGATACCCCAGATCACGCTGCACAGTGCAGGGGCAGGGGCAGAGGACGTGGCACGGTGAGTGAGGCACGCCACAATCACGTGTGTTGTCAAACATAATCATGTTGACAAGAAGAAAGCGAATCACATTGCACAGGACAGGGGCAGGGGACAAGAGTTAGGCCATGAGTTGACATACCTGCTACCCTCAGCCCAGCACACCAGTGACCCGTTTTCTGCTTAGTCTGTTCAGGTGAGCCACGGCCACTGTGCGGGTTGCCCCAGCAGCCTATGAAATCCACTCTCTCTCTACACAGCTCCCCCTCTCTCCACCCCGTGGGCCAATGCCCCGGCTGTGTCTGCCAGGCAGCTCAACAGCAGCCTATCGCCAAACTCCTTCGCCACTATACGGGCTGCCCCAGCGGCCCAAGCCACGTCAGCACCCGCTCCAGCACTCCACCCCGCCACCCTCTGTCTTGGCTCCGTCAACCAGCCCATTCAAAACGAACATGAGCTGACGCATGGCCATTATTCGGGCTGCCCGTGGCCTTACAAATCCACTGCCAACGCAGCTCTTCCCTGCTCGCCCTGCTAGCCACACAACTGAAGGCCAGCCCATTCAAAACCAACTGACCTGAGGTAGGCCATGGCCACGGCAGGCGCCGCCCTGGCGCGCTGCAGGCCGCCGGTGAGGGCCAGCTGGTAAAAGTAGCCCTGCAACCCGGGTCAAAAGCAAGGCAAAGGCAAAGGCAAAGGCAGATCCTCAGAATCAGGGCGGGCCGGGCCAGAGCGGCTGGCTGTGCTGGTGGTGAAAGCTGCATTGCGTATTTGAAAAGCAAGTGGTTGAGCCACACACAGCCTCCTGGCAGCTAGTGCCACGCCCAGAAATGAGTAGCGATGAACGCATGTGCCCCATGCGGCTCCGTGTACGCCGCATGGGCCTCCAACCACCGGCAGAAGGCGGCAGCCAGCACCAGCCAAAAGGCAGCCGCCAGCAACAGCCAGAAGGCAGCAGTCAGAAACAGCCAGAAGGCAGCAGCCAGCACCAGCCGAAGGCAGGTGTGCAATGAGCCAGGCTCCGCCTCTGCCCGTCAAAACCCATGCCTCCTTTCACACCCACCAGGAGGCCGCCAGTCAGCAGGGTGCCCCACACGGGAGGTGTGTCGGGTACTCGGAAGTTTTTGGTGGCAGCGCACATGATGCCTGGGGTGGGGTGGCAAAGCAGGGCAGACTAAAGGTGAGTGGGATGCAGCGCTGGGGAGATGGGAGCAAAACGGCGGGCACACAAGCCAAGAGGAAAGCAGCACTTCTTTTGATCCGAAAGTGTAACTGCCCATCCCCGTTTCCCCAGCGCTAACCCGCAAAAGGGCAGGCCGCCAAGCGAGTGCTGCAAGCATGCCAGGCTGGCTGCGCCCAAGCAGCCGCACGCGCTCTCTGCCGTCTCGGAGTAGTCGCACACGCCGCCTGGGCACAAGCAGACAAAATAGCCATCCAGAACAGCCACCAGAGCAGACTGAGCAAGAGCAGACAAAATAGCCACCAGCAGACAAAAAAAAAACAGACAAAAGAAGCCACCCACTCACCCGCTCCCAGGCAGCTGATGATGCCCTGCCCAAAGATGATGCTCGACATGCGCTCCTTGCTGCCCATGCTGCAGGGCACAGGAAAGAAGAGCCGCGGGACCAGGGCGGTGGAGGGGCTGCCGGGGGGCACGAACTTTGGAGCTGCCCACGTCACACGTCCCCTGACGTTGACCCCCCCCGTCCTCCACACCCAGCCCTCCTCCACACAACATACCCTCACGCGGGGCTCCAATGCAAGTGTGACCCGGGCCGCACCTCCACAAACCCCGCACCCAGTATTGCGCACAAGCGTACCTGAGTGCGCGCACAGTCATGCGAGACAGGCTGTTGAACAGCGCCTGCATGACGCCCACGGTGACGCCCACGGCGCTGCAGGGCGGGAGGGGCAGGGCGGGAGGAAAATGAGAATGAGAAGAAGGAGATGAGGATGGGTACCCCTTGAGGGTGTGGGAGTGTTGGAAGCCAAACAGGAAATGAAGCCAAAGTCACCGGTCAGCTACCATGGAAGGGCAGGGCAGGCCGTTTTTCAACCCCTGCCCTGTACACCTTCACTCCTTCACTCCTGCGTTTACCACCTGATGCCGTGCAAAAATCATTGCACAGCAAGGAGGGCTGCACCGCCGGCACCACCCCAACCAACCAAGGCCACCGAACCGAGCACACGCCTGCCTCCCAGCCTGCTCCCTGCACCCCTACACACCTGATGCCGTGCACCCCGTCAAACAGGAAGGAGGGCTGCGCCACCAGCACCACCTTTGTGCCAGCACCCCTCATCACTCTGCCGTCCACCCCGCGGCCACCCGCACGGACCCCACAACAAGCCCCCCCTCCCGCCTCCACCTTCTGCCCACCTGATGCCGTGCACCCCGCCAAACAGGAGGGCTGCGTCACCAGCACCACCATTCTCCCAGCACCCCTCATCACACTCTGCCGTCCACCCCCACGGCCACCTCTACGGACCCCACAACAAGCCCCCCCTCCCGCCTCCATCCCCCTGCTATTCATTTTGTGCTTGCATGATTCATTGAGCAGCACAGGTTTGTGCTGGACACGAAGTGTAACCCACCATCAGTCAGTCAGTATCCCCCTGCCTCATGCCCACCTGATGCCGTGCACCCCGCCAAACATGAACGAGGGCTGAGCCCCCAGCACCACGCCCAGCCTTGAGCCACACTGCACCCGCATGCCTCCCTTCCTCCACCCCCCTGCCTCGTGCCCACCTGATGCCGTGCACCCCGCCAAACATGAACGAGGGCTGCGCCACCAGCACCACGCCCACCATTGCCATTGGTATGCCCAGCAGGGTGCTGCCGCTGGTCTTCTCGCCGAGGATGAAGGGGCTGCACATCAGAGGGATGCAGGGAGAGGGAAGGGTGGGGTTTGAGGAGTGAGAGCTCAGCAGGGTGCTCACCCAAGCTTGCACCGACTGGCTGGCACCACCTGGCGAAACAGTGACAGCTGGGCATGAGTCCTGCTGGCTCCCTGGATCCTACATGTGAATGTGATATTGATTGATACCCCCCCCCCCCCCCACCTGAGCGCGGCCACAAAGATGGGTGACAGGAATGACAGCACGCTTGCATCCGCCAGGGGCAGCAGGCTGACTGCCAGGTAGAGGGAGGAGACGGAGAGGAAGCCGAGCACGCCACGCAGCACCAGCAGCCAGCGGCGGCTGCGGGGGGAGGCGGGAGGGGGCGGGCAGCCGTGGGGGTGAGGGGCAGGGGGTGGGGCAGGGGGAGCAGTGGGGGGAAGAACGCGGGCCGCTCAATACGGTGTTCATTGTAGCTCTGGGGCCAAGCAATCACTCCCATCAACGTGCCTTTGGCATGTTGATCCTGACAGGTTCCTGTCAGTAATACAGCAGCCCCGACACAGACCCACAGCCTAGTCACTCATAGCCCGCGTCCTTCATCAACAGCACTCCCGACCCCAGCTCGTTTGCTGTCTTCAAACGGGGTCACTCGACAGTAGAGCAGCAGCCACGACACAGACCCACACAGACCCACTCTTTGTCACACAAAACCCCCTTTACAAGCGCTCCAAACGCTCACTGGCGGTCCTTGAACGGGTTCACTCGATAGTACAGCAGCTCCGGGCCGGTGAAGAGCACCAGGATGAGTGAGCGGGTGAGCACGATTTCAAACACGCCGATGCCCTGGCTGCCTGCAGGCGGCAACAGAGGGCAGAAGGGAGTTGGGGAGGCACGCCCAATCAGGGCGCAGCAGTAGGCGGCGACAGAGGAGTAGAGGGAGAGCGGAGTTAAAAAAGTTAAGTTAAAGGGCACCGGGAGGTGAGGGAGGACGGTTTGCAAGGGGTCGCAAGCAGCGCTAGCAAGGCAGGGCTGAGATGCTGGATTCTGGCGCTCACAAAGCCAGGTGCAAGGCCGCCGCCCCACTGCCCGCGTGCCTCCTTGCCCGCCCCCTGGCACCCCCTCACCCTCACACTCTGCCACACACCTCGGTTCTACTGCTACATCCCCTGCTCACCTGACACCTTGGCAAACAGGCTCATGCCGGTGCCAAACACGGTTGAAAGTGCGTTGAGGAGGAGGCCATACTGCTCCCGCCGGTGCGCCCGCTTCTCCTCATGAGCCTGCTCCAGCAGCCGCTGCTCAAGGTCTTGAGCCTCTGGATCGATGGTCAGCCGGCTGGCGGCTAGGGAGACGGGGTTGTTGGTGGGGGATCCATGGGCCAGCAGGGGGGCGCGCAAGTCGGAGTCGCCGCCGGTTGCGATCTGCAGCGGTGGGAAGCGGCGGCGGCGGCGGCGGCGGCAGGGGGCCAGAGGCAGGTGGGTCACGTGACAGCAACCCTGGATGTGGAGCTGGCTGCAGATTTAATCCTCCGCTGATGTGCAGGGCACCGGAGGCCGGCGTAGGAGGGTTGAGACTTAGACGCGTGAAACACGTCGCACCATGACACAGTCTCAGCAGCTCCCGCTCAAGTTCGCGTCTTCGAACAGCAAATCGATCAACCTTGAGACCTATTCAGCCGATCAAAGTACAGAGCCCGACAGGAATCAGAAGAACATTCTTTCTCGGCGCTCGCGCAATCTGCGGGCGAAGCTGTATGACTGTAAAAGGACACCGCGATGCTGACGACCTCCTAGCACTCTCCCGTGACTTGATTTATTCCATTGGGAAGTTCCGTGACACTCGCACCACAGCGCGCCCTGGCTCCATGCCTCCACCTGCGCCGCCGCCTGTCCCGCCGCCGCCGCGCCGCCCTCTGGCTGGCCAGCAGGGGAGCCTGGCAGAGCCCCTGCTGCCCCATCGCGCCAGCGACGGGCGCTCAGATGCAGGGGACAAAGCAGAGCATGGCGGGGAACAGCACCCCACCGACGACATCGGCAGCGGCGACGGTGACAATGCCGGCGGTGGCCAGGCGGGGCAAGTGTCAAAGGTCATGGCAAACCTGATCAACTCTGGCATCGGCACCTCCACAGGTAGTGAAATGGGCTTAACTCTACTTCTTGGCAGTCTCCGCCTGCAGTGTTTCTTCAACTGGTCGCCACCTGTCGGGAAAAGCAGCCGCCCGCTGCACCACCACTCTCACTTTCTGGTGCCCGAGTGCCGCTGCCGCCGCCGGTGCCAGTGCCGGTGCTTGCATCTTCTGCAGGGCGTCCTGCCCCCGGCTGCCCGGCAGTTCAACAATAGTTTCGGTTTACCCTGCCTCGACCCGGCATCATAACGCGACAGCGCACGCCCCCTCCTCCCCCGCCTGCCCTGCAGTGGCGATGCCTCTGGCGGTGTGGACGCTGGGTGTGGGGGTGGCTGTGGGGGCCATGCTTCTGCAGGCCACGCTGGGGGTGCTGGCCAACCACATCATCTCCAGGTGAACAACAGATGTTGGTTTACTTTGGGCTTACGTGATTTGGTGGACAGGTCGAGCGTGACTGCTGGGAGGGGCAAGAGCTCGAGTTGGGTGTGCTTTGCTTTGCTTGCTCAATCCATTGCATTTCAAGTCCAGGGGGAGCCAGCAAAGGTTTCATGGGACAGGGTGGGGGGGTGAGTGTCTCGGAATGTAGTTTTTGGCAATGAAAAAGGAACTGTGCTGCTTAACATCTGCAGCTGAGTATCAGGTTGTTCCCCCGCCCTCCCTTCACACAGCACACACGCTCTGGTCGGGCGCTTGCCTTCATCCCCTGCAGGGAGAGCGACCGGGAGGGGGCAGATTCGTATCACGACCTCATGTGCTCCCGGTACGGCAAGTGGGGAGGCCGTGGCGTGGCGGTGGCACAAGTGAGTGCGAGCAAGTGCGGCTGGGGAGAGGGGTGGGAGAGGGGGTGCAATCGAGTGTGTGTGCATTCAGGAAGTGCTGGCTGACAGTTTGAGGCGCATGCCTCGTCAACCTCGCAGGATTTGCTTCGTCCTGAAGTTGATCCCTCTTTCAGGGGATGTGCAAAGCTGTAACGACTAGACTAGTTTGAGGCGAACGGCCAGATGGGTGTGTGTTCTGTGCACAGACGCAAGCTACACTGGGGCCCCGCAATTTCCATGAGAGCATGCTCTGCTCTGCTCTGCTCTGCCCTGGTCTCATGTGCCCTCGGTTGCGGTGTCCTACAGCGTGCCTGGCTGGTCACACTTCGATTCTGGCACCCCCCTCCTCTCTACCACTGATGCTGTCTTCCTATGCACTCGTCCTCCCCTGCCCTCCCCCTCCTCTTCAGATGGTGAACTCCTCCCTGGGAAAGACGGTAGTGTGGCTCATCATCCTGGCGGACCTCATCGTGGGAAGGTGGGCGGAAGCTGGGTACTGCAGTAGGCAGCGTGCATCGTGGGCAGGTGGGCGGAAGCTGGGTCCGGTAATGCACGGTAGACAGCGCGAGCAGGTGGGGTGTAAGCCCCTCCCCCGCATCTCGTGCAGTGTTTCACTGCCGGCAAACACTCCCTCCCTCCCTTTTGCCTAAAGTTTGGCGTTGGCACCGCACTGCTGACATAGCTGCTGCAGCCCGCCGGGGGCATCAAGCAAAACTCTTCTTGCCCCTTGTCGCTTTCCTCCCAACCCCTGCTCCGTAATCCCCCCCTCCCTGTGCACCTCTTGCAACGGCATCAGGCTGCTCCCAGAGCTGCTGCACGCGCTGCACGCGCTGGGCATGAGCACCTGCGCCTCTCCAGGCGCAATCACATCCCCACCCCTCCTTATTTCCCGCCCATGCAGCTCCGGCGACGGCACCGGGCTGCTTCCAGAGCTGCTGCAGGCCGCCGGGCGTGGCGACCTGGCCTCCTCGGATGCCTGGTTCATGCGCCGCTGGCCCTGGATCCTCCTGCTGGCGGCAACAGCCATGCCCGTGGTGTCGGGTGCGCTCCCTTCTGACAGCCTGACAGCTGGACAGCTGGCTTGCAGGCAGCTCTGTTGCTGACGAGGTTTCTTCTGCCTGGACAGCCAGACAGCTGGCCTGAAGTGCTCTTTTGCTGACGAAATCCCTGCGCCCCCGTCTTTGTTCCGCACGCCTCAATCAAGACCACCACAAACTGTGTACCCCCCGTGCTGCAGTGCGCAGCCTGGACAAGCTGTCGGGTGTGAGCCTGCTGGGAGACGCTGCCGTCACTCTGATGGCAGTGACTGGACTCGTGCTGACTGGTGAGCTATAAAGTAGTGCTAGGCGGGCACCAGCCCAGCTCCCGCCGTTGCAAGCCACGATGTTGCGACCAACCCACTCTCCCCGTCCCCCCCCCAAGAGGGGTGGGGGGGGGCTGAAGCAGGTCTGGTGTGTCGTGGAGGCCGTGGCCGTGACAGCCAGGCGGACGGCTGCTGCAGATCCACTCCTTGCACCCCACCCCGTTCAGCCTTTGGATCAGCCTTGAAACCGACTGCTGCCTTTCCACCCACCAACCCCTGACTGCTGCACTTCCACCTACATTCCCTCCTGACTGCTGCCTCCCACCCACCACCCCCCTGTTTCTCCCGTCTGCAGGCATGGCTGTGAAGCAGGGCAAGGCGCACGGCATCCGCTGGCTGCCCAGCAAAGGTGAGAGCCCCATTTTTTTTTTTTACTATTTGGTACTAAATTGTCACTAAATTAAAAGAAAATACCAGTTTAAATACACCCACACCGGCAGCAGCACATCACATTTCCTATTTCTTTGCTACAAACTACACGACACACTCACACCCCACTCTGTCCCATGAGAGCCTTGCTGGCTCCCCGCTGGACTTCAAATGTGACTGGTTTGTTGATTGAGCAGGGAGGGCAGGCACACACTACTGAAAACGACAGCTAGTATGTGCACAGCATGCACAGCGGCTGCGGGCACACCCTCAGCGCTCAGCCCACGTGTCCAGCCCGCTTGCAGCTAGCTGTCATGGGGTGCCTCGAGCCCACCTGCCCTCCCGCCCCGGTGCTTGCTGCCGCTCCCAATGCTGCAGAGGACGCGGGCGTCAGCTCCCCCGCCCGCCTGGCCCTGGAGGTGGTCTCCGTGTTGCCAGTCATGATGGGTGCCGCCTTCACCCAGAACAACATCAACAGCGTGGTGGGTGGGGGAGGGGACACTTCTTACCACATGGGTGCAAATGTGATGCATGAAATGATTGCCTGCCTGTATTCACATCCACACAGAAGATTTCATTTTTCACACAGAACGACATCAACGACATGGTGGGGTGGGGTGGGGTGAGAGGCTGTAGAGGGAAATGCACCAGGCTCCGGGCACATTGCACGCGCATGTCTCGGCCTTCCGCGCCTGGCGCTGGCCTTGCCCACCACACCCGCTCCCGCGCCCCTCACACTCACACCTGGCTTGGCCCTTGCCCACCTGAACCGCGCCTCTTGGCCCCCCTACCCGCCGTGCAGATGGGTGAGATGCGCCCCTACCGGCAGGGCGTGCTGGATTTCACCCAGGTAAGACACGCTCTACATTCCAGCGCGGGGGCGCTGGCCGAACGCCGTTATTCCAGCTCATTCCAGCTCATGCCATCTTCGGACTTCCAATTGTAGAGCGGCTGCTGGCTTGGGCTGTTGCCCAGCCGGCCCCTCTGGGGTACTACGGAGCATGCCTTCATCCCGCTTGCAGCGAGCCATCAGTTGCTTGTGCTGCCTGTGGTGGCTGGATGCCATACATCGCCCCGCCCTGCCCTGCCGGCACCACCTCCATGGACCCTCTGCAAGTGTGTGCCCCGGCGGCCCTCCCTGCTCTTGCGCGTCAGCCCGCACTGCACTGACCCCCCACTGGCATGTGCTCCCTGACTGGTGCCTCTGGCTTCATTTCCTGTCGGTTTCCTCAACACCAAGCCCTCGGGCTGTACTTTTCTTCTTCTTCTCCTGACCCCCCACTGGCATGTTGCCCCTGCTGCACGTGCACACCGTGCAGGCTGCGGCTCGTGTTGTCACGATTGCCGTCTTCCTCACAATCGGCATTTCGAACTACGTGGTGTTTGGCCCCAACCTCCAGGTGTGTGTGTGTGTGTGTGTGGTGTGGATGCCCGCGGGCCGTGCTGATCCATCATTGACAATTACAGCGCCTCCAGCAGCCCGGGCGGCCCGCTGGCCAGCAGTTATTCATTCCTCCTGTGCTTCCCACCCTCTCCTGTACACTCCTGTGCACTCCTGTGCAGCCCAATACGTTGCTCCTCGCTCCTCCTCAACCGCGGCCGTTTGAGCCTCGGGCACCTGCTGCCAGCTCATGCCAGCAAGCCCTCACTTTCCATACGTGCTTTCCAATTCGTGCCTATACACCTTCCTTTTTAACCCTGCCCTGCAGCCTGACGTGCTGATCAACTACAGCGCCTCCAGCCTGGGCGGCCTGCTGGCTGCCAGGCCCGCCCTGTACCTGTCGGCGGCTGTCAAGCTGTCATTCCTCATCAACGGCCTCGTCTCCCTCCCCATGTACCTGTGGCCCTACCAGGTGAGGCAGCATGGGTTGGGGGTGTCTTATCTTAGTGATTAGACAGAAGAGGGGGAGGGGGGATCTAAAGCAGATTGAGGTTGATGACTCGTCTCTCCCTCCCCATGTACCTGTGGCCCTACCAGGTGGGGCAGCGTGGGTGTGGGGCTGGTTTTATGCAGAGACAGGTTTATACGGGTGGTGGGATGAGGCGGGAACAGGATGAGGTTGAAGACTCGTCTCCCTCCCCATATGCCTCTGGCCCTACCAGGGCTGGGGGTTGTCTATCTTAGTGCTTAAGCAAAAGAGGGGGAGGGGGGATCTTGGCGCAGAATGAGGTGGAGGCCGCGTCTCCCTCCCCCAACACCTCTGGATTTACCAGGGATCATTGGAGTGGGCAGCTGCAGTGCACGGGACGTGTGCGGGGTATCGGGGGAGGCAGCAGGCAGGGTGGGCCTGGTTCAGGCCTGGTTTGACTCTGCATTTAACAACCCTGGCCCAACTTGGTGCGGAGTGGGGAGATGGGCATCTGTGGTTGCACTTGCTGCAGCGTGGTAGCATGAAGGAAAGATGAAGAGGCACGTCTCCTGCCCCTCGTGCCTGCTCGCCTCCCCCCTGGCTGTCCCCCTACCACTACAACCAGCACTCCCCACTAATCCCCACTGTGCCCACCCCACCCCGCTCACGCCTGCAGCGCAACCTGTGGGCCGCTTTGCCCCGAGAGTCCCCCGACGCCCGCATGAGCGACCCACGCTCCTTTGCACTCACCAACCTCGCATCCCTGGCGGGTGAGCGGGGTGGTGATGAATGTGTGTAAACCTCCGGGGGTGCCACAAATGGCTAGAATCGGGCGGCCCCAGCTCATGTGCTGCCGCCAGCATTGCCTGCCTGACGCGGGTGTGGAGGGCGGGGATTGGGGTGGGTACGGACTGTGTGCGCAACCTTGTAGTAGCTTGGGTGCTAGAATTCAGTCGTGCTTCAAACTGCCGCTGTGACGACACAGTACTGCCTTTCTACCCTGATGATGGCCGAGGCACGAGGCCAGCCATGTGGGTTGTCCAGGCAGGGGTCTGCATTCACTTTATCCATTACAATTTCAGATCATCGCTGCACGTTTTCGCAACTCCCTAAAAATGCCCGTTTCTGTTCTCCCTGTGCCCCCTGCAGGCTGCACCCTGGTGGCGCTGCTGGTGCCCTCCATTTGGAAGCCGCTCAAGCTGCTGGGAGGCACAGCAGGTGGGCCTGAGGGTTTTGGGTTTTTAGGGTTTTTGGGTTTGGGTTTAGCCCTATCGGTGGGCGCATAGCCTGCCTGCTCCCTGCACACCCTTCACATGGGGGGGCATCCCCTGCCTGCTCTCGAGAGCCACCGCGGGGTGGCCCCTGTGCACAGCCTGTGTAACGTGGTGGAATAGGCGGGGATCGTTACCCCTCCCTGCATGGCAGGGGAGTGCAAGGTTGCACACATGTCCCGGATAGGCATGGCCTATTCTGCCACGTAACAGCCTGCCTGCAGCTCCTCACATCGACGGGCAGAGCCTGCATCCCGTGCCTCACCAGCCTCCGCCTGCCTGCTCTTGCGCAGCACTGGAGTTGCCTCTGTGCACAGCCTGCACATGGGGTGCTGCCAGAAATTGGGTGCAAGGCGGCCTGCTGCCGCCAGCCACTGTCTTTCCTTGGTTGGTACCGCTCCGCCCCCCACCCTTCACCGGGGCGCCCGCCCCCCGACCACCTCCCAGGGCATCACCCTCCTGCTCTGCTTCCTGAAACCTGTCGCACCGCCCCCCACCCACATTTGTCTGCATGGACTTTGTCTTCCCCAGCCTCATTGACCTTTGCCCGTTGCCAGACTCTGCTCCCCACGCCTGCCCACTGCTCCTGAGCCCCGCTTCCGCTGCTTCTTACAAAACTTCCCCCCGCGTCCTCCCCCCCACATCCGGCTGCAGTGAGCTGCATGGCTTTCGTCTTCCCTGGCTTGATCGTGCTGCGCAGCCAGGGCGGCAGGGGGCGCACCGGTTGGGACCGCGCGCTGTGGGCGCTGGGCTGGGTGCTGGTGGGGGTGGGCCTGCTGCAGGCAGCCGCCAGCATTGTGTCCCAGTTCACCTAGGCTAGGGGCCTCTGCTGAGGCCACCTCGAAGGCTGGCGGGCTGGAATGGGGCATTTCAGAGGCAGGCTGCAGGCAGAAGCGGTGGGGCGCAGGGCGTGCGCTGTCCGTGGAACGAATGCTTGGCTTGTGCTTGGCAATCACAAGCTGGAAATGTGCACTGCAGTTTGCTGGTTGGGAGGATATGTGTACCGTAAGCAGCTTGCGTGCTGTTGCTCACATACGTTGCAAGTTGCACTGTAAACCTGGAAAGGAAATCACGGGGCCTTGGTGACAAGGTGGACGGTAAGCGCCGCCTTGAGAAAGATCTTTACAATACCCACCCAGAGTCAATATGGGTTGGCACGGCGCTAAAGCACTGTTCATGCACAGCAGAGGCTTGAGAGCTGCGGCAGCATGGATACAAGGCTGCCTGCCAAACACGCGATGCAAAGCAGACCATGCGTGGGAAACCGAGAAGCTGGGTAGGCAGGCACTCAAGCGGTCGAGTGTGGTAGCTTTGGGACGCTGCCAGGGCAACAACACAATGGAAAAGACATAAAGCAGAGCTAGCTGTCTTGCACGCAACAAAGACGGCAGGGCTGGTGTGCACAAACACACAACAGGGGAAAGCAGGGCGAATATGTGCAGCCCTCAAAGGACAGGCCACACAGGGGCAGGGCATAACAGTTGCACAAAGAGAAGACGCTTCTGCTGGTGCATCTTGAGGATCATGCCCCAGGGAACCCAGGGGCAAGCGTGATTTGAGCGCTGGCAGCACCAGGCCTTCAAGGCATGTAGATAGGTGTGACGCTGCTGGCCACCCTGCGGCACACCGGGCAGCCCTTCCCACGGCACCGCTCTGCACAGGGCTTGCAAAAGGCAAAGTGCCCGCAGGGCAGCAGCGCGGCACTGCGGGGCGCAGCCCAGCACACCGCGCAAGGCTGCTCCTCCTCCCCCCTGGCCTCCTGTTTTGCCCGGACTTCCTCCAGAGTGGCTTGCACCTGCACCATCTGCAGCTTGAGCTCCGCCTGCACGGCTGAGAAGGCTGCGGCGATGGGTCCCAGCCCACGGCCCGCTGACAGTGCCACCAGCACAGCATGCGGCTGGCCCTGCTGAATAGCCGCCATTAGCGGCCCGGGCGGCGCCACGTCAGCCCCAGCAGCCACCAGCGCTTGGATGGCTCCGAGCGCTGCCTCGCTGTCAGGGTCGACAGCTGCCAGCGCCAGCGGTGTATGGCCCAGGCTGTCCTTGCAGTCCAAATCGGCGCCAGCTGAGGCTAGCACCGGGATGAGAGCGCTGGATGTCTCTGCACTGCTGGCGCCGGCCCGTTGCACAGCCCAGTGCAGTGCAGTGCTGCCGCTGGCATCTGTTGCATGGATGTCTGCCCCAGCGGCGAGTAGTGCCCGAGCGCCCGCCACAGCCAGGGACGCATCTCTGTTCATGCACGCCACCATCAAGGGAGTGCAGCCGTTTGCATCCCGCACATCGGCATCTGCTCCTGCCGCTGCTAGTGCAGATATGGCTGCAGCGGCTGCCTCGCTGTCGCTGTTCTGAGCCGCGCGGTGCAGCGCGGTGCCAATGCCGGCAGCGCCGGCGCTCATGTCGCAGCCGGCCGCTGCGAGGGCCTTGATGGCAGCTGCTGCTGCGGCTGCGCTGGAGTTCAGGGCCGCGGCGTGCAGCGGTGCGTGGCCTGCTGAGTTGGTGGGGGACAGGCTGGCGCCGGCTGCCGCCAGGGCAGCGATGGCTGCAGCTGCGGCCTCCGGACTGGCATTTCTGGCAGCGTGGTGCATGGGGGTGTCGCCGTCGTCAGCTGTGCTGTCCATGTCAGCGCCGGCAGCAGCCAGAGCCCTTATGGATGCCACGCTCGTCCCGTGAGCGCTGAGCCCAACGGCACGGTGCGCAAGTGACTCAGAGTCCTCAAACGGGCCCAGGTGCATGAACAGCGGTGCACCAGCGGCAGCCAGCCGGCTGATGGCCCCAGGGCAGCTGTCCACGGCGCGCTGCAGCAGAGAGTAGCCAACATGGCCGTCTAGGGTGGCCCCAGCTTCCAGCAGCGCCCTGATGGCTGCTGCTGCTGCCTCGCTCTTTGGGTTGACAGCTGCCGCTGCCCACACAGCCTCCTGCTTCTGACGAGCGCCCTCGGCCACCAGTGCTGCCACGGCTGCAGCCGCTGCCTCGGGGTCTGGGTTGCATGCTGCGCTGCACAGGGGAAACCCCTCCCTGCTCGATTTGTTCGCATCGGCACCCTTTGCAAGCGCTGTGTAGGTTGCGCCCAGGCATGCCAGCCTCCCAGGCGTGCGGGCAGCGTTGACAAGGTTGAGCTGCGCCTGCGCTGCCGACACTCGCCCGACGCCTCGACCCATGGCCTGCGTGGAAAAGGGGTCCTGTTTCCCTTGGAAGAGTGCCTTCGAACCTCTTGGCCCTCGCATGGCTAAGCCGATCTTGTGTGTGCAGCCATGTCTCCTGCCACAAGCGAATACTGGCAAGGGTCCAAGGCTCACTCCTGCCACGCTCACCTAAGGTGGGAGGGCTTGTGGCAAATGGGGCACTGTGGCTCCTTCGGCCTCTATTTAGCACAACAAAACCTTTCAAAGCTGGGTCGCACAAAACAATGGCTTGCTGTTGGGCCATTTTCTGCGTGAGCTGGCGCCCACAAAGTCAACACAGCTGACAGCCAACACCGGCGCTGGCCCGGCTGATGTCCGGCACACTTCATTTAAGGAGCACAGAAAGGCAACAACGGCTGTTAAGGACGAACAACAAGCTTCATCTCTCACATCTGCTGTGTGTTCCTACCCCTTTCAGGGCTGCACTGAAAATGAAAGTCGAAGGTGAGAGGAGCGCCGAATGCGCTGTGGCCACTGTGGCTGGGCCTTGGACGGCCCCGATTAATGCACAAGCATGAAGGCGCCATAACACATTGTGTTTGAACTTACTACAGGCGCCCTTCACAAAAACAGCGCGCATGCCAGCCCACAGAATCAGTCTTCGTAGCAGAACTGGCGCTCGACGGCGGGAGCGCACGACATGCCATGCGCTGGGCGGCCCCTGCCGCCTCCCGGACTCCTGCGCGCCCTCTGTCTAATTGGTCGGCTCCCTTTTGCATCCACACACGTGTAGAAGCCATGGAGGCGGGCCCTGGACCGCACAGCCTGTCGACCCCGCCGCAGACCGGCACCACCATCGTGGCTTGCTGCTATGCCGGCGGCGTGGTGATCGGCGCCGACTCGCGTGTCAGCACCGGCACGTACGTCTCTAACCGAGCCAGCGACAAGATCACCTCGCTCTCGGACAACGTGTACCTGCTGCGATCGGGCTCTGCAGCAGACACGCAAGCAGTGTCGGACTATGGTGGGTAACAAGCTCACTCGCTGGGACCGGCAGTCGCCCGCGCAGATCGCTTTGCGCGCCCTTTGTCTGAGCGCCGCTCTCCCCTTCCCCGCCCTTCTGCAGTGCGGTACTTCACAGAGTCGCACGAGATGCAGCTGCAGAGAACGCCGACGGTGCATACTGTGGCCAACCTGGTCAAGGAGGTGCGCCGGCAGGGCGGTAGGCGGCATCGGGCAGGGCAGAGGCGGACGGCCCAGCGAGGACAGGAGCAGCTGCTTGGCCGCAATGCGCATGATTAAACTGTATATCTGAAGCGATGCACACCGTGAAACTGCAGCCAGTTCTGCTGTCGAATTGCCTGCAGCGCGCTGGCACTGCCTCGTGGCACCGCAGCTCGTCGGCCGATTGCCGCTGCCGCTGCCCGGTGCCGCTGCATCTGTCGCTCCTTTTCGCCCTCGAGGGAACTCCTGCTTCCCCTCTGCCATGACCTGCAGATGAACTACCAGTACAAGCACCTTGTGGGGGCTATGATTGTGGCGGGATGGGATGAGCAGGAGGGCGGCCAGGTGCGGATGCATCTTGTTGGGGCCAGGGCACGGCAGGCCTTCTCGACTGGTCGATTGAGCAGAGGCTCGACTGCTTGATCAGGCCCTTGTTGAGCAGAGGGAATCTTACGCGGCAGGGACGTGCTGCCGTGGTGTCAGTTGGTAGTGCACTGCTGCAGCTTGGCCTGGGCATAGCATGCGGCAGGGATGGTGGCAGGTTGTGGTGCATTTCGTGCAGCTTGTCCGGCCATCGCCACGCCCCATGCTGGTGGGCAAGCTTTGGGCAAAGGCATGGGCCGAATGGGTCCTCGGTTGGGGTCCCTGGTCTGGGGTGCAGGCATATGACTGCCCCCTTGATGGCACCCTCATGAGCTGCAACCGTGCGCATTAGATACGGGTTTTGCTCACACACCCTGCTGATTGGGCGTTTGCAGGTGTATGGCTGCCCCATCGGCGGCACCTGATGTTGCTTCTTTGGCACAGCATCAGTTGCAATGTACTCAGTTCACTCACACAACTGACTGCTGCAGGTGTACGGCTGTCCCATTGGCGTGACCACCACCACCATCAGTTGCAACTCTGCTCGTACACATTGGTTCCCTTGCATCTGTTGACTGGACTTCTGCAGGTGTATGGGTGCCCCATTGGCGGCACCATCTCACGCAAGCGCTGGACCACCGACACTCTGCGCTGCTTCATTCACAAAATTTCTGTTGTGAACGTTTGCAGGTATATGGCTGCCCCATTGGCGGCACCATTTCGCGGGAGCCCTGGACCACCGACGGCTCGGGCAGCACATTCCTGTGGGGCTTCCTGGACTCGGAGTTCAAGTGAGAGGGTGGCGCTGCTGCGGTTTTGTACTGACAGGGTGGTGCTGCTGTGGTTTTGTACTGACAGGGTGGTGCTGCTGTGGTTTTGTAGTGACAAGGTGGTGCGGTTTTGTACAAGTGGACAGTTTTCTGGGGCTACTGTGGCTTCCTGGACTGAAGTCTGGAACAAGAGTGAGCAATCGGAGGCTTGGATGTTTGGTTGGGAGAGAAGCCGAGACCTGTGCTGGTCTCACACTAAAGAGGCAGAGAGTGCTAGGGGTGCACCGGTGCTGTGCAGCAGGCATGCATGCCTGGACAGGCCGCCGCTGCTGCCCTGGTACACACTGTGCTGTGAGCCGGCAACAGGCCAACCGCCCGACCTTTTGCTCTCGTTCTGAACCTGATCTCCGCCGCTGGCGCGCGGCTGAAGACCTGGTGGCGACTGCGACCCACCCACTTTGCCCTTTGCCGTCCCTCTCACCTCTGACCCTCACCCCTACCCTCTTGACCGTTTTCCTGGCCCTGCTCCTGCAGGGAGGGCATGGGCCGGCAGGGGCGGAAGACCTGGTGGCAACTGCGACCCACCCTCCGTGCCGCTTCCCTTTCCTATCACCGATCACCTCTCGACCGCTTTTTGGACCTTGTGCCTGCAGGGAGGGCATGAGCCGGCAAAGAGGCAGAGGACCTTGGCAGCAACTGCCACCCACCCTGTCTGCCATCTGCCTTCTCGGCTCCTCTCGCCTTGCACCCTCTCAACCGCTTTGGACTTTCCTCTTGCAGGGAGGGCATGAGCCGGCAGGAGGCGGAGGACCTGGTGGCAACGGCGCTGGCGCTGGCCATGTCGAGAGACGGATCCTCGGGCGGCGTCATCCGGTGAGAATTGGAGGGAGAGGCTGGGTCAGCAGAGGCTGGGCCAACAGGGCTGGCACGGGTGTGGCGGTCAGAACAGTGTTGGTATGGGCGTGAGGAGTGGAGGGAGGGGGCGGTCAGAGGAGCCGCGGAGGGTCGGCGCAGGCCGGCACCCTGGCAGGCTGGTGGCGATAGGCAAGGAGGGGGTGGGGCGGCAGATGATCACACCCTCTCACAGCGAACACTGCCTTCCACCCTCCTCCCTTTACCCACCCTGGCAGGCTGGTGGCGATAGGCAAGGAGAGTTATTAGCAGCGGCAGATGATCACAACCCCTCGCACCCCTTGATGCCTAACCCTGCCTTCCACCCTCCTCCCCCCGCTTCCCCACCCTGGCAGGCTGGTGACGATAGGCAAGGAGGGTTTGCATTCGCAGATGATCACAACCCCTCGCACCCCTTGATGCCTAGCCCTGCCTTCCACCCTCCTCCCCCCGCTTCCCCACCCTGGCAGGCTGGTGACGATAGGCAAGGAGGGGGCGCAGCGGCGGATGATCACACCAGAAGAGCACCCGGTGTTCTGGGACGAGATCCCAGCGCCACACGGCATGCTGATATGAGGCGGCGCGCGAGGCAGGGCCTGGAAAGGGTGGCGGCAGGCGGGGGCGCTGGGGCGGCGCACCGCACAGGTGCAGGCACCGGGGCACACCTCTGCTTGTTTCCCCCCGTGGGCCTGGCCCCATGCGCTCTGGCACCAATTGTTTCCCCCTTCCTCTTGCCCTTTGCTCCTGCGCCGCTGCTGCCTCCCGGCCCTGCCGCCTGCCTCTGGTTATTGGCTTGTCACATACGCTAAGAACTGAGAAGATACACAACAGCCACGCTTCCACGGCAAGGCACTGCGCCGGGCTGAGCGGGGGCACGTGCCAGGATCGAGTGGTGGGTCGATGATCCGCAATAGTGGGGAAAACAATCATTGGAGGGGCGGCTTGTACGCATGCCCCCCACCCCAGGATGAAAATAGAGCATTGATAAAGTCCCCAGGATGAAAATAGAGCATTGATAACGTCTTGGTGCGGTTAAAAGTGGCAGGCAGGCAGGCACTTGTGTCCCTCTGCATCCCTCCAGCAGCCGCCTCACTACCTGCCAGCCCCCGCCTTCTTCTTGGGGCTGCCACTTGCAGCGGGTTTCTTTGCGGCCGCCTTGCCACCGGCGGCGCGAGAGCTGGGCCCTGCCTTAGCAGTCGACGGCGCCTTAGCCACGCCCCCAGCAGGCACAGCGGGCACAGCGGGCACGACGACCTCCTCCTCAGCAGCCACAGCACGCTCCTGCGCCTCTGCCGCAGCTGCGAATTCGACCACAGCAGCGGCAGCCGCCGCAGCCGCCACCCCACCCTCTGTTGGCTCCTCGGCGATGGGGGGAAGCACGCCGTCGTCCTCTGCTCCCGCCGCCTCCCCAGCGCCGGCGGCGGCTGCCCGGGGCGAATCTCCCGCCTGCCCCAGCCCGTGCCCCGCCTGCATGCCCGCTGTGGGGGGGCCGGAAGCTGAGCCGTGGCCATCCCCAGCCTCAGAGCCAGCCGAGGCGTGGCTGCTGCGGTGGTTCCCGCTGCGCCGCCACGTGGGGCTATGCTCCGAAGAGATGCGCCCGCTGGGGCGAGGGCTGCCAGGCAGCAGCGCCGCTGTGCCGCCCTGCCCGGTGGCGGGGGCACCCG
>JTEE01000033.1:266936-326855 GCA_002896455.3 Chlorella sp. ArM0029B | reverse complement strand
ATTCATTCATTCATTCATTCATTCATTCATTCATTCATTCATTCATTCATTCATTCATTCATTCATTCATTCATTCATTCATTCATTTACAGCGCCGCAGCAGCACAACAGTTTTCCTACAGCAAAAGTGTACTCTCCCGCCCCGCCACTCCTCAGCCGCCCTACCGCCGCTTAGTCCCCATTTGGCGTCCCCTTCCATGCCATCCTTACACCCCATGTCTCACAACACATCCCAGCCCTCAACACCCCTCCCTGCAGCGCCTTCACACGGCGGTTGCCATTGTGGGCGGCGGCCCCGCAGGCCACACCGCCGCCATCTACCTCGCTCGTGCCGAGCTGGAGCCAATGATGTTTGAAGGGTGGATGGCAAATGGGCTGCCCCCCGGGGGCCAGCTGACGACCACCACGTGAGCTGAGGCTGGTCTGTGCAGGGCGGGGCAGTGGAGGGGCGGGGCGGGGGCCTTGGTCCGGCTGCGGGCAAAGGGGGGAAGAAAGAAGTGTGGGTGGCGCGCCCAGTGCCTCTTGCAGACGTAGGGCGGCACAGCATCCGGTGCCCCCGTCCTATCGTTGCGTCCAGCCTATGCATCCATCTCTTGGAACAGCCGCCTGGCATTGTGTGGCTGCTGCCGGTCCTGTGAAGAGTTCTCCTTCAGCCTCCCCCCACCTGCCTTCCTACCCCAGCCGCGTGCCTGCACCTGTGTCCCTTGGGGGTCCCAGCCTGCACTCCTGCCTCCCTCCTCAGCCTTCCACTGAGTTTGAAGAGGCAGAGAGAACACGGCGCCGCAAAGCCCTCCACCCTGCCATGACACCCGCTCTCCTGTTCCTCGCCTTGCCCCCCCGCCATTCCGCCTGTGTGCAGGTACGTTGAAAACTTCCCCGGCTTCCCAGAGCCCATCCTGGGTTTGGACCTCTGCGATAAATTCCGCGCACAGGTGCGTGATTTCTAGTTCCTGTCTGTATTTGCATACTTGTTTGTGTATTTGCATGCTTGTTAGTTCGACCAGTATCCAAGCGCACCATGAGTACACACAGGGAGGGCCATCCCGGGCTCAGGTGGCGCGTGATTGGGGGGCTGCAAGGGCTGGAGAGGAGCACTGAGGGGCCAGCAGGGCAGCTCTGTGCGTCCGCCGCCTCAACGGCAGACGGGGCAGAATCACCAGTAGTGCATCGCCACTCGCTCCACCACTCGCCGGCTTCTGCCCCGTCCAGGCAACTTCTCTCGCAACAGCGCTCCTCGCCCTCCTCTTCGTGGCTTGGTTCCTCCCCTACGTCCAGCCTGTGCCAACAAGCGAGAATGCCGGAACGCCCCCGCTCCCCTCTCCCCTGCTCCTGCAACTTGTGCACTACAACCGCCAACAAGCTAGAACTGCTGAACGCCTCCCGCCCCCCTCTCCTTTGCCCCGCAGTCCGTGCACTACGGCACCCGTGTGTTCACGGAAACCCAGTGGAGCAAGCTAGAAGTGCTGAACAGCTTCCGCCCCCCTCTCCTCTGCCCCTGCAGTCGGTGCACTACGGCACCCGTGTGTTTACGGAGACGGTGAACAAGCTGGATTTGCTCAATGGCTCCCCCTTCCGCCTGGAGACCGACTCCAAGATTGTGACAGCCGACACCGTCATCATCGCCACGGGGGCAGCTGCCAGGAAGCTGCCCATCAAGGGGATCCAGGAGTACTGGAACAATGGCATCTCGGCGTGCGCGGTCTGCGATGGCTCCTCCCCACTCTTCAGGTGACGAGGCTTGAATCGTGCTGCTGCTGTTGCGTTGTTGTGTGGTGTTGCATTGTTGCATTGCTGCCTTGGCGCCGTTGCACTGCTGTCCGTGCAGCGCCGTCTTTGCAGTGCTCTTGCCTTGCTGTCTGTGCAGTGCTGTTGCATTGTTGTATTCACAGCTTGCTTGCTGCTAGAGGCGAGCGGGTAGGCCTGGGGTGTGAGCCAGCAAGGTGCAGGGGAGTACTGCAGGCCAGCAATGTGCAAGGGGCACGGCAGGCCCGGCTCTGCGCCGTTTTGTTGCTCAGCGTGCGAGGACAGTAGGGGCAGCGGTGGGTGAGTGAAGGGGCGGCATGCGCAGAGTGTGAGCAGCAGCAAGTGCAGCAGCCCATTGTGTGCTCCCCTGCCTCGAACGTCCAATGCCTGGGACCAACTCCACGGCAGTTCAACCCTGGCTTCGCTCGTCTTTTCTTCACACCCTCTCCCAGTCCTTGCGTGATTGCTTGTGCTTAACCTTGCCCTCTTGCCCTCGTTTGCCCCCTCCCACATTGCCCTGTAGGAACCGTGAGGTGGCTGTGATTGGGGGCGGTGACGTGGCGATGGAGGAGGCGCTGTTCCTGGCACGCTACGCCTCCAAGGTCTGGATCGTGCACCGCTTTGACTATCTCGAGGTGAGCAGCACTGTCACGTTTACAGGGTGCCAATTGTGCAGCAGTGTCGTGTTCACAGGTGCCAATTGTGTAACTTAATAACACAGATTGCCATTTGTGTAACAACAAAATAAACTGTCCGGATTGTGCACTTTCTGGAGGTGAGCGGCACACCCTTTTTCACTGCTTTGTATTGTAAGATTTTAACCGTCTGAATCGTGCACCGCCTTGACTATCTGGGAGCTGCGGAAACTTGACCAATCAAACTCTTTTTGAAGTCCCTGGGAAGCCAGCAGCGGTCTTGTGGGACGAGGTGGGGGAAGAGGGGTAGTGGCATGCAGCACTGCCCTGTTCAGTGTGGTTCTTGCAATTCAGCACTGCTTTTTTGGGCTGCGCCGTTTGCCGTGCTCTGCATCCCAAGCTGTGGCCCTCGCACGCGAATCAGGCATTTCGAAGTCCTCGCAGTGTCGCGCTTGGCTTGCGTGCTTGCGTGTTTTGCTTGCGGCTGTATCTGGCTGCCCAAAAAAGCTGCCTGCCCGTGTGGTGCCCTCCCCCCGCCGCAAGCCTCCAAAGGCATGTCCCGCCGGGCGGCCACCCACCCACCCTAGTGACAATCTCCCTTCCCTATGTCCTCCCCAATTCAAATGAGCGGACTGACTCCGCTGCCCGCCTGTGCGCGTCATGGCCCACCGCTACCCACTAGTAGATGAACCTCCCTTGTCCTTCCCAACCTTACATCTAGATGACCCGCTTCTCCTTCCCATTGCCAAACAGCGACCTGACGCAGCTGCCTGCCCACTGTCGTGCCCTCCCCCTCTGCAGGCCTCCAAAGGCATGCCTCTCCAGCCGGCCACACACCCCAAAGTCGATTTCTATGTTAGCATTTGTTTCCCCGCCAAACAGCTGCCTGCCATGTTTCCATCCCCCGCCCGCAGGCCTCTAAAGTCATGACCCGCCGGGCGGTGACACACCCCAAGGTCGAGATTGGTGTCCATTCTAGCTCTTTTTACATTCGTTTCTAGCCTTTATTGATGACCATTCTAGTTAACAACCACTATTCTGTGCTTGTTCTCCCCCCGCCGCAGGCCTCCAAGGTTATGGCCCGCCGGGCGGCCACCCACCCCAAGGTTGACTTCCTGTGGGGGCACGAGTGCACAGAGGCGTTTGGCGGCGAGGACGGCGCGCTGAGTGAGCCGGCAGGGCAAGGTTACATGAAATATCCGGGGGCAGTCTTCTGGCGGGACGGCCTGGGTATGGATGTGTGCATGCTGTGCATTTGCTATGTGCTTTCTCGTGGAGGCAAGCGTGCACAGCAGCGTTTGGCGGCGAGGACGGCGCGCTGGGCGAGCCGGCAGTTGGTAGTTTGAATGTGTGTATTAGCTGGGGGGCAGGGTGGGAGCACGGCGGCCTGGGGGCGTGTGTGCATGCTGTGTGCATGCTGTGCGCATGCAAGGACTTATTATGACAACACGAGTGAGTGCACAGAGGCATGTGGGGGGCGATGATTGAGCTGGCCTGCGGGGGGGAGTCAGTAAGGACTCTTGCGGTGGGGGCAGGCTGGCGGCAGGACGTGCTGGCACGCGTGTGCCCACACGCTACCGCCATGCTGCCATCACCGGGACGTGACGCTGGCATCAGCCTGGCATCCCAACCATCCAGCCTGCCTGCCTGCCTGCCTGCCCGCACTTCATTTGCGCGCCTGCCAGCAGCGGCCTCCACTCCGCAGCCGGCCGGGCCCCAGCTGTGCCAGCTTTGCAGGGCTCCAAGGGTTTCTTTTCACCCACCCAACCTTGTACCCACCCGCCCACCCACCCACCAACCCGTTGTGTCGCCCCCATGCAATCACATTTCCTGCAGCCGGCATCAAGGTGCGCAGCAACCGCACGGGAGAGATGTCGGACCTGCTCGTCAACGGCCTCTTCTTTGCCATCGGTGAGGGCGGGCGACAGCCAGTCATGCCGGCTGTCACGCCCTGCTGCCTGCCGCTGGGGGTGGGCCGAGAGTGACGGTGTGTGTCGGGGGTGCCCGCTCCACGGCTCTGCTCCAGCATGGGCGTGCCTTATTACAATGTCGATGCTTGAAAGAAATTCAATTTGAATGATCTCGCAATTCAACTTGGTACACAGCCAGTCGCTGCCCGCCTGCCTGCCCCGCAGCCCAGGACCTGATGGCAAGGCCCTACCTTATCTCTCCCTGCACATGCCCGTGTTCCGACGGCCTTGATACAATTGACACAATCTAAACGGTCCCGGTTTTTTCTCTCTCCATTTTTGGGCCACTTGCAGGTCACGCCCCCGCCACCAAATTCCTGGACGGCCAGCTGGAGCTCGACTCCCACGGCTACATTGTCACCCAGCCAGACAGCTCCGCAACTAGCGTGCCAGGTGGGCCTCCATTTTTGTTGCTTTTTGTGTTTTTTGTTTTTCAGTAGTAGAAATCATTTGTACTCGTTGAATTGTGCTTTGCGATGTGGTTGGCTGGGAGGGGAGGGGACAGGGAGCACCGCGCTCAGCGTGCCAGGTGAGCGCCCCCAAGAAGGCGTGAATTGATGCTGTGGGGAGGGCACAGGGAGGGCTTTGGCTGGTGGGGGATGTCCCATTCATTCATTTATTTACAGCGTCGCAGCAACACAAAAGTGTGCCGCATATGCGTCATGCCAGCTTTATGAAAAAGCAAGCAAAAGCAGGGTTTTACATCATCCACCCAGACACCCGGGCTTCCTTTGCTTCCTTTGCTGGAACTCCCAGCAGCGTGCCCTCTGCAGCTGCCCGTGTGCGTGCGCGGCATGCTCCCATGTGTATCCTGTGTTGCGCACATCAGGCGATCTCACAACCCACCCACCGCACCCCCGCACCCTCTGCAGGCGTGTTTGCCGCGGGTGACGTGCAGGACTGGAAGTGGAGGCAGGCCATCACCTCGGCAGGAGCAGGTGGGGGTGATGTACAACACACGGTATTTAGGCATTGTTGTGGGGGTCGGGGTGGGGGCGGTACTGCCCCACAGGCTGCATGGCTGGGCTGGAGGACAACCAGCGACGCGCACAAGCGCCCCTGACCCGCAGGCTGCATGGCTGACAAAGCAGGCACATTTCCAGTGCTGGATAGCCGCCCCGCAACTGTCTATCTCACAAACTAGCTACATGTCCTCGGCCCTTCCTGCTCTGCAGGCTGCATGGCTGGCCTGGAGGCGGAGCGCTGGCTGACCTCTGATGTACACGACCTGGACGACCCCTCCTTCCCCACCTCTTTTCCCACCGGGGATGGCCGCCAAATGACCGCCGCCTGGGTGGCGGAGCAGCGGCTGGAGCGGCTGCTGAGGCGCAGCGGGGAGTATGACGGCGCGGCGTTTGAGGCGCCTGCCACGTGGCAGGGTGAGAGGGGTGTGGGAGGCGGGATGGGAAGCAGGGTAAGGGTTTGGGGGTTGGGGTTGGGGCAGGCTACCAGAGGAGTACAACGGTGCGGCGCTCGAGGCATCCACCACATGGCAGGGTGAGAAGGGTGTGGGAGTTAGGTCAACTTCTAGGGTTTGGGAGTTGAGGGCAGGCTACCCGGGGAGTATGTTGGCGCGCCTTGGTGGTTCGAGGTGCTGCGTGGCAGGGTGGGAGTCGGGGTTAGGGTTTGGTTGTAAAAGCTGCCAGGGGAGCCGGAGGGCAGGTCGTTCGAGGCGCCCGCCACGTGGCAGGGTGAGAGGGGTGGGAGTAGGGCTAGCGATGTTGCAGTTTAGGGTGTTAGGGAAGGCTACGAGAGGCTGGTGGGGCACGGAAAGTGGACATCGGATGCAGGCAAAGGGTTGGAGGGGGTGGGTGGGCTCTCAGAGGAAAAGATGAAAAAGAAGAAGAAGAAGACAAAGGGGAGGGGAAGGTCAGGGCTTGAGGCTAGGGGGGCAGGGGAACACAAGTAGACGTGGCACACTCTTGTGAAGGAGTTGCGAGTGGGTGGAAGGCAAGAGGGAGAGAGGGAGGCAGAGGGGCACAGAGTAGGCGAGTAGCGTGCAGCCTGTGCTACCCATCCCAGCCACGCCTTCCCTGCTCCGCCCAGGGCTTCCCGGAAGGCAGGCTGGTGTCCTACCACCCCCTGTCCAGGTCTCATTGAGAGGCCAATTGTAACGCAGGGTAATTGTAACGATAATACGGGCGCTGCGATTCACAGGCACCCACACCGTCCTCCCACTCTCCTCCTATTTGCTGCTCAGCCGCCCTCCTTGTGTTGATCTTCCTGCCCCTCCCATTGCTGCTCCCCCGTTGCTGTGCAGGCAATGGTGAGCTGGACGAAGCTCGAATGGTTTGAAGAAAGCACCGACGGCAAGATGGTACGGCAGTACACGCAATTGTCGGCGCCGTAGCCACTTTGCCACGTCGTGCATTGCTTTGCGCTGCGCTTGCGAGCGCCAAAAACCCTACCACCCCACCCCACCCACCCACAGTGCGATATTGCTTTCCTTCCCCGGCCCCTTGTTCCATTTGCCGTCTCAAACCAACACACGACCCGCCCATTCCCCCGGAAACCCCCACCGCAAACCCTTCTGCTTTCGTTATTCTTTGATTGCCTCGCAGCGCCCCCGGGCCTTGCATGCTATGCCCGTGCTGTGCCCTGGCCCCGCTGTGCCTGCTCCAAGCAGGGCTAACAGGCGTGCTTTCAACTCCATCTCCACATGTACCCTTTCTTCACGCTCACCCATCAAGTGCCACCAATATGCCCACCCCATGTGCCGCAATACATAGACACCTAGTAAGCCCCTGCTTTTGCGTGCTTTGTGGCTTCTCGACAAGCCAGACACTGCCCCTCTGCTGCCTTGAACACTCACCATGCCCCCCAAATGCTAAGCTTTTTCGCCGTCACCCCCGTCTCACCGCAGCACCCCTCCAGGCCATCTCAACAATCGTGTTCACACGCTGATCCGATCCCTGTACACTCGCGCTTTGTCCTCCCGTGCATGCACGCGGGTTTCACGTGCCAGTATGAAGATACACGCTAGGAAGAGGCAGGTGCAAGCTGAGGAGGGCGGGAGAGCGTTGCTCCAAGCAGAGAGGGAGAGAGGGCAGCCAGGACGATCTTCTTCTTCTGCTTAGGGGACTGATAGACCTAGAAAAGGGACGTGCGCCCCGCTTCGCCTGCCTGTGCATGTGTCCTCCCCCAGCGAACGAGTGCCTTGTCCCTAACACATGCCCCCGCCCCACAAACATGTTTACCCATGTACCTCCTTCTCCTCCCAGGTAACTCAACAACCGACACATTATGATACGATCCATACAACTGCCTTTCCCTGCGTCCGAGCAAGCGAGTTTCTTTGCGGATAAACAGACTGTAAGCCCGAAAAAGCAAAGCAAAAGCATGGTGCAGCCGAGCGCAAGGGAATCAAGCAGAATGGAATGTTGGCATATGAAACCAAAGCCGGCAATCTGTGCATGTATCGCTGACAAAGGGCGACACGATAAAGGGCGACACGACACATACAAGTGAGAAAGATTGAGGGGGAGGCGGGCCTGGGGGCACGCACAGGGAGCATTGCAGAGGAGGGAACCTAAACAAGGGGCGTGCATAAAGCGAATGTACGGGGGAGCAGCTGCGAGTGTTCAGGCAATGAGTCTGTTGAGATGCAGGGCGGCCTTAACTTGCTGCTTCAGCTCTTGGAGGCCGCCAAAATGGGTGGAATCAGTCTGCATGCCAGCAAACAGCGGGTAGCGCTGCAGGGCACGCAGCAGGGTGAGGCAGGAAGCGCAGGAGTCGGGTTGGAAGACACTGATAATGCTAATAAGCTGCATGGCACGGGACGAGAGGGGCCTTATCATGAAAACCGACAGGCTCTCCTGGCCAGGAACTGTGAGCTGGAAGTAGACATGCAGGCACTGCGACTGCTGGTGAAAGTACATGACGACGTCATATGCCTGCAAGTCTGTGTTTGGGGGCACATGGTTGAAGTGGAGCAGCGTGTCGCCGTTGCGCCGTAGCAAGCCGCAGCGCACGCCGGCATCCCAGATTTCGTGCCGCTGAGCGTCTGTCCAGTGATCCCGCCCCGCACAGTCTGCCACGTAAAAGGCAGCGCGCAACCGGTCGGTCACCGTCCCAATGCTGCCCATCGCCCGCTCGGGTGTGATGTCCTCGCGCCGGAGTGTGCCGCGGTAATGCACCACCAGCTTGCGAGCTGCCCGGCCAGCGCCTGCCAGCCTCTCGAGGCCGATCATGTCCAGCTGGCCAAGGATGCTGTTCAGCGCAGGCCCGGGCAGTTCCAGGAGCCAATCCATGAGTGCTTCTGCGGCAGGCAGCTGGGGAGGGAGGTGAGGTGTGGATGAGTTGGGGAGTTGGGGAGGTGAAGTGGGGAGGTGAGGTGAGGTGGGGAGGTGAGCTGTGGAAGGGAGGTGTGATGGGAGGGAGTGAGGTGATGTGGGGAGGTGGGGAGGTGGGGACGCAGGGAGGTGGTAGGTGGGGGCGCAGGTAAGCGTGAGTATGCACCACACAAATCATAAGACCCCGAGTCGGCGGGCATGCTTCCAGCGCAGGCTGGCGGGCTGCTGTGCAAGCGGCAGACATCCCTCCCCTCCGCCATCCCTCCCCTGCTGCAGCCCCCCTCCCCTGCTGCTGCTCCCCTCCCCTGCTGCTGCTCCCCTCCCCTGCTGCAGCTCCCGCAGCCCTTCCCTCCCCCAGCCCTGCCCTGCTGCCCCCAACAAATCGCCCACCTGTACTCGTAGTAAGCCACGGGCATGCTCCACGAGTCGCCGACGCTGCGCACCATAGATAGCAGGACACGCTTTGCCAGCAGAGGTTCGGCAGAGGCCTTGCTAGCACTGCAGCTTTTCTCAGTAGCAGCAGCAGCAGCAGCAGCAGCAGCTGCAGCAGTGTCATACTTGTCCCCAAAGCCCACAAGCTCGTGTACAAAGGTGCCATCGGAGTCGCTGCGCCGCATGTGCCAAGCCATGCCAGCCTGCAGAGGAGGGATGAGCAAGGCAGGATGCACACACATTACGTGCAAGGCAACGTCGCGCAAGTGGGCCATGCAGGCATGACCCCGTGCACGGCACCTGGCACACAGCTGGGCAGGCAATGGGGTGGTGCACGGCAGCTTTGCTGGGCAGGCAGTGCGCAGGTGGTCAGCAGGTTTGCTGGGCAGGCAGTGCCCAGGTGCACAGCAGGTTTGCTGGGCAGGCAGTGCGCAGGTGGTCATCAGGTGGCGCACAGCTGGCGAGGCAGTGCGTGGGTGCACAGTGGCTGGAGCGCAGCTGGGCCCTGCAGGCGTGACCATGTGCACGTCAGCTGGCGCACAGCACGAGGCAGAGCCCACCTGGATGTAATTCTCATCAAAGAACAGCATCATGCACATGGTGGCCAGCCAGCCTCAGCCTGCCAGCCATAACAGCAGCACACCTGCTCCACATCGAGCTCGGCTGGTGGCAGATGAGCAGGGGACACGCGAGGGATTGCCTGGAGGGGGGCGGCGCCTGCAGCACTCGCGGCCACACGACGGGGTCCTGCACAGGAGTCACGGGAGCGGTGGGGGGAGGTCATGCCAAGGGGCGGCATGTGTTCAAGCTGCTCCCCCTTCAAGCTGATTCCCCGGCGCAGCTGCATTATGTCCTTTTCTGGTCCGTTTTAGGCAGTATCGGTGAGTGCCCGGGCGCCACGAGGAGTTCCCGCGCACTTCGACATCTCCCTACCGCGCACACGAGGAGCTACCGCACATTTCGATATCTCCCTCGCCTTACCTGTTGCTTATGGCTAGCAGCAACTGTGGGCCTGGACGGGTTCAAGTCAGCCGGTGCCGCCGCCTTGCAGCCGCACTCAGTGACTGTGCGAGGAGGTGTTTCGTGGGAGGGATATTGCGCGAGAAAAGACGGCGGTGCGCTTGATATGATTGCCTCATGGGTGAACGCCTCAAGTGCGGTACAGTAAATGTACAGCAGAGCATGCTGCCGAGCTCAGCACGCAGGTGGCCACCTGCATGGACCTGAAAGCGTGGATATCTGGGATACGAGTTGCCCCAAGGGAGCATATCATTTGTGCTCCGCCCTGCAGGTTAGGGCAATGCAGCAGAAACGGCGGTCACGTTGAAGTGCGCGGGGTGGGGAAGCAGGGAGGGCGGGTGGATCTTGCGCGCTGCCAGCAGGCCCAGCGTGCCCCAGCAGTGGGGGGGTCACATCCGAGCATCAACAGTGAACAGCGATGTTTACCTTACGCCGTGCATTTTCCTTCCCTGACCAAAAGATGTCCCTCCGCTTGCCAAGAGAAAGCAATTCAGCACAGATAGAGTCACGCCAGCGCAACGCAACGCCAGAGCAGCACACCACCCTAGTGGTGCCAATCCAATGCTTGGACACTGGGCTAGGCCCTCTTTCCCCTTAGCCTCTTAGTGGGATCGGTTCCCATGACGGTTCAAGACACGCTTGCTGAGCAGGCAAGGAAAGGGGGGTAGCAGAATAGAGCAGAGCAGAGCACATCAAAGCAGAGCAGAGAGGAGGTGAAAGACGGGGCACATCAAAGCAGATGGTGGTACTGAACTACCACGGCATGCACCTTATGGCACACAGAGCGGGCTAGCTAGAGTTTTGAGCGGGGCCCGCGCTGCTGCCCCGCCTGGTGCCCCGCCTGCTCCCCCTGCTCCCGCTTCTCATTCTCCTCCCGCTGCTGTGCTATCAGCTGCTCCATTGTGGGCTCGTCTTGGGCAATGAATTTCACATGTGTGCCCTGCAAATAAAAAAGAGAGGTACAGTCGTACAAAATTAGGCAGGTCAAGCATACGGGTGCAGAAGAGCCTGTGCAGTGCCCCTGGACAGGCCCGCCGCCCCGCACTGTGCCCACTAGCTGCCCCCCCGCATGCGCTGCTCTGCCAAGCAGGACGCCTGCAGTTGCCTGCAGGTCGCCTACACTGTCCAGCCATGCTGTGCTGTGCTGCGCGACCGCTGCGCTATGCTGCCCTGTGCAGGCGGCACTTCCCCGCCCCACCCTACCTGCGCCACCACCGCTCCGGAGGCCTGATCTGCCAGCTGCACATCAATTGCCCTGCCCTGCCCTACGATGCTGTGATGTTCTGTCATGCCATGCTGTGCTGTGCTGTGCTGTGCTGCTGGCACTTCCCCCTTCCCCTACCTGCGCCACCACTGCTTCGGAGTCGGATGCCTGGTCTGTCAGCTTCACAGCCGCTGCCCTGCACTGGCCTGCCCTGCCCTGCCCTGTCCTTCCCTGTTCTGTCATGCCATGCTGTGCTGTGATGTGCTGGCGGCACTTCCCCCTTCCCCTACCTGCGCCACCACTGCTTTGGAGGCCTGGTCTGTCAGCTTCACATCAATGACTCCAATCGTCCGTCCCACCTTGACCACCTGGCGCAGGAACATAGGGTTGAATGGAGGCAGGGAACAGCTTTAAACGGGCACAGAGGGCAACTGAGCAAACGGGCCCATAGCAGCGGCGCTTTGCTGAGGCGGGTGCAACACCCACACAGACGGCCAAGCCGAAAGGGCCCGCTTCCCGCCCCGATTTCACCCCCACAATCAGGCACCAGGGCACACCAATGGCTGGTCTGCCCTGCACGGCTGGCAGGCGCAGGTGTTACAATCCAGGGACGCCCCAGTCTCACCCCTCCTCACCTGCGCCTCCACCAGCGATCCTAAACCCTAAACCCCATGAACCCTAAACCCTAAAACCCTACCCCCCCCTCATCTGCGCCTCCACCAGCACGCTGCCCCCCAGCGGCGCCTTGCTGAGGTAGGTGGTGGTGATGCTCAGGCTGACCCCGCCCTTGGGGCTGACGGTGACCAGCGCTGCCGACCCAACAGTGTCCACCAGGGTGGCTGCAGGGGCAGGCAGCAGGGTTGAAAATGGGGCAGCAGAGTGGGTCAGAAGGAGGTTCTTTCGTCATTCTAGACGTTGCTCGGCCCAACAGTGTCCACCAGGGTGGCTGCAGGGACTGGGCGGGGGCATGGACACATACAAAGAGGGGCTGGGGCACAGAGTCTAGCAGGTGCTGATGGCAATTCGGGCTGCCGAGCCGTGCCACCAGGGTGGCTGCAGGGACAGGCAGCAGGGTGGCTGCAGATGGGGGCAGCAGAGTGGATCAGGGTCCATGCTGCCAAGTCTACCGTGCCCTTCGGAATTGCTGCACCAGGCGAGAGGGAGGGACGTGCTGGCATGGGCGGGGCATATCAAAAGTGTGTGAGTGCGGCCGGAGGTTGTGTGAACCCTTGAAGCGTGCGTTGCAACCCAACCTGGGTGAGAGCCGCACGGCAGGCACTTGCCTGCCCCCTTGCTTTGCTTTTTCGGGCTTACAGTCTGTTTATCCGCAAAGAAACTCGCGACACAAACCCCAGGCAGCGCCCGGCACCCGGTGTACCAGCGGCAGCACGGCCCGCCCACCGCACCGCCCACCCACAGAGCCCCTACAGATAAAATTTCCATTCTCCGTGTTGTTGCGACTCCTGCTGGCTCCTGTGAGGACCCTACAGTGTGATTGATTGGTAATTGATTGATGGATGGATGGACGGATGGACCGGCCCTGCCCACCTATGCAGCCTCCGTGCAGCGTGCCATAGCGGTTTGCCACCTCTGGCGTGACGGGCAGCACGGCAGAGAAGCGCCCCGGCTGGGCGGCAAAGCTGTGCAGGGCCGAGAGTGTGGTTGTGTCCCATTGCAGGCTGGCGCCGCTTGCGTCACGCTGGCTGATGCAGCCCCGCATGAACGCTAGAGCTATATCGATCGACATGCTTTCTGTGGTGCTGGCGCGGGTGGAGTCCACTGGAAGGATGATCTGCAGATACGGGGAGGGATGCGTTGGAAGGCGCAGGTGTGCGGAGAGGAGCGGCAACAGAGCGGGGCGGAGAGGAGGCGGCGTGCCAAGGCGGTGGGGGCGGCGGCGGCGGCGGCGGCAGCCAGGTGAGCGAGCGGGCCATCGCGTGGCTGTGCGCGGCTCGCACCTCAGAGTGATCCCGCTGCTGTATTTGAACACAGCACCAAAAGCCAAGCGCTTGGGGGCAGTCAGAGCGCGGTTGCGTTTTCGCAATGCAAGCTTCCTGGCCAGGGTTTGACACTGTTTACGAGGGAGCTGTGGTGGGAATCCGGCCGAGCCGATGCGTCGGTTGCCAGAAAGGCATCAGCCAAGAGACCTCCCGCCGCCGCCCGGTCAGCACCGCTCCCGCCGCCTGCTTGCGTCAACTGGTTTGTACCCCCACAAGTAAAGCATGCGTCGAAACTGATTTCACAGGCAGTTACAAGAATGCAGACAGTTGCCATCTATCTTGGCCAGACGATGCGGCCGCAACACGCGGCACACGGGCAGGCGCCCGCTCATTTGCTACCTTATGCAATCAGCTTTCGCGCCTCCTCATGTCATCCATCACACACACACACAAGCACACAACAATGACGAGTCTGCGCGACATACAGCAGCCGGCCAGGCGCCCGCTCATTCGCTACGCAGCTCTGCGGGGCCCCAGGCCAGGCGGGAAGGCCCCTGCATGAGGGCCACTCGGTCCAGCGCCCAGCCGGCAGCTCCCAGGGCCGCCAGGAAGCTGCCGTAGCCGCTCCTGCAGCTTCCCTTGCCGCCTGCCCCCTTGACGTCTTCCCCCTTGCCGTCTGCTCCCTGGATGCCGCTTCCCTGACCCTTGCCGCCCGTCAGCCAGGCGTCCACATCAGCAAGTGCCAGCTGGGCGGCGGCTGGCCAGAAGGTGGACGAATCCACGCGCCTGCCCCTGCCAGGGGCCTGCTGCGCACGGTGTGCCAGCATGAGTGCCGCACAGTAAGCCTCCATGACGTCTGCTGACGTGGCACCCTGGCGCAGCAGGACCACAGCATGCGGACCGCACCGCCCCGCAGCAGCTTCCCCCGCAGCTGCCACGGCAAGGTACTGCTTCCCGCTGTCACGCTGCGCTGCCTGCTGCAGCTGGGTCGCCAGCTGGCTCTGCAGTGGCACGCTCTGCAAAGCCCAGAGGGTGCCAGGGAAGCCCAGATGCCACTGTGTCAGTCACTGTCGGGTTGGCGGGCGCAGCTGGGTGTTATGGGCAGCCGTCAAGGGCGAACGCCACGGGTGCAGCAGCCAGGTTTCAGGGGCGACACGCAATGTGGCAGCCCGGTACCCACACAACCAGCCACCCGCTGCTGCTGGAGGCTTTTCAAATGTGGGCTGCAGCTTTCCAGCCCGGTCAGTGTCAGATCCTTTGGAAAGACATCGCAGCCCCTCAGCCCGGTGACTGCTAGCTCTCTTTGCCCCAACAGCCCCAGCTCCCCTTGCCATCAGCACTCACCAGGCTGGAAAGCTGCGGTGCCACCGCCACCAGCGGCCCCCCAGCAGCGGCCATGCCACCCAGGCCCAGCATGCGCAGGAGGCGCTGCAGCGGGGGCGGCACCAAGCTCTCCTGCGCCGCCAGCTGGGCGGGCGTCAGCGCCTCGCCCTGTGTTGTGGAGTAAGGGAGCGGGAAGGCAAGGGGCAGTGAGCGGCGGGAGTGAGCGGGCGGGTGGATGGATTGCCAGACAGTGGAGGCGCAGCAGGCCGAGGCAGGCCTGGACTCACCAGACCAGCCCAGCCGAACCACCACACAGTATCCGGCACACAGCACGGTCCCTGCGGACGTACCGTGCAGAGGTAATGTGTCAGCAGCAGGGGCAGGCAAGGGCCAGCCCAGCCCAGCCCACTGTGGGCCACATCCCACAGCACACACCAGTTTGCCCTCACACGCAAAGTGCCCAAGAAAGTGTCCCAGCAGCAGGCCCAGGCAAGGGCCAGCCACTCTGTCCGGCCCCAGAGAATTTCACTTCACACCACATAGCGCACCACACAGTATCCGGCACACAGCATCCACCCCACCCCACAGCTCACACACACCCTGCCTTTACACGCACCGAGCAGGTGTAGTGCCTCAGCAGCAGCCCCAGAACAGCCCAGACCAGCCCAGACCAGCCTGCCCACTGTGGTCCATCCCCCACACCACACAGCACACCCTCCCAACACACGCACCGTGCGCACATAGTGCCTCAGCGGCAGCCTCAGGCGGGTGTGGCTGACCCCACCCCAACACCCCGGCGCACCCCACCCCACCCCACAGGCCACAGCACGCCCTCCCCACACACGCACCGTGCGCAGGTAGTGCATCAGCAGCAGCCCCAGGCGGGCCTGGTTGACCCCCGTGATGCGCAGGCAGCGCATGGCCAGCACGTTTGCATACACATGCACGATTGTGAGGGCCAGGAAGGCTGCCCAGGTGAGCAGGGGGCGGCCTTGCGCCAGGCGGATGAGGGCCATTCCCAGCAGCATGCCGACCAGGGTGACAGCTGTCTCCTGCGGCGGGGCAATGTCAGAGGATGTGTACGAATTGGAGTGGTGGCAGGATGTGCAGCAGCAATGTGAATGCCAGGCAGAGGTGGCAGGGACAGCAGCATGCCAACCAGGGTGACAGCTGTCTCCTGCGGTGGGGCATCGTTAAGGGGGCAGTGCGGGGAGCACATTACATGAGCGCATGGATGTTGACATGCTAAAAGTACAAAGCCTTTGACCTACAGGGAAACACGGGCAGTGCCTGCTTCTGAGGTGTCAGGTGGTGTGTCACCATGCTGATGCCAGGCAAAGGCGGCAGGGACAGCAGCATGCCAACCAGGGTGACAGCTGTCTCCTGCGGTGGGGCAATGTTGAGGGGGCAGTGCATGGAACAGCTTATACGCATGGATGTTGTCATGCTAAAAGTACAGAGCCTTTAATTACAGGTAAAACATGGGCAGTGCAAGCATGCTTTTTGCGGTGTCATCGAGTGTGGCAGCACTGTTGAAGGCGGCAGGGATAGCAGCATGCCAACCAGGGTCCCCGCCGTTTCCTGCGGTGGGGCGGTGTTGGGAGGGCAGTGTAAGATTTTGAGTGGTGTCAGGATGTGTGGCAGGAATGTGAGTGCCAGGGAGAGCCGCCCCAGTCCTGATGCTCTTTGGCGGCAGGCAGGCAGCGCCCTCTCTTGCAGGCCAACAACACAAGAACAACCGAAACATACAATCGAAACTTGCGCACCTGCGACCCCTCCTTGGCTGCTATGTCTGCTGCGTTCCTCTGCCGAGCAAAGTGCTGAGTCAGTGCCATGCGTGTGGCGCCGCCTGCCACCCCCGTCACCGCTCGTGCCACAGACCCCAGGCAGGCCAGCAGCAGGAAGGCGCCGGGGAGGAGCGGGGAGGCGAGCTCAAGTGCCATTCCTGGAGGGGGTGGAGATGTGTGAAGGGGGCAGGGGGAGGGAGGGTGGAGGGAAAGAGGGAGCGAGGAGGAGTAGGGAGGTGAGGTTGGAATGTATGCCTTGGGTGTTGGGGAGGGGGCAGGAGGAGAGGAGAGTGGAGGGAAAGAAAGAGCGGGGAGGGGAGCTTGAAACTTAAACCCCCGAGTGTGTGGAGGGGCCAGGGGGAGGGAACGGAGGTGGGGGAAATATAGTGCGGGGGTGCACCGAGTGAAGGGTGAAGAGAGTATGGAAAGGAACGTGGGGGAGGGTGGGCAGGCAGTTGGCTGGCTGGCTTCTGCCCATAAAGCAGCAGCCGTCACTAGTTCTCACAGACACCCATTCGCCTGCAAACACGCACTGCTGCTCCTTACTGCATCAACAAACAAGTGCTTGACGTGGCGGCAGCACCTGGTGCACTGCTACAAACCAACCCACCTTGCAGTCTCCAAAGCAGCCACCGGCATCCTTTCAAGGCAATCAATAAGCAGCCTCCAATGCTCGACGCACCGGAAGTCACTTCACTGCACATACAGTTCCCCAGTCGTCCCCAGTCATACAGCAACAGCTACTTGTGCCGCGTTAATAACGTCACCAAACAGCCTCCACTGCTCATGTGCAGACTCCCTGCCCATTGCACTTTACAAATCCCCACTGACACAATGAACCTTCCTCACCTGCATCGTTCATGACGTCGGCAAACAGCCTCCACTGCTTGGCGTAGCAGTCAAAGCCGCGCCCCTGGGAGGAGGCAAACACGATGCCGCCCACCATGCCAGCCAGGTCCTTGAGAAAGAACTGCAGGTTGGGAGGAAGGGTGGGAGCGGTAAGTAACACAGGTTAAGGAAGAGGCAGGGGAGGAAGCAAACAGGATGCTGCTCACATGCCAGCCGGGTGTTTGAGACAGCATTGCAGGGAGGGGAGGGGGGACACCGGCGGCAGAGAGTAGGCAGGAGGAAGGCGGTGAGGCAGGGGGCAGGACAAACAGGGAGCGTTGGAGGTACGGCAGCAAGGGGCAGCAGCCCAGCATGCCCTGCCCCCATCTGACATGAAACTGGTGTTTGTTTTTTAAAATATAACGAGACTACATTTTTGTACAGGTACCGGTCCATCCGGAGGACCGACCCACGCGGGTTTATTGACGCCTAAAGCCTTGACCGTAACCCTAATCCAAGCCCTGAATCCCAGCCCTTCAGGCCCGGAAGACAGCACCCAGGCTATCGCCACCGCCGCCTGAAACCCGAAACCGCAACCCCGAGCTCCCACCCCCCTTCAGACCCGGAAGACCGCACCCATGCCGGTTCTTCAAACCTAGATGCAAAACACAACTCAACCGTAACTCCTAACCCTTCACACCTGGAAGACGGCACCCAGCGGTGTGGCGACCGAGGAGCCCACCCCCACGCCAGCCAGCATGGCCTGAGAAGAAAGCATGCCCCTCACATAGCTGCTCAGCCCCTGCAGCTTGCAGTTGGAGAATAATGTGGTGGGGCGGTGGGCGGTGGGCGGTGGGCGGTGGGCGGTGGGCGGTGGGCGGTGGGCGGTGGGCGGTGGGCCTGGCCCGAGGGGCGGTGATGGGAGCAGAAGAGGGGTTTCTGTGGGGCCGCATGCCACGTGGGAAGGAATGGGGGCAGCACCAACGATTGTGGAATGGGTGAGAAGGTTGCGACAGGCGTGAATCTGCGGTGCTACGCACCAGGCAGGAGCGGGATGCAGCAGAGAGCAAGGGGAAGGACAAAGGTCACTCTCTGCTTGCCAGAACAAGACTGCAAGGCAGCTTGGCCACGTCAGCGGGGGCTGGCACCGCTGTTGTAGTGCCTGCAGGCATGCCCTGTACCGCTTGCCTGGATGCTGTCCCACAGCTGGTAGCCTGCAGGCAACGGAGCGCACATGGGGTGAGCTGGTCAGACAGGCAGATAGTTGTGCAAGAAAGCAGGCAGGCGGGTAAAGTGGGCAGGCAGGCAGGGGGAAGGCGGGAGAGGAGCGGGCGGGCGGGAGGACACCAGTTTGGCGGCATCAACGCAGCTGACAAGAAGCTGGGCACGGCATCAGGTCACACGTACTCAATGCGTTGCACCGTAGACTCACTCAGGTAGTCGCCGCTGACGCTGGCAGGGTAGCCTTCCGGCAGGAACGCCTCTGCCGCCAGGCGCGCGAGGGTGCCGCCGCCCACGCCACCCACGCTGGCGCTGCTGGCGCCTGGAGTCCGCGACACCCGGGGCGCGATCGATGCTTTGATCACAGCCGTGGGTTGCCCACCCACATACTCTCGGGCAACTACAGTGTTGGGCGGCAGTGCAGCTGGCAGTGCCGCCCCTTCCCTGCGTTGTTTGGGAGGCATCGTGCGGCAATCGACAATGGACGTCCACAGGCTGCTTAGGGTGATCGAGGGTTGCGGAGGGTTGTTTGGCCCCGAAAAGCAACCTCAAGCTGGGTAGAAGGGAGGAGATGCAGGTGTGCTCCAGAGCAAGCGGCCATCCACGCGATTGCTTGATCTTATCATTTGACAAGCTGCAAGCGCAAGACAGCAATAAGTAGCGCTTGGCAGAATGGCGGCCTCCCTGAAGCACTCTACAACGCGTGTTAGCCATTGGAAATGCGCGGTTACAAGTAGCGCCGAGGCAAGGCCTCCGCCGCCTGCCGTGGTGCCCCGTCGAGCGGCACTGGCAGCCGTCGCTGCCGGCGTGCTGGCGCCACTGCTGCCGTCGGTGCGCCCTGCCGCCGCCGCTGAGGCGGGGCAGGCCTTCAGCAGCGGCCTCTTTTCGGCTCAGATCAGCATAGTGGACAACCAAGCCGGCGGGGGCAGTGCCACGGCCAGGAAGGGCGATCTTGTGCTGGTGCATTACGTGGGCACGATTGACGACGGAACCGTATTCGACTCGACTCTCGGCGGGCAGGTGAGCGGGCGAGGGGGGAGTGGCAAAGATCACGTGGCTGTAGCTTGCTGGCGCCACATGTCACACTGCAATGCTGGCCACAAGAGGCCGGCGGCAGACTTGTACGGCTCCCAAACATGGGCGTGCTCCAATCTTCCTTTGGAGTGTAAGATTGGCAGCTCATAAACCAAGAATTGCGAAGCACTTGCTAAGAGTTGCGCGCTGTGCTCGCCAAACATCCCGCCCGTCTGTCACTGCACTCACCGGCATGCAACCCATGCACCCCAGCTTGTGACACACCCCTGGTCGGAAACCCCACCCGCAACTCTCGCATGCCCCACCTCCTCCTCCCCTGTGCCAACACAGTCCGGCGTGCAGATACAGATGCACCAGAGCAGCTGGCACGCGCCCCAAGCTTCTCTCCACTCTGTCCCTTGCTCCCTCGCCCCCTGCGATCACACCCTCCCCCTCCCCCTTTCTGCATCCCCCCTTCAGAATTACCGAGACGGCGGCAAGGGCGCGCTGCGGCCTGCTGTGGTCTCGCTGGGCGGCGCCCCGGTGCCCGGCATCTGTGCCGGACTGTCGCAAGGCATAGAGGGGATGTCAGTCGGCGGCAAGCGCACCTTCACCGTGCCCCCCAGCCTGGGTTTTGGAGGCCAGGAAGTTCTGGCGCCGTACGGTGGGTGCTGGGCGGGGGCAGGGCGGGGGTGGGGAGGGACAAGGTGGGCGGAGGAGGGAGCGGTTGAGAGGTGTGAGCCGACTCTGGGTGCAGGGCATGAGCAGGGACGGAGTGGGGAGAGACACGGGAGGAGCTGCAAGGGGCAGAGATCTGGTGCACAGCGGGGAGTGTTGGTGGGGAGGGCCATGCGCGGGCGCGGTTGCACCCCTGCCTGCCCCTTCCGCTGCCTCCCTGCCTCCCCACCCGTTCACGCCCTTGCCCAATCAGCAACCCTCGCTGCCCTCAGCACTTCATCTCGTTGTTGTTCCCACCCCGACCCTCATGGCTGCTGCCTGCACGCCTGTTCGCCCTCCACTACTCCACCCGCCGCGCTGGCATCCTGTTTGGTGGCTTCCCTTTGCCGCACTCCCCCCTCATTTGTGCTCACCTCTGTTCCGAGCCCCCTCCCTTCCTGGTGCCTCCTTTGCGTTCAGAATCACACCATCGCCTTCTTTGCTTGTTCTGTTGCCCGCCGCCAAGGTGCCGTGCCCGGCGGGTTTCCTCCGCCAGACTACTTTTTGGGATGCTGCCCTCTGTTCAGAACCTCCCTCCTTTTTGCTTGTTTGCCCACCGCGCAGGCGTTGTGCCCGCCGGCAGCTCTCTGCGGTACGAGGTGCAGCTGCTGCGTCTGTCCCGCCAGGGCCCGGAAGCCCTGCTCAAGGGCACCTCCCAGTGTGGGGCGGGCGGGGTGATGGAGCGCACCACCGGCTGTGCCGACATCACGCCTGCCGAGTTCCTCTGATTGCCAGGCTGCGGTCTGCGCTTGGCGATGGAGGCGGTGCAGATGCGGCGCGTGCAGGAAGCGTGCGGTTTGCTGGGGCGCTCTGCCAGGGTTTTCCTGCGTCTGCCAGGCTTGCTTGTAGGCAGCAGCAAATGAAGGCTGGTTCGGCGAGCTGCTGCATTGCTCACGTGTTGAGAGGTCCCCGGGTGAGACCCTACAAATGGCAGTCAGACGGTTCTGAGATGCGGGAGGTGGCCGATTGTTCTGGAGGATTGTTCTGGCCATCAGCCGCTCACCGGGATTGCCCTCACCTCTAGCCTCCGTTGTTTGGCCCCTCTGTGCGCTTGCTTTCCTTCCTATGAGCTGACTCCTCTGCTATATGCACCGCCATGTGTTGACATGAATGAACATTCCCCCACTTGCCCCGTCTGCGCCCCCAACTCCACTCCCCTGCCCCGCTTCTGCCATCCCTCCCCGACCACCCCTCAGCTGCCTTGTGTGTTATTCACCCTTACTTAAACTGAACTGCGACATCCTCTGACATGTAACCCATCACGGCAGCAGGGCAACTCCTCAGGGCGATTGGGCGGGGTTGCTGGCTGCGGCTGCGGGCGCTGAATCCGGAGACGTGCCGGTACCGCCGGTGCACCAGTTGGACCCCAGAAGTCCACAAATCTCTCCAGTTAACACAACTAGCTAGATTCACATGACAAGGACAGACCAGCCTGTGGGGCTGGCAATCTCAGGGCCCAGGAACGGGGCTTGAGCCCATGGGGGATGCCCGCCCGCTTCGCCCGCTGCGCCTCTAGAGTTGGCGCAAAGCGGCCGGCGGTTGTCAGTTCAAAACGTGCGCGCCTCTTGAGACATGAATTGCTTCTGCCCCACCTGCGGCAACCTCCTGCTTGGTGCGTCGCTGCAGTCCAGGCTGCCGAGAGCTGGTTGGGAGGGTAGTGCGTTCTCTCTGCACCTGTCGGTGCTCAGAGGAACTGGTAACCAGTAATGTGCGAGGCTTCGGGTCGGGAGATAGCCCGGCCCAAGTCAGGCTGCCCCCGCTCAGCGCCCCCGCGGGCCAGGCTCTGCAGCGCCGGACCTGGGCAGCCGCGGTGCCACCACCAGTAACACATTCATCAGAAGCCTCGGCAGCCGCCCCCACCCTGGGTGTTGACAGCCGCAGCTGCTCACTCGCCGCCGCCGCCGCCGCTGCCGCCGCGTGTCACTCTGCAGTTGAGATTGCCAACGGAGATAACATCTACGCCTGCTCGACCTGCCCCTACGTCTACTACATCGACCGTAAAGTGAGGGCCAGCGGGGTGCTCTGCACACATATTCGTAACGCCGCAGATCACACCGCCGCCGCCCGCCTGCCGCGCCGTTTCTCACTTTCCCCCCTCGCCCGGCCCATGTTCCCCGTACCACACCCCTTGTTTACGCGCCGCAGATCACCAAGGGCGTGCCCATCAAGCGCAAGGAGGTAGAGGCAGTGCTGGGTGGAGACGAGGAGTGGAAGAACGCGGCTCGCACCGACGGTGGGTGGGCGACGCTCTGTGCTGGTGCACGTCGCAGCGGGGGAGGCAGCAGGCGGATAAGTAGCACATCCGTGGTGGCTGGGGTGTGGCTGGCGGGCGAGTGAAGCAGCATGTGTGGTGGGTAAGTGAGCTGATCTGGGCGAGTGAGGGATGCCGAGGGCTGGGTGGGCAGCGGGTGGGAGGCGGGTGCTGGCTCTGCGGGAATGGACGGGCATGCAGTGACAGCTGGCGAGGGCAGCCGCTGCCGCCGCCGGCAGAGGTCGGCGGTGCCTGTGTGCTATGGCAGGAGTAGGCTCTTGCGGGAGGCTTGCCAGCTGGACACCCACTTCCCTTGATCAATCCTGGTGCCCCCATGTTTGCCCCTGGGCATCTCCCTCCGACCCAGGTGTTACACTGTTACATTTGTATCCTGCCGCCAAGCCTGCCCCTGACCGGCCATTACATCCTGGCTGTCGCGCCCTGCCTGTCCTCCCGGTGCAGCACGCTGTCCCGATTGTAGCCACCACACGGCGTACTTCAAGGAGGTGCAGGTGGGTGCTGGGCCTGCTCGGTGCGGTTTGTGCTGCATCTATGCCCTGTAATGGCTTGCTCCCCCCCTCCCTGCGGGGCTGCTGCGGCTGCTGCTGCTGCTGCTGCCAGGCTGCCCGGGCAGGCAGCGGGTGGAGGACCGAAATGCATGATGGCGAAGCAGGCTCAGCAAGCTGCCATGCCGCCTCCAATCAAGTTCCAACTTCATGCTGTCCCTGATGCTCTGAAGCCCTGATACCCTTGCCGCGCCCTAAAACCTAAAACTTAAACCCTAATCCTAAACCTGCAGATCCGGTCTGCCGACGAGCCCGCCACCCTCTTCTTCCGCTGTGAAAAGTGCGCCTGCAACTGGAGGGAGGGCTAAGCTTTGCCTCAGTGGCAGGCACAGCAGCAGCCGCAGCAGGCACAGCAGCAAACAGGCACAGCAGCAGCAGGCACAGCAGCAGCAGCAGCACAATGCAGGCGGTGGCAAGCGCAGCCAGCCGGTGCGGCGCGGGCGGCGGCGCATGCAGCAGCGCACGCAAGCCGCACCCCTCTCGCCAGCTGAGCGCAGCGCCGCCGGCGCCGCGGGCGCGCCTGCACATCGCGGCGCCGGTGGCACGCAGTCAGCAGGAGGAGCGGGTGCACCAGAAAGCGCAGGCTTCCCACCAAAAGGCGGTGGATGCCATCACGCAGCTGGAGGTACTGAAGCGGGAGCGGGCAGCTTCCCAGCAGCTGCGTGCGGAGCTGGACGCCAGGTAAGAGTGGGGGGGTGCCCTCACTGCGGACACCGCTGGCTGCTTCCGCTTCTTGCAACCAACCGCCGATTCAGGGCTGGCATTGGGCGGATGCCGTGCCTTTGGCACATCATGTCCGTTCTGTTCTTGCTGAGTTGGCATCGTGCTGACCTGGCTGCCCCCTGCTGACCTGGCCCTGCTGCTCTGGCGCCCTGCTGACGTGGCGTGCAGGACGCGGGCGATGGCCAACATGCAGCAGCAGCTGGAGCAGATGGAGGCTCTGAGGCAGACAGAGGCAGAGGCGGCAGCTGCCAGGTAACACTGTCATTCGTTGCAGGGCGGAAGTAAACAAATGGTATATAGATGTCGGTAGGGGGAGGGAGGGACACATAGGGCATTTGAGGATGCCTCTGGGACTTGCAAATTCAGGGTGGAGCAGCAGCCCCCAGAGACCTGCCGGCAGCAGGCCCTCACCTCTCGCCCCAGGCTTCTCACCCGCCGCCTGCCCACCCGCCTGCCCGCCGGCCCGCCCTGCCCGCCTGCACAGGTTCCACGAATTCGAGCAGGCACTGGCCCTAGCAGAGTACAACATCGACGGCGATGACGTCAGCGGCTTGCATGTGAGTTCCATTCAGCCTGTGAGGCGGCGGCGGGGCAGGCGTGTGGCGCTCGGAAGCTTGTGGGTGACCAGCTGTCCCACTGGAGATGGCGGAGGCGAGTTACAACCGCTCTGCTGTGAGGTGGCGATTACAGGGTGCCCCGGAAGCATGCATGTCGTTCAGCCGCACGAGGGCCGGGCCACTTGTTGGCCAACCAACCCCATGCTGCCTGCTTCCCTGCCTCCTCTTTGCATTCCGATCACAAGTGACTGACTCCCCCCTGCCTTACCCTGCCTCTCTATTTCACCCATCAGTTGGTGGCCCTGGAGCAGCGCCTGGCCGCCAACGCTGCTGAGTTGGCTCCTTCATGTATCTGCTGACTCTCCCCTCCCACCCCACGCTCCCTGTCTTCCTCACTTGTCAGTTGGTGGCCCTGGAGCAGCGCCTGGCCGCCAAGGACGCTGAGCTGGCGACAGCTCAGCAGCTGCTTTCTGAGCTGCAGCGGCGGCAGCAGCAGCAGGCGGAGGAGCTCAAGTGGCGGGGGGCCAGCGCAGATGAGGTGGCCTCCCTCAGGCGGCAGCTGCAGGAGCAGCAGGGCATGATGCGGGAGGCGGCCTCAGCTGCAGAGGTGGGAGGGGTGGGACAGGGGGAGTGGGTGAGGGAGGGGTGCGGGGTGGGGAGAGTTGAAGGGAAGGGACAGGGCAAGTGGGTGAAGGAGCGGGTGGGGAGAATGGAGGGAGAGTGGTCGACCTGTTATGCCATTATGGAGCAAGAGGAGGGTCGGTCCACCCTCTCGGCTGCCCCACCCTCTCGGCTGCCCCACCCTCTCGGCTGCCCCACCCGTGTGCAGTCTGCCGAGGCCGAGCGGCGCGCCCTTCCTGCTGCCCCACCCTCTCTGCTGCCCACCCTCTATGTTATTCCACCCTCTCTGCGGCCCCAACCGTGTGCAGTCTGCAGAGGCCGAGCAGTGCTGCCTGCCTGCTGGCACCCCCCTCTCTGCTGCCCACCCTCTAAGCTGTCCCACCCTCTGCTGCCCCACCCGCGGGCAGTCCGCCGAGGCCGAGCGGTGCTCCCTTCCTGCTATTCCACCCTCTCTCGCTGCCCCACCCTCTCTGCTGCCCCACCCGTGTGCAGTCTGCCGAGGCGGAGCGTTGCGCCCTGGAGGACAACGTGTCAGTCCTGCTTGAGCAGTCCAGCCTGCTGCGTCGCCAGGTGGAGAAGCGGGACGCTGAGCTGGCGCTGCTTCAGCGGGAGCTGGAAAGCGCGCGGCAGGAAAGCGCGAGCGCCACATCCCGCCTGGCACAGCTGCGGGAGGCAGTGGCTGTGGAGGCTGCTGCCACAACAGAGGTGCTGGACCGTGCAGAGGCAGCGGCACGCATGCTGGGAGAAAAGCTGCTGGCTCTGATGCAGTCGCGGCAGGAAGAAGAGGAGGCGGCGGAGGCGGCGGCAGCGGCGGCGGCAGAGGCGCAGGAGCGGCAGGAGCAGTCAGACGCCGAGGTGAGGCGCAAGTGCAAGGCTGCTGGGCTGCTGGGTGGCTGGCTGGCCAGCAAGGGAGGGGCAGGTCTGGGCAGTTGTGCGGCAAGTGCAAGGCTGCTGGGCTGCTGGGTGGATGGCTGGCCAGCAAGGGAGGGGCAGGTCCGGGCAGTTGTGCGGCAAGTGCAAGGCTGCTGGGCTGCTGGGTGGATGGCCAGCAAGGGCTGGGCAGCAGGTTTGGGCGGTGGTGTGGGGTTGAGGGAGGGAGACGAGGGAATGTAGCCTGCACCAGGCCTCACCAACCTGGCGTCCCCCTTGTGCGTCTGCCCAAACCCTGAACTCTCAACCCGACCTGGTGCGCCCTCTGGTGTGCCTGCTCTTCTTGTTGTTGGGGGTGCCGTGATGCGTGGGCTGCACGTGCTTTGTAGTGCCACCGCCCACCGCCCATCCCCTTCCCGCCCCCCTGCCCTGCCTTGGTGTGAGTTTCCCGCTGCAGGCGCATGCACATGCTGTGCTCCCTCTCTGCTCCCTCTCTGCTCCCTTCTCACCCCACGTACCGACTCACCGTTGATGTGCCTTGTAGGGCAGGAGCTTGCTGACACAGGCGGATGCAGATGCCTTGCTCCCCTGTCTTCTTCTCTCCTCTTCATCTGCTCACCATTTCAACTGACTCATCATGCGCTGCAGGGCTCCAGCTTTTTGACAGAGGAGGACGCAGATGCCTTGCTGGACGAGCTTGAGTTCCTGCAGCAGCAGCTGGGCAAGCAGCAGCGGGTGGGTTGGCAGCACAATCGCTTGGCATAGGGTCACAGAAGGGTGCAATGGGACAGGCTTGGGATGTTGTGGGAGTTGTTGTCGCACCACTGCGGCGGGACAAGGTACCGCCGGGACAAGGTACCGCGGCTGACGCAGAGCTTGTTCATGAGTTGAAGTGCCGCTTACGCCCTGATGAACCCAACCCAATTCCAGCCGACAAGCGTGCAGTCATGTGCTCACATGTTACCAACCTTCCCTCCACCGCGCAGCTGATGGAGAACGCGAGCAGCCGCGGGTGCCTCATTTCCGTTGCTGAGGTGGAAATGTACGCATGCATTCACTTATCTACTTTACTGCACCTTAACCCTTCCCCCGCGCAGCTCATGGAGAACGCGAGCAGCCGGGCGTCCAGCGCGGAGCGCGAGGCCGCGCAGCTGCGGGAGCGCTTGCTCGCCTCAGCAGCCCTGGCCACCGCAGCCCCCGCGCCCGCCGTGGCCGCCATCTACCAGTCAGACCTAGAGCGCCAATTCTCAGCTGCCACCGCCATCGCGGCTGCAGCTGAGGCTGAGGCTGAGGCGCTGGCGGTTCAAAACGAGGCCCTCGTGGCCGAGGTGCAGCGTCTGAGGAATGAGTCGGCGGCTGCCACCCAGGCGGCCAAGCAGGCGGCAGAGGCGGCGGCGTACCAGGGTCAGTTGGGCTCGGGGCCAAGGGGGCGGGTCGCCGTTGCAAGCTCGTTTTTGATGTGTGCTTGGATCTGGATGCAGCAGTGACGTAGTAGCGGTAGTGCAGTGGCAGCAGGGGTGTACAGCAGGGGTGCACAGCAAGGGTCGGGGTGCCGTTGCACGTCAGCCGGCGCACGGCTGGGTGGAGTGCCCAGGCAGTGCGGGGTGAGCAACACCTACCTGCAATGTTGAATCAGCCTGCACCCTGTGCCTGCTGCGCTGACCATGCACGTCCTGAAGTACCGCCTGGCCGTTGTTCCATCTGCGCCTCACTTCTGTGCCTTGTGCGCCGGCCATGTGTGCCGTGGGACACCGCCTGGCCTCCGTGCCGTCTGCGCTTCGCTCGTGTTCCTGCACCTGCTCATGCCTGCCCTGGCATCCCGTCAGCCTCCCCCACCCCCACCCCTCCCACNTCCCTCCCTCCCTCCCATGCCTCCCTCCCATGCCTCCCCTCCTCCTTTACAACTTCCTCCCGCAGGCCCCGGCACCAACTTTGGCTCCATGGGTGCCACTGCCTCCCAGCTGGCGGCTGCCCTGGACAAGATGGCGGCACTGGAGCGCCAAAACATGGAGCTCAGAGATGCCGCCTCAAAGAAGGACGCTGTGCTTGCAGAGAGCAGGTGCGTGTGGGGCTCCACCCGTGTGTGTGTGTGTGTGTGCCTCCGCGCTGTTGGCGTGCGTTTTGTGTGCGTGCGTGTGTGTTGATGTGTGGGGCCGAAGTTAACTAGTGGGGGCTTTGCCTATGCCGCTGTGTTTGCGGAGAGATGCAGGTGCGCGTGTGACTGTGTGTGGCTGGCGGCTGGTCCAGCTGGGGGTTACGCGGTCCGCCCAGCGGCCGGCCTCGTTCGCACTGGCCTCCCTGCCTGCCCGCCCCTCACCTGCCCTCCCCTTGCTCTCACCGTATCCCTATCTGCAGGAAGTTCATCCAGGGCTACTTGGTCCGCTCAGCGGCCGCATCGGATTCGCGGCACGCCGCCATGCGGGACGCCGACCAGGAGGAGCCGCCTGCAGCGCCCATCAACGGCTCTGCCAGCTAAGCCCATGTGTGCTAGCTCAGCCAGGTACACGCTGGTTGACCAACCAGCTAGTTTGTGCCAAGATACCTTTGAGCGGCCACGTCACTTGCCACTTTGACCAGCCAGGACAGGTGACCTGGCGAGCTCGCTCTCGTGCTCCCAGCAGCCCACCCTCGCGTGCTGTGCAAGCTGCGGTTGCTCCTGCCGCCGTGCGCGGCGTGCCTGCTTGCCGCCGCACCTCCAAAGTCACCCGGTGCCTCGCATAGCAGGGCAAACCGTCGGCGGCCATGATTGGCATGTCAGCAGCCAGGATTGCCGTGTTGGGAGAATGTTAGTGTAACCTTGTTGCTTGGTTTGTCCCCCGTTTCGTTTCCACCCATTTGTAGTCTTACATCATTAGTGTGCTCACCCCCCCCGGGGACTCTGTAAATCTACGCTTGGTACAGCATTGGCATGAGAGCTTACGTGTCAATTCTGGGCGTTTGCAGCCCGTATGTGGGGGTCAGAGGTCAGGAAGGGTAGGGGAGAGGGGGCCCTGAACCCCTGCCCAGCCATGACGCAGCAGGGAAGGGGGTGACGGGTGGGTTGGGTAGGGTAGGACAGCCCAGGGCTCAGCAGGGCCTCCCTCTCCACTCCCCCTTTTCAGAGGCCCGCCCACTCAGACGACTGCCTCTTGGTGTTACCACCTTGTCGCCCTTGACCGTCACGGTGCTGGGGTTGGCACAGAGTTCCGAGACTTCCGGAAGAGGGGCCAAGTGGGTAGGGGCTCCCCTCCCCAGCAGGTGAGCGCACAGGGGCGATGGAGGGCTCTCAGGAACCGTCCAAGGCTCTGGCGAGGCCGGGTGTGGGGCCGGAGTGGGAATGGGGGTTGGGTGAACGGTGGCGGCGCTGCCGCCACGACGCCGCCGATGGGTGTCAGAACGTTAGGTGAACGTTGACTCCCTTGCCTCAGGTGCGTAATCAATTTGCCTTGGAAGCGTTTGGGCGTCAACAAGTGAGGTGTGGGTTGGGGCTGTGTGGTGTATGTGGTGGCGCCGTGTGCTGGTGGATGGCAGGTGAGCGGGCAACGGGTCGGGGCCGCAGCATGGGACTGGCTGATGGTGGGTTACACGTCGTGTCCAGCACAAACCTGTGCTGCTCAATGAATCATGCAAGCACGAATGAATGAAACACTGAGATGCGAGCGCAAAGCATCGCAGGGCGGGATGAGAGCAGGCTTACCCAAGGCATGCTCAGTAGGGGGACGGGCAGGCACTGCGAAAGAAGGACCGATAAAACACTGGGTGTGGGTTGCACCCCACCCCAACGCTGCCGTGAGCTAAAGCCACTGGGGTCACGAATGCCTCATCTTTGGGTCATGCCCCTCCACGCCACCGTCCGACCTGCCCTCCTCCTGCAGTTTGAGGCCACGTGACTCTACCAATTGAAGACAAGCTTGTGCCCGTCATCGACTGCCAACATTCCCCGAGAATTGTCAGAGGCACAGGTGGAGCAAAAAGTGTTTGTGTAGGGTGAGGGCTTGTTGCGCTATGCGGCCTGCCGCGCCCTGCTGACGAGGCTGCCGAAGTTCAACCCGCAGCCAAGTAGTGAACCGATGTGCCCCGTTGCACGCCTGCACTCATTGCTGCCGCGACCCTTTTGGCGTACAATGCACCGCTGCACGCATGTCAGCATCGCCCCCCCAATAATGTTGCCCGAGCCTGGTCAGCGCTCAACATAAGACCCCCCATTCATAGCTGCAGTATGTACGCAGCATCGCCCCCCGCCCCGTGTGCCCGTTTTGTCGTTACCGCCCCACAAGCCGCTGTCGCATCAACACCCCCCCCCGTTACACTCACTTCACCTGTGCTCCTAACCTGCCTGCCTGTCAATCCTGCCCCACACGCCGTTGTCGCACCGACCACCCGCCCTGCCCTCTCTTTCACCTGTGCTAACCTCAGTGTGTGTTGCGTGTGACCTTCCGCCTGCCCGCACTTTGCACTTGCATCCCCCTCGCCGCTCGTGCCCCCTCCTCCAACCCTCCGGAGGTCATGCTGAATCTGTTGTGTTTCGTAGTCTTGGATAGGGTGGGAGTGGTTGTTGTGGATCCCCATCTAGCAGAATTCATCCACATTCTGGTGAATTCTGCTAAATTTGCTGTGTTTCTCCACTACGAAGATCCACACTAACCACTCCAACCTCTCCAAAACTACGAAACACTGCGAAATTTGCATGACCTCCCTTCCCCAAATGTTTAGTGTTCTCATGTTTTTCCAATTTCACCCACTGTTGTGACCTTGCAGTGTGGTGCCCATTCTTTCAAGCCAGGCCCTGTTTTCCCTTCCCACCCCACCTCGCACCGTGGTTCCGTGCCTTGCCGCCAGGCCTTGTATTCCAGCCCCACTCAACCTGAGCCCTGTATCGAGCAGGGGAAGGTTCAGAAGAAGCATGGGACACTTTGAGGAGCCGGAGCGGCCTGCCAGCGACGGTGGGCGGCATGGGTGAGCGGCTCGTGCGCCTGCGTCGAATGCAGCGGGAGCAACATTTGCAGCAGCAGCAGCAGCGCCTGATTCTATCACGTGGCGGCCTTGTACTCCTCGTCCTCGACAGCCACCACTCGAAGACGAGGAGTATAGGGACCCCGTTTGATAGAATCAGGTGCTGCTGCCCCGTTTGATAGAATCAGGTGCTGCTGCTGCTGCTGCAAAGGTTAATGATGCCGCTGCTGCAAAGGTTAATGATGCCGCTGCTGCTGCTCCTGCTGCTGCAAAGGTTGCTGCCGCTGCTGCTGCTGATCCTGCTGCTGCTGCTGAACCTGCTGCTGCTGATCTTGCTGCTGCTGATACGGCATGTGTCTCCCGACTGTGCTGCATGTGCTGCTGGTCTATATGGTATGTGCCAGCTCTCTCAGCTGCAATGAGGTGCCTGCATGCATTTGCACAACTGCCCCCTGGTCCGTGTCGGTGATCTGTGGTCGCCTGAAGTATGCATTCTCTTGAAGTATGCATGGTTCAGGCAGCCACAGATCACCGCAGTGGACAAGGGGCAGTCGTGCAAATGCCACTCTCCCGCCTGCTGCGTAGGCGGTGACGTGCTGCAGGCGTGCAGCAGGCGTGCAGCACGCCCGACTGCAGACGTGCTGCAGGCGTGCAGCACGCCCGACTTCCCTGCCTGCGAGCAGCGGCTGCTCAGCAACAACGGACACCAGGCCCCGCAGTGCTGTGTAGGCGCAGTCCCCGCCCAGCAACACGTCCAGGGCCTGGACAGGCCTGGACAGGCCTGGACGTGCTGCTGGGTGGGGACTGCGCCTATACAGCACTGCGGGGCCTGGACAGGCCTGGACAGGCCTGGACGTGCTGCTGGGCGGRGACTGCGCCTAAACAGCACTGCGCGGCCTGGGATCGCCGCAACTGCAGGTGCGGTCTGGCGGGGTGGGCGTGTTTGCTGGCTGGAGAGGGGGAGAGTCTGCTGTATGCCATCATTCGTGCTTGGCGCAGGGAGTGGCTTGTTGTGTTCGTGAGGACAACCAGGAATCCTGTACCCGGTGACAGCTGTGCCAGGCGGAGGAACGGCAGCTCAGCGCTGCTGCATCCTGTTCTCACTGCGGCCCCCCTGCACCTGCTTCCCTTCCACTCGCCTGCGTCGTGCTTGCCCGACATTTAGTCCTTTGCCCTTCCTTTCTCAGCCCCACCCCTTCCTGCTCCCAGCGCTCCTCCTCAGCTGGCCAGGAGTCGACTGCATCTGGGAACTTCGGCAGCTGACCCCCCCGCGTGCCAGGATGAGGCGAGCAAGCGGGGTGTTCAGCTTCCGGTGTGCGCGGATGCAGTCGAATCCTGGCCAACTGAGAAGGAGCGCTGGGAGCAGGTAGGGGGGCAGGCTGGCTGGAAATCGATAGGCCTGCTGCCCACTACGGCTGTGCATGCTAGCAGGCCCATTCACACAGCGGTCGGGAGGCAGCAACTGCTGTCTCGTGCAGCCCTTGCCCCGCAATTGGCTACTGGTGCAAGCCAGCCAGCTGGCATGCTGCATGGGGGCTTCAAGGCGCCTCTTTATAGAGTGTCGCGCCCATGCCTGCTCGCTGTTGCTGGCTGTGTGCAGGCAAAGAAGGCTTTGCTGGCATTACGGCGGAAGCCGCCTGGCTGTCAGCCGTGAAGGGGCTGCTGGGCTATGCGTACGGTGAGCTGCCTTTCCCCTGCCGTGCTGTGCAGGCATAGGGCCGCTGGTCTGGCGCTGGCGCCTGCCCGCCTCTTTTGTGGTACTTCCGGCCTGCTTGCCCGCCTGCCTGGCCCGGCTGCGCTCGATGCCTTCCAGGTTGCTTGGCCGGCCCTGGTGCGCTCTGTGCTTCCCCTCCTGCCCCCCTCGTCGCCGTGCAGCCGCGTCAAGTCACAAGCCCAATTAGTAAAAGACCCAGTTACAAAACTTTCTTTTTGTCGGTCTCCAATTTGAAACTTTGGAAGAAGGGTTCCCCTTATTTAAATACGGAACAAATTGGAGGACGACAAAAAGGTAGTTTTTGTAACCCTCCAATTTGAAAAATTGGAAGAAGGGTTCCCCTTATTTAAACCCGTCCGGCTGCCCTCCAACCTGCTGGCTCCCAAGCAGGGGCAGCTTGTGCTGCTAATGCTGGCGGCACTGGTGGCAAAGCAGCAGCTAGAGGTGCTGGAGTTTGATGCCGAGCCTTTGTTGAAGGTGCAGCAAACGGATTGTCTACTGTCTACTACCTGCTTGCCTCAATCACCCCAACACTCTCCCGTCTCGTGAGACCGTTCCTGGCTCCATATGATATCTACCACATCCGCACTGTCGGGGCTGCTCTTCACCTCCAACAGATCCAGGACCAGCACGGACCCGAGCAGGGGTCGGACCCGAGCAGGGGTCCGTGCTTGTCCTGGATATGCTGGAGGTGAAGAGCAGCCCCGACAGTGCAGATGTGGTAGACAGTAGATGCGGGGTGGGGCCAGGGAGAGGGAGGTTGCGGTTGGGCAGAGCTGGTTGTATTGGGTATGCATTGCACAGCGGCTGGTAGTGCAGCTGTGCAGCACCTCTGAAACCCGCTGGCTCAACAATTATGCGCTTTCTGGTACCCCCAACAATCATGCGCTTCATGCTGCCCCAAACAATTAGCTCTCTCTGCTGCACCCTACAATCTCTGCTGCCTTCCTGCAGCCATTGGAAAGCGGCGGACCGGCTGGAGGGGCGGGCACGCATCATGGCGTCTGTGCTGGCTACCGCCAGCTCCCGCTGCTCGCCTGACCGGTGCTTGCGCTGGCCAGGCGGTGGTGCTTTGCCCGCCACCTCCGCTGTGCCCACTACCTGCAGCGGGCCGTGCACCGCTAGCTGCTTGCTGGTACCCCCCCGTGAGCTGCTGCAGCTAGCGGTGCACGGCCCGCTGCAGGTAGTGGGCACAGCGGAGGTGGCAGGCAAAGCACCACCGCCTGGCCAGCGCAAGCACTGGTCGGGCGAGCAGCGGTAGCTGGGCTGCACTGCGTTGCCTGGGACGGCGCATATGTCCATGAAGCTGCGCGTGCGGCTTCTTAGGCCTGACTCCTGCACGGCCAGACCCAGCATGCTGGCTGGCTGATGCCGCTGGCACCGATTGGCCGAGCATCGTTCACCCAGCGTGCGCTGCGCGCGCATGCAAGCTCCAGCCAGCTCAGCTGAGCTGAGCTGAGCCCCCCGCTCCCACTTACATCGTCTCCTTCTGCTCATATCGCCGGCCCCGATTTCGATGCACACTCATGCTTGTCCTGTACATCCCCGCAACTTTTTGTTTTGCATCTCTGTGCTCCTGCCGCCGTGCCCGACTCGTGGCGTGTCCGCCACGCCTCGTATTGTAGGAGCCCCTTTACCCTGCCTCCCGTTGTCTCCATCATAATGCTCTTGCTGGCCTGTCCCCGGGACCAGCAGTTGGGACGCGGGAGGGGGCCTTGATCGGTGGATTGAGGGGCCAGCACAATGCTGGCTGTGCAGGGGCCCTGTACACCCAGCCTGCAGGGGCCCTGTACACCCAGCCTGCACGGGCCCTGCACACCCGGCCTGTGCAGGCCCCTCAATCCACCGATCAAGGCCCCCTCCCGCCTCCCAACTGCTCATTTCTGCATGTGCTTCCGGTATGCACGTATTTCCTGTTCCACTCCCTCATATCTACCCAGGCTTGCAGCTCGCCCGGCATCCCTGCCTGCGAGCAGCGGCTGCTCCGCAACAACGGACACCAGGCCCCGCAGTGTTGTACAGGCGCAGTCCCCGCCCAGCAGCACGTCCAGGGTCTGGACAGGTCTGCGCAGCCTGTCCAGGCTGTCCAGGGTGTCCAGGCTGTCCAGGCTGTGAACAGCCTGTCCAGGCCCTGGACGTGCTGCTGGGCGGAGACTGCGCCTAAACAGCACTGCGCGGCCTGGGATCGCCGCAACTGCAGGTGCGGTCTGGCGGGGTGGGCGTGTTTGCTGGCTGGAGAGGGGGAGAGTCTGCTGTATGCCATCATTCGTGCTTGGCGCAGGGAGTGGCTTGTTGTGTTCGTGAGGACAACCAGGAATCCTGCACCCGGTGACAGCGGTTCCAGGTGGAGGGGGCGCCAGCGCTGAATTCTGTTCTCGTTGCGACCCCCCTGCACCTGCCTCCCTTCCACTCGCCTGCGTCGTGCTGGCTCGGAATTTTTTCCTTTGGCCTTCCTTTCTCAGCCCGCACCCCTACCTGCTCCCAGCGCTCCTTCTCAGCTGGCCAGGAGTCGACTGCGTCCGCAAACTCCGGCAGCTGAACCCCCCGCGTGCCAGGATGACGAGAGCAAGCGAGGTGTTCAGCTTCCGGTGTGCGCGGACGCAGTCGACTCCTGGCCAGCTGAGGAGGAGCGCTGGCAGCAGGTAGGGGTGCAGGCTGGCCGGAAATCGATTGGCCTTTTGCCCGCTACGGCTGCGCATGCTAGCAAGCCCGTTCTCACGGGAAGCAGCAACTGCTGTGGCGGCAGCCCTGCGTGCACGCTTTGCCCCGCAATTGGCTGCTTTAGTAAACCAGCCAGCTGGCATGCTGCATGCGGGCTTCGAGGCGCCTCTTTGTAGAGTGTCGTGCCCATGCCTGCTCGCTGTTGCTGGCTGTGTGCAGGCAAAGATGGCTCTGCTGGCAGCACGGCGGAAGCGCGACGGCAAGGCTGCATGGCTGCCCGCTGTGAAGGGGCTGCTGGACTCTGCGTCCGGTGAGCCCCCTTCCCCTGCCATGCTGTGCTGGCATAGGACCGCTGGTCTGGCGCTGGCGCCTGCCCGCCTCTTGAGTGGTACTTCCAACCTGCCTGCCCGCCTGCCTGGCCCTGCCTGAGGGGCGGCACCAGCACAAAGGGATTGGTGTCGAGGTTGTCACGCAGGGATGGGGGATGAGGGCCACAGCCAGGGATGGCAGGGATGTGGGGCAGGGATGGCGGGGATGGGGGATGGCTGTGCTAACAAGGATGAAGGCTTTGCAAACAGAGGATGCTACAGCAGACGCTCCAGTAGCYCGGCGGGAGATCGCCCGGCGCGGCGCCTTGCGGCGCAAGACTGTCTGCGCTGCCCCGACTCTCGAAAAAAACAAGTGGGCTGGTGTCTCCGCGCGCTTTAGCGAGGGCGGCCGGTGGCTGCAAGCTTTGCGCCGCCGGCAGGAGGCCCCGGTCCCAGCCGGTGGCCTTCCCGTTCCTAAATCAGAGCCGTAACAGCCGAAAAAGCCACAGCAGGCTGAGCAGCAGTTGGCCACATGTACATCTTGTACCGCAGCCTACAATGAAATGGCGGAACGCGMCTGCCTTTACGCTTTCAAAAGTCTCAAAGTTCTACAAGATTATTATCAGCTCTACGTGCAGGCCGGAAGGCCAGGCCCGCTGCTCAACTGGCCAGCGGCTTGAGTGGCTGCTCTTGAGGCCACTTGTCAGCATTTCTGCGCCTCGGAACCTAACGGTGAGCACAGCGCCGCGGGCGCTTGCAGAAGGATAGGTGCTGGGGCAGGGATACGCAGCGGCAGGGATGTGCAGGATGGATGGCGGCAGGGTGGGATGGGGATGGCTGTGGCCGCCGCCCCTGTACAACCTCCACACGTATCCTAGGGTGGGATACGGGGTCCGTGCCTCCCCTCAAGCCCTGCTGCTGCGCTCGTTCCCTTCCAGGTTGCTTGGCCGGCCCTGGTGCGCTCTGTGCTTCCCCTCCTGCTCCCCTCGTTGCCTTGCAGCCGCGGCAACTCGCAAGCCCAATCTGTAAAATACCTAGTTACAAAAACTTCCTTTTTGTCGTCCTCCAATTTGAAAAATTGGAAGAAGGGTTCCCCTGATTTCAATCCGGCCGGCTGCCCTCCTACCTGCTGGCTCCCAAGCAGGGGCAGCTTGTGCGGATGCTGCTGGCGGCACTGGTGGCAAAGCAGCAGCTGGAGGTGGTGGAGTTTGATGCCGAGCCTTTGTTGAAGGTGCAGCAAGCGGACTGTCTACTGCTACCACATCCGCACTGTCGGGGCTGCTCTTGACCTCCAACAGATCCAGGACCAGCATGGACGCGAGCAGGGGTCCGTGCTTGTCCTGGATCTGCTGGAGGTGAAGAGCAGCCCCGACAGTGCGGATGTGGTAGACAGTAGATGCGGGGTGGGGCCAGGGAGAGGGAGGCTGCGGCGGGGCGGAGCGGGTTCGTATAGGGTGTGCAGCGCACAACGGCTGGTAGTGCAGCTGTGCTGCACCTCTACACCCGGCTGGCTCAACAATCGCACGCTGTCTGCTGCCCTCAACAATCGTGCGCTTTCTGCTGCCTACTGCTGCCTTCCTGCAGCCATTGGGAAGGCGGCGGACCGGCTGGAGGCGCGGGCACGCATCATGGCGTCTGTGCTGGCTACCGCCAGCTCCCGCTGCTCGCCCGCCCAGTACTTGTGCTGGGCAGGCGATGGTGCTCTGCCCGCCACCTCCGCTGTGCCCACCACCTGCAGCGGGCCGTGCACCGCTAGCTGCTGGCGGTGCAGCTATGGCGGTGCAGCTAGCGGTGCACGGCCCGCTGCAGGTAGTGGGCACAGTGGAGGTGGCGGGCAGAGCACCATCGCCTGGCCAGCGCAAGCACTGGTCGGGCGAGCAGCGTGAGCTGGGCTGCACTGCGTCGCCTGGGATGGCGCAGATGTTCAGGCAGCTGCGCGTGCGGCAGTAGGCCTGACTCCTGCACGGCGAGCCCCAGCATGCAGGCTGGCTGATGCCGCTGGCACCGATTGGCCGAGCATCGCTCACCCAGCGTGCGCTGCGCGCGCATGCAAGCTCCAGCCAGCTCAGCTGAGCTGAGCTGAGCCCCCCGTGCCAACTTGCATCATCTCCTTCTGCTCATTTCGTCTGCCCCGATTTCAATGCACACTCATGCTTGTCCTGTACATCCCCCCAACGTTTTGTTCTGCATCTCTGTGCCCCTGCCGCCGTGCCCGACTCGTGGCGTGTCTGCCACGCCTCGTATTGCAGGCGCCAAGCCCCTTTACCCTGCCTCGTTCCTTCAGTTTTCTCCATCATAATGCTCTTGCTCACCTGTCCCCTGCACGTCCAGCAGTGTGCTGCCCCCCTCAACCACCGACCAAGGCCCCCGCCCGCTTCCCAAGTGCTCATTTCCGCCTGTGCTTTTTGCATGCATGGATGCCCTGTTCCACCCCTCATACTAGTATCTATCCATGCCTGCATCGACTCCCTGCCACTGCCCCCGCACACAGCTGCTCTCCCGCCTGCCACGACTCCCCTTGCAATGTCACATCACACAACGAGAGGTAGCAAGAGGGGTGCGCACACTGCAAGGGTATGTTGCACATGCCGGTCAGCCAAAAGGCAGGCCACCTCGCCTCCCGCCAGCTGCAGCTTGGGGCCGGCGAGCCGTATGCAAGTCAGCAGCTCAGCTTTGTCCAGGGGCGCAGTTCTTCACGGCATCCATTCATTCATCCATTCAATCATTCATTTACATCACCGCAGCAACGTACAAGTGTGCCGCAGCTGCATCATCCCAGCATTATGGAAAAGCGAAAAGAATCAGGGTTCTTCAGGGCATCCAGCCCGGAGTTGCAGCGCCAGGTGGCCGAGTGGCAGGCAGAGCGGTCGTGGTGCAGACATGGAGCGGGACGCCACGGCCAAATCACCGCAGGGCAACCTGTGCTGCACTGCCGCCCTGCGCTGTGCCTCGGCCTGTGCGCTGCGCTCCTGCCACATGCCAGTTGGGTTGCAAGAACTTCTTGCGGTAGCACTGCATGCATGCTTGTTTGTCCCCTGTCCCGTTTCCACCCATTTGAAGCCTACTAACATCAATAATGTGCTCAACCCTATGGTAAGTTGTAAACCTACGCCTGCTAGCATGCCAATGCCAGGTTGTAAAGCAGGAATGATGTCCGTCGGCCACGCTGGGGTGGGCGGCAGCAGGCGGCGGCGCGGTCGGCTTCTTCTCCTTCTTATGCTTTCGACTTGCGTCGCCTAGTTCTTCATTTGCGCGGGAACTCGAAATTGGGCATCCGACACAGACTCGGGCCGAGGCAGCAGAGGTTGCAAACAGAGGTTGCTCACGCAGCTCTGCCGGAGGCGAGCCTCCCAGGTGAGCGTCCTCTGAACCTCAAACCCAACGCCGCCTGTCGCACCGCGTGCACGGCTTCCACCTCCCCTCTGGCCCACTCGATACCGCCGCCGCTCTTATTAGGAGCTTCTTTAGCGTTTCGCCGCTTCCTCAAGTCGCAACGGCCCCCGTGAGCAGGTTGGCCAGAAACGATGGCGTTCCACAACGATGGCCGGGCGGAGGCGCCCCGGCTAGCTGCGCTATCCTCCGCTGGCGGCGGCGCCGCCACCCCGAGTGCCCGCCTGCTCATGTCCGGGCTGCCCGGCAGCAGCTTGAAGCCGGCGCAGTGCCCCTCCTGGGCATACTTTGGCCGCTGCAACAAGGGCAACAGCTGCAGGTGAGCATGATGTTGACACCTCCTTTGGATGGGCCTGACCACACCCATCCTTCCGCCCTCTCCCATTCTGCCCTGCTGTCTTTGTTATCACCTGGGCCGGGTCCCTCTTGTCCTGGCTGCGACGCCTCCCTTCCTCCGGCATCCCCAACATGAAGCCTTGAGATCACATACACCCTTTCAACCCACAGGTTTTCTCACGAGGCAGCGCCACAGCGCCCGCTGACGTGTCCGGCGGGCTCCCCGCCAGCGGTGCCTCGCTCACCACAGCACCCAGCCGCCAGGCAATCCTTGTGCAGCCACGAGCGGTGAGGCAGGGTGGGTTGCGACCCAGGGGTGCTTGCCGTGGCAGGGGGTGAGTCACGTTGGCAGCATGGCTGCCAAGCTCTGCCCGGCTTTGCCCTGCGCTGCCTCTCACCGCTTGGCGCTACATCGCACCTCCCTCTGCCGGCAGTGCAAGCAGCGCTACACCGCACCTCGCTCTGCTGCCATTGCAAAGCAGCGTTACACCGCACCCCGCTCTGCTGGCGTTGCAAGCGCCGCATGCAACTGACGCATTGCATTGGTTGGTGCAACAATTGTTCTGTCAGGGTGTGCAGGAGTCACACAGGGAGGCACACAAGCATCCCTTGTACAAGACCCAGCTCTGCACACGCTACGAAATCACCGGCAGCTGCTTCCAGGGAGGCAGGTGCGCTTGGTTGAGCAAGCAGGGCCCATTCTATGCCCTTCGGCCTATGCCCAGTGGGAGATGGCGATTGGTTGAGCAAGCGGGGTTGGGCAATCGGACGGGCCCTGCAACTTGAAAGGCGCCCTGGTTTCGGCCATGGATTCGCACATTGATTGGGGTTGCTCAGGGCCCAAACACCCCACACGCTGTGCTTCCGAACGCCTGCCCCAGCACCTTTGCACGCTTCTGTGCTCCTGAATGCCTGCCATGGCTCGTGTCCACGCTGATGGCCTCCCCTTCCTCTCTTCCCCCCTGCCCGCCTGCACACTCCTCCTCCCATGCAGCTGCTCCTTTGCACATGGGAGGGACGAGCTGCGGCCCAACCCCTATTATAGCGGCGGCGGCTCAGGGGTTGCTGCGCCGCCGCCGCCACCGCCGCCACGGGAGCCGCACCCCCGCCCTGCAGCGATGTGCCGCAACTGGCTGGCTGGGCACTGCAAGGTAGGATGAACGGGGAGCAGGAAAGCAAGTCACGGGCAGTAGCTGGGTGGACACATACTGCAGTGAAGGGCAGCGGGAAGTGGGAGCCAGGACAGGTGGTAGGGAGGGCAGAGGGTGCCAAAGACAGCAAGGAGTGTGCTGCAAGCGGGGGCCGGGGTATGGCGGGGTGGAATGCGACCTTCTGGCCTGAATGGCTGGCCGGCCTGCTGGTCTGCTGGATTCACACCCCTTGCTCGGGGAAACCTCCTGGCTTGGTGCACTGCTTGGTGGCTGGCTGGCTTTGCGGTGCTGGTCTGGATACCCTCCTACTTTGCACCTATGGAATGATTAGGTGCTGCCCTGCTCTGCTGCTGCCTGACGGTGCACCCATGCTGCCTGCACCGACGCGCCTGCCTGCTGCGTCCCTGCCGCCTGCAGTTTGGGTCAAAGTGCCATTTCGCGCATGGCCCGGCAGAGCAGCTTGTGCAGCAGCCAGCCAGCGGCAGCAGCGAGGCCTTGGGCGCCAGCAGCACCGGTCACGGCTTTGCGGGGGCTGCGGCAGCATCACGGCAACCAGAGGCATCCCTGCCTGCACAGCCCCCTGCCAGCGCCGGAGTGGAAGAACTGACCGCTTATTTTGCGGAAGTCGAGCGGGCTGTGGCGGGGCATGGCAGCGGCGCGGCTGGCAGCAGCACAGCGCTCGTTGCACCGGTGACCCCAGAGGTGCATGGCTTGGGAGGACCGAACCCTGCTGCGCTGCACCCCTCGCAGCAGCAACAGTACGTGCAGCAGCTGCCATGGCAGCACCACCCGCAGCAGCAGCTGCCATGGCAGCAGGAGCAGCAGGAGCAGCAGCAGCAGCTGCCATGGCAGCAGGAGCAGCAGCAGCAGCAGCAGCAGCTGCCATGGCAGCACCACCCGCAGCAGCAGCCACGGCAGCAGGAGCAGCGGCAGCAGCAGCATGTGCAGCAGCAGGTCAACGCGGCGGCCGCCATGGCCCCTAGCCCTTATCCCTCGCAGCACCAGCAGCAGCAACAGCAGTTGCAGCCGCAGCAGGCGACCCCGGCAGGCGCCTTGGGCCCTGCCTCTTTTGACGGCAGCACAGGCGGCAGCGGCAGTGGCGCTGCCGGCGGCAGCAGCAGCGCCGACGGAGCGAGCAATACCGTGGACTCTGAGCTGCTGGGTGTGCTGCACCGCCGCTTCCACTCCCTGCTGTGCCCCATCACCCTGGAGCCCTTTGTCGACCCGGTGGTGGCGGCAGGTGGGTGCACGGGAAGGAAAGGATGGGGGCCGGCAGCCAAAGAGGCAGGAGTGAGCCGGATGGGTACTGGAAGCAAGCTGGGAGCGGGTGTTGGCAGGCAAACCATGAGGCAAGCGCACTCGCTCCACTCACGGGCGCAGTCACACAAGGTCATGCCTGACCCTCTTGCCACCCGCCCTGCCTGCAGATGGCGCGATTTATGAGCGCCAGGCGATCGAGGCTTGGCTGTACAAGTGAGCTCCATGGGGCAGGGTTTAGGGCTTAGGGATTGGGTTTCGCACATGAGCCCCGGGCGGACAGGGGAGGCGGGGAGGCATGCAGAGGGGGCGGGATGCAGCCTGCAACCATGCATCTTCTGTCCGCCACTTCTAACTGCACCTGGCTTGGGGCCCTTGCTAACCTTAACGTGTGATGGCGCTCCGCCTGCCTGCCCACCCCTGCCGAGCCCCACATTGCGCGCTCCTCTGCCCTGTCCCCCACCCTGCTGCAGGGAGGGCCACGGCACCTCCCCCCTCACCAACGAGGCGCTGCCCCACAAGCTGCTCATGCCCTGCCCAGTGATGCGGCGGTGCGTGGAGGAGGCGGTGGCGATGCTGAGGGCGGTGCGCCAGCAAATACTGTGACGGCAACAGGCCCGACTGCCCGGCTGTAATGCCTAAGGCTTTCAATAGTTGATGTGCACTGCGTAAACCTTGTAATCAAACATCCACACTGCTTTGGCTGCTGCGGCACAGGTTGCGGGGCGCACAGGCTGTGTCAGATGGGGGCCCGACTGGTTGGCGGGAGAGGGTGCGAAGCGCCGTGGCAGCTAGGGCGGCAGTAGGGAGGGGAGGAGGCACAAGCGGCCCCAGAGACGGGCCAGGCGACCTGTCACTGTTACAACGGTTGCTTCCCAAAACCGGCTCCAGAACAGGGCTGCATTGTAATATCGGTCTCAGCCGCACAAGGTTCGTGCCCGGGCAAGCCGCCCCGGCCCTTCCCTACTAGGGCCTAGTACGGGACTACTGTAGGTATCTCACCCCGCCTCCGCCCCGCCCGGGCCCCGCAGATCGACGTGGGCAGCCCCTCTGGCCGGCGGGGGCCAGACTGGTGGACATCATGCACTTCAGCGTGGCAACTGCCATCCTGCTGCACCACTTTCTGACGGCACAGGCAGCGCTCCCAAGGCGGCGACGGTGCTTGCTGAGGTGGCAGCGGCGGCGACAGAACCCGAGGCGGCGGCGCGCTTGAGGAGTGCAGTGCGTGTTTGAACGGCCTTCTTGCAACTTCGATCCGCTCAATGGCAGAACGCGACTCCAGCAATGGCTCAGCTCAGGTGGGCGGGCAGTGAGGTGCCTCTGCCTGCTCCCAAGTCTCCCCTGAGCTCTGCCAATCAAGAAGCACGCGATCCCGTGTTCGGCTTCATTTGAAGGCTGGCAGGAATGCGGGCCCGGACGCACCCCCGTTGAAGTGCTCCCGAGGTTCAGTTCTTCACATGTGCTAGACTGCTAGCGCTCCTCGTACTGGCTAATGACACGCCGACCAAGCAACCTCCTGCGCTTGCAGGTCCAGGGTGCGGCAGCTAGGAGCCAAGCCGCCGCTGCAACCGCCCGCAGCCGCCCCACCTCGGCCGCCGTCAGCCGCCGCCTGCTAGAGCGGCAGATGGGACCTCTGCCTGGCCCCACGGCAGCCGCATCATCCCCTGAGGTGAGGGAGGGCAGCAGGCACTCCAGCAACTCTGCCTGTTTGTAGTTTAAAGGTGTTACAGGAGCAGAAGCGGTCGGCAGCACTCCCGTGGCTCTCCCGCCACCCCACACCCGACCTTTGCATGCTGCTCTGCCGCCCGCCCCGCAGGCGCCACCGCCGCCCACCCCGTCTGCGCCGCAAACCCAGCAGCGGCAGCAGCAGGCACATCAGCAGGACCAGCGGTACAAAGCTGTGCTCTGCCGGCACTACACCCGCAAGGGGCACTGCCCTTTTGGTAGCAGGTGCGGGAGTGAAGGCCTGCGGGTGGCACTGCCTGCCTGCCAGGCCAACGATCAGCAGGCTTCTGGATGCTGAAGCGGTGCTGGCCAGAGCTGCCACCCTGTCTGCAGGTGCCATTTTGCGCACGGGCCGGAGGAGCGGCAGCGGTACGCAGCGCTGGCGCTGCAGCAGGCGGCGCGGCAGCATGGGACGGGGCCGCAGGTGCGGCGCGGCATCAGCAGCGGGCCAGAAGCCCGCCCTGGCGCAGCTTATGAAAGGCATTCTAGCAGCTCAGGCCTTGGCAGCAGCGGTGCCCACGCGCCGCGGCCCCAGGTGCCGCCGCTGCCTCCGCCCGGTGCCAGCGATGCAGAGTTTGCTGCCTTCTTGGCAGGCATGGAGGGCAGTGGGCAGGGCGCGCTGCAGGCACCGTCGCAGGCACCACCCGATGCTGGTGATGATGAAGAGCTTGCTGCTTTCCTGGCAGAAATGGAGAGGAGCGTGAGGGGGCGGGGCGGCGGCAGTACCGGCGGGGTCAGCGGCACCGGGGGCAGCAGCATCCCCAGCAGGCAATCAGCAGCAGCGGAGGCAGCAGGAGCGCTCAATCGCCGAGCAGCAGCGCACGCTGGGCTGGCGCAGTCGGCGCCACTCCCAGTCCCCTCTGCAGCGTCAGGCAGCGCTCAGCATGCACAGAGCGCGCAGCGGCAAGGCAGCTCTGAGCATACACAGCACACGCAGCAGCGAGGCAGCGGGGCGGCCATGTCTTGTTCTACAACATACGCTGCTGCAGGACCTGGCAGGGGTGGCGGTGGGAAGGGCGGCGGAGGCAGCGCCGGCGGCAGCAGCAGCAACGCCAACAGCGGCAAGGGCAGCGGCGGGGAACCTCTGGACGCTGAGCTGCTGGGTGTGCTGCACCGCCGCTTCCACTCCCTGCTGTGCCCCATCACCCTGGAACCATTCAGCGACCCGGTCGTGGCGGCGGATGGGATGGTGTATGAGAGGAGCTCTATTGAGGCTTGGATCTACAAGTGAGCACCGCCGGGGGAAGCGGGGGTGGGGCTGGCGGGGAGGTGTGTATGCTGCCGATGGGAAGTGCAGCACGGGCGATGTGTGTGTTGCCGCCCTATGCCGCGCATGCCATGATCCCTCCCGCTGCGCTCTCCCTCCGTCTCGCTAGTCCCCCGCAACCCGCTGCGCCCTGTCGCGTCTGCAGGGAGGGCCACGACACCTCCCCCCTCACCAACGAGGCGCTGCCCCACAAGCTGCTCATGCCCTGCCCAGTGATGCGGCGGTGCGTGGAGGAGGCGGTGGCGATGCTGAGGGCGGTGCGCCAGCAAATACTGTGACGGCAACAGGCTGGCTGTCATGCTCTGCTCGGCTGTCCGCCGTCGGCCAGCGTCCGGGCACCTGAGGCTGCTGTCATACAATCACGGTTGCCGGCAAAGCGGTCAGCGCTAGGCATGCGACAGGCAGCCATGCCTTGCGGCGGGACACCTCTCTATCAAAGCACAGGCAGGGACTTCCTCTAGCAGTCAATCAGTGCCTTCCTGTTGTTGCCGCTCGTCTGACCCACTGCAAAAGTTAGCAGCAACCAGTTGCAAAGCTCAAGCAAGGGAAGAAGCAATGTGGCATTGAATACGCATGCTTTGGTCGCAGCAGCGGCGGCGCTGACTGGGTGCTGCCGACTGGGGTCTCGAACTCTCACCTGTTGTCCCCTCGGCAGCCTCCACAGTTGCGCTTTCTGACACTCTCAGTCGCTTCACAGGAGCTGCCCAGTCCTCCAAGGCAGAGCTCGCTGTCATGCCAGCCGCCTGGAGGCCCTTCTGCAGCGCTGTTCTCTCGGGAGATGTGACTTGCGTGCAGGCGGCGGCGGCGGTCATAGCCGAGGAAGCAGATTGGCAAGACGCTGCAGCGGCCCTGCACCTCGCCGCCTTAACCGACTTTTCGGCCGCGGTGCCGCTGCTGGTTGCGGCCGGCGCACAAATCAACAGTGATTGGGCGCCCGACCACGTGGCGGAAGCCGGGTTGCCCGCGGTGCAGGTTGGTCTGCGCTGGCTTGACTGTGGGTGCCGCCGCACCGGCGGCACTGCCGCCAACGGCATACATTCCCTGAGCAGCACGCAAGGCCGTCCCTCACCAAGCCAGCTCTCCGCTCACTGCTACCCGTGCAGGCATGCAAGATCAGTCAGATCAAGGCTGTGTGCGCACTGTATGCGGTGGAGAAGGCGGCGGCGCTGGGCCACGTCGACACAGTACGGGCGCTGCTGGCGTCTGGCTCCTGCGTGCGCACCGCCCACTTGGGCGTGCTGCAGCTGCTGCTCGATGCGGGCGAAGATGAGGAGAAGACGCTGAAGGCACGTGAGCTGGGCTCCGTGATTGCGGAGGGGTGCCGGGCACGTGCGGCAGACCCGGCGGCGGCGGCTCAGGAGCCCTGGAACTTGCACCTGGTGGGTGCTGCGCTGTCGGCGCTGCTGGGCAGCGACATTGGTTCCGACGACGCGCGTGCCCACGAACTGCGCTGCCTGCTGGACGCAAACAGCAAGGGATGGTTGCGTGACCAGCAGCACGATGAGCAGGTGGCCTGCCTGGCGACCACCAGGCCATTCACGTCCCTCAACAGCGTCCCCCTCTGCCGGCTGTGGTTGGCAGCCCCGCCGCTGCGCCACCAGCCAATGCACAAACTGGTGTGCATGGCAGCGCTCAAGGGCAGCAAGCAGGTGGTGGCTTGCCTGCTCAGGCACCGACCCACGCTGCGGATCATGAGAGACAGCGCCCCGTGGGAGCAGTCGTGGAGGGAGCGGTACGAGGAGTGGAGCGGGCGCTGCAGGGAGTGGAGCAGGCGCTCCGTCCAGGGGCCGCAGCCAGACCAACGCCCTGCATTCACGATGCTGGGCGGGGACGCCGCTCCGCCAGACAGGCATGGCTACGTGGCAGCTGCCGCGGCGCTGTCTGGGATAGAAGTCAAGCTGCAGCTCCTGCTGAAGGCGGGCTACCCCATCAGCGTGCACAGCATCAACATCGTCTGCTCGGCCCATGCGGTACGCACGCACACAGCTAGCCTGACTGCCGCCTGCAAACAGCACGTCTGTCTGCCTGCATGTCTGTCTGCCTGCCTGCCTGCCAGTCTGCGTGCCCGGCTACGACAACCCTTGACTGCATGCTGCTGCCCCACCATTTTGCAGGACGTTGCTCTGAAGGGGGTGCAGCTGCTGTTCAGGGCAGCTGGGCGCCTGCTGCCCGTGCCATGCCAGCTGGCCAGGCCCAGCTGGTGCCCCATCTACGGCCTCCTTGAGAGCCACCTTGAGCGGCAGCGGGAGGTGAGAGGGGGATACATTGCAGTGCGGGCAGATGCGCTGTGTGTGTTTCCCTAGATGGGTTGCTGGCAATTCGAGGCCGCGATTGTAGAACCGTGCTGTGGCACATGGTGGCGTTTGCCAAGCTGCACATCAGCCAGCTGTAGTGTCACTCGCTCGCTCACCTCCTCCCTTGATCTCTCGCACACTTGCTCACTCACGATGGAGCCCTGCAGCAGGCAGCGGCCAGCGCAGGCTGCAGCAGCCCTGCCTCCGACATTGCCGCAAGCACGGCACTGTCTCAGCGGCAGACCATCCACCTCAACTCCCTGCGACTGATGGAGAGCCTGGTGGGTGCTGGGTACCGGCCCACGCAGTCGTTTGACAGCATTCTGATGCCCGATGGATCGCTGGTGGAGAACTTTCGCCCCCTGGAGACGCCGCCCGCCAGCTGGGAGGTTGGCGGCCAGAACAGGCAAGACGGGGAGGGGGGCAGGCAGGCAGGCACTGTGTGGGCACGAGCTGATAGGAGCTGCACTAGGCAGTAAACGGGCGGCACTGGTGGTGCTTGGAGTTGGGCGGCTGGGAGGGTCGGGTGGGGCAGAATGGGGTGGGCCAAGGGCACCGTCCGCCGGGCACAAGCCATAGCAGCAAGCACTCCCTCTGGCACCATCACCTACCCACCACAGCAGCTCAGTTCTGGGGGCACCCGCAGCACCTGCCCACCATCGCCACACGCACGCTTCAACAGGGGCGACACATTTGGAGATGAGCAGGCACTGGGCACCCTGTGGTCGCCTTGCACAGAGTTGAGCACCTGCCTCACTATTGACCCCTTGCTGACCCCATCCCCCCCAGTGTGCCTCCCCGCCTCCCTGCCTGCGCCCAGGTACCTGTGGATGACAGCTCAGCACACACCCTGGCTGCCGGAGACCCACCGCCAGTTCCCGCGGGGCGTGCAGGAGGCGGTGCGGCTGCTGCTGCTGGTCAGCTACCGGCCCATCACCACATACTCACCCGTCAAGAAGCGGTCCCGCACCGGCGGGTTCGTCCTGAGGTGCCAGCGGCGCACCGGGATTGCCAGGTGAGCGGGCGAGCGACCAGGCCCACAGTGCTGCCGTTTCCGTGGCTTGGGTGGGTGGGCTGGGGTTGGTGGCGGAGCAGGGCAGGACTGGTAGTACTGACATCCGAGCAAGGCCTGTACGGGCAGGCGGCCGTTATGGCCACGCGGGAGTGGGGGCTGGCACATTCATATTAGGGGCACCATCAACGGGGCTGACAACAAACATGTTTTGTTGCAAACCGCGGGCTTGCTTGACCAGCCTGCCAGCCCCACTCATTTCCTGGGAGGTGCGAGGTGGCATGCACCAGCCACTGGCGTCACCCACCCTCCCCAGCCATCCATCCACCCACCCACCCAGCCACCCTCCCTCCCTCGCCCTGCCCCCCTCCCACTGTGCAGCCTGCCCCCGGACCTGGTGTGCCGCATCATGGAGCAGGCCGCCTACCCGCTGTCAGCCTGGAACTCACAGCTGGCAGAGGGGGAGGAGGCGGCGGCAGGCCTGCAGCCGTGCTAACCGACTGCCTCGGGGACAGTGTGTGCCCACCCACCCGTGGCGGGAAATTGGAGGAAGGGGCGGTGTGCCCAGAGTTGTAGAAGAAGAATAGGCTGGGGGGCTCGCCACACGCCATGCCATGCCTGCAGCTAAGCCGTCCAGGCCGACGCGGCATGCAGCCGGGACTAATTTGTTACCAGCGGCGGACGACGTAAGACGACTTGGCCCGGATGAGCCGCTGCGCCGTGCAGCCCTGTGCGCCCTCATCCGCCATTGCACCTGCCGTTGATTCAATCTCTCAATCTGTATGCTGCCACGAAGCTGTAAAGGCTGTTGAGAGAACGTGTTAGCATATAAGACAAACAGGGAGTGGCCCACAGGTGGCATGAGGTCTTGCAGCAGCACGCCGGGCCGGCAGCTGCCCTGCCCCTGCCCCTGCCTCATCTAGCACGTGATACTACACTGGGGTGCGCATGGTTCGCTTCTCTGCAGTCTTCCGATGGTGCAGTGTGCAGATGCTGCGACGGCCAAAGTGGCAGGAAAACGATGAGGACGCCCGCGGCGGGGACTTCGCAGTCGGCGGCCGAGCTGGGCCAACCCAGCGGCGCACTTCGAGATCGCCAGCAGGACTGGAGAGCTACGGCGACTCGCCCTGGGCCGCCTCCCTCGCAAGCGGCAGCACCACCTCCGCCGCCGCCGCCGCCGCTACCGCCGCCGCTGGCAGAGCGTCTGGCCCGCCGGGGAGAGGCAGCGATTCTTGTATGGGGGCTCATTCGCCAGGTGGTGAGCCTGCTTGCCAACAGGACGGCTTGGCCCGGCTTGGGTATGCGCAGCAGGCAGCACTGTTCACCCTGCGCGTGGCAGCGCTGTCGGCCATCCAGCTCCTCTCCCACCGCTCCTGGCTGGCGCTTAGGTGAGAGACGTGATGTCATCATCCACATGGCCAATGGCACGCTACCCGTTGGGCACTCTCTTCCGGCCCTGAAAGGATTGCTGCTGACTCCACTCGCCGCTGCCGCCGCCGCTGGCGGCTGCACTGCTGCGCCTGCCACCTGCTGCCGCCAGTTGGCGAGCTGCTGCCGCACGAATGCAGGCAGCTCCCGCCCCTTGCCCTCAACTGCCTTCTCTAGCTCCGCCACCATTGCCTCTGTGCTGATCATCAGGAACTGTGCCTGCTGCAGTGGGTCAGCACTCGCACATCGTCTTGCTCTCCCCCATGGTGCAGGGGCTGGGTGATACTGGTTGTTCGCATCACCATCGCCGCCCTCCAGTGGAGTGCATGGGTGAGGAGGCAGGCGGCACCTGTGGGCGAGCGTCTGATGCACACACATACCTCTGCATTTGCATTTGCATTCGCCTGTGCCGGTCCACTGCCGTTGCCAGCTGGCTCTGTCGTCCCTGCAGCACAGCGGTTGGTGGCGGGCATCAGGCGCAGGTTGGCAGGCTGCCCCACGCACCCACACCTACAACAGCAAGTAGCCAGTCTGTCAGTGACCTGGCTGGCTGCAAGACTGGGGCAGGGTTGCCGTTGGTGAGTGACTGATTGAGTGTGGCTTTCTTCCTTCCTGTCCGTTTGACGTGATACACTGTGTACGTTTCACAGAATGGCTGGTTGTTGATGGCTCCCGGCGCCGACCACACCTTGGGTGGGTGCGCCAGGTGGCGCCAAGGGAGGTGCACTCAGGGAGGGCAGAACAACTGGGCATGGCAGCGGCGCTCTTGTCAGCGGGATGGGGTTGCATGCAACCTTCCAGAGCTCCTCGTGATCTCACTACGCCCTCATGACGCAGCCCTTTATTCAGTTTACAGCAGCGCAGCACCACACAAGTGTGCCACACAACAAATACGTGTGACACATCCCTTACCCCTGCCTCCTTTCATCCCCCCTCTGGTCACGCAGGCACCCGCCTGCTGCCAATGATGGTTGTGTCAATGGTGCTGCACCTGCCGCCCCTGGTGCTCCTGGCGCAACAGGCAGCCATACTGCCACTGCTGGCCACGAGCCGCGACTTTTGTGCCACCCCGCTGCTGACGGCGCCGCTGACTCAGCACCGGATGGGCAAGCTCTGGAATCTGCTGCAGGCTACGCCGCTCATGCCGCTGCCGCCCGGAACGCTGCACGGCGTGGCATTGCAAGCCGGCGCCGAGCCAACGGGTGAGCAGCAACCTCAAACTGCTGCTGGGAACTGCGGTCCGCTTGCAGCACTGCTGAGTGCAAGCTTGAAGTGCCCCTCCATCCCTCCTCTCTTTTATACCTCGAAGCCAACATATATACAACATGTGAACCCTCAATGAGCGCTTTGCCCTCCCTGTCATGTCCACAGTTATGCCCTGCTTCAGACAGCGTCCAAAAGCGGCCACCGCACAGCTGCCTGTCTGTCTCTTCTTTGTATCGCAGATCCTGATGTCGCCCTCCCTGTCCTGTCCACTTGTGCCCTACAGAGGCACCCACCGCCCGCCTGCAGTGCCTCTCCATCTTCACCTGGCACCTGCTCATGCTGGGCGCTGTGGTCCCTGTCGTGGTCGCAGCATGGCGCGTGCCCTTGGGCCACCAGCAGCAGGCGGAGCAGCAGCGCCACCAGCAGCAGGAGGGGCAGCGGCAGCAGCAGGAGCAGGAGCAGCAGCAGCAGGACGGGCAGCATCAGCGACAAAACGAGCTGCAGCGGCGGCCCATCAGCAGCACTCTCAAGGCAGCCATGCGGCAGGCCAGGCGGGCGGCTGCAGCGGCTGGCAGGGCGTGGCTGCACGCAGAGCACGCGCTGCACGAGGGATGCCACATCAGCGTGCTGCAGCTGGTCGCGGCGCTGTGGCTGATGGCCGGCATCTGTTGGATGCTGGCGCTGGCTCTGGCGGTGGCCGTCTTGGAGCGCGCACCTTGAGGTCGCCCTGTGCGTCAACTTGAGATTGAATTGCCTTGAGATTGAACCGGCTTCTTGACCGGCCACTGCTGATGTGATTTTGGTCCGTCTTTCAACCCTTTCTTGCAGTGCACTTGTCGCCCCCTTCCTCTGCTCTGTTGCACCACCAGCTATTCCCTTCACCATTCGCCAGGCAGCACCCGCCTCCACACAAGCTCGCACGAATGTGTGATTACATCAGTGACATCGACATTTAGCAAGCCATAGCATGTATGCACCGTCAACCTCGCAGTTTTAATTTTGATACAAGTAGCAAAATAATGCGTGCCCAAAGGCGCGGCAGGCCCAGGTCACTTGGCCTTGCGTGCGCGCCCCTCACCAGTGCTCAGCCCCTGCCCGCTTCGGCCCCCTTGCTCCTGCCCGCCAGCTCCCATCCAGCCCTCCCCAGCCAGCATCACAATGGCTGCAAAGCCCAGCGCACTGCTTCCAAACAGAACCTGCACCGTGCCCAGCCAGGCCCCGGTTGCGGCGCACAGCAGGGGGTCCAGCAGCAAGCAGGCTTGCATGCAGACGACAGCCAGGGCGGCCAGGACGATGCGTGGCAGCTGGCGGGAGCGCTGACGTGGCGTCGCGGCCACCCAGCGGTGCAGCAGGCGGTGGTCGGTGGCGGCGGCTGCCAGGGCGGTGAGGCCCAGGTACACGGCTGCATGGGCAGGACGGCAGCAGGGGGAGAGCGGTTGTGGTTGGGCGGCGTGGGAACCATGAGGATGAGACGAAGGGCAACAAGCCAGGGGTTCAGGGGGAATGCAGCAGGTGGGGAGAGCAGGCGGGGTTTGATGGTGGGTGCTGCAAGAGCGGGGAGGGCTCTGTGGACATCACATGCGCAGCGTGGCAACAGGACGAGGGGAGGGCGGGGGCGTGCTTCTTGCCAGCCGGCTGCTTTGGCAGCTAGCGCATGCGGCAAACTCCCCGCCTGCACATCTGCACCATGCTACTGGATACACCAACCTTCTCCCCGCCTGCACGCCTGCACCCAGGGCTCACCTTCCGGCACCCAGGGAAGCTGTGCACGCTCATTGCCCACCACTGCGGCCAGCAGCAGCAGGAAGGCTGCCCAGCAGGTGTGTGCCGCAGGACCCGCGGCGGCTGCCGTCGTCGGAGCGGGCAGCAGCTGCACAGGCGGATGGCAGGTGGTGCAGGCGTGGCGTGGTTAGAGTGACGTGGCAGGCGTGGCGTGGTAGTTTGCAAGGGCGTGGCATGCGAGACGAACAAACACAAGTGGAGGAATGCGGGCTGGCAGTGTAGCACTCTGGCTAGAGGGGGGGGTCGTTACTGACCCTTTTATAAAGGGCGGGGTAACGATGCCCCCTCTAGCCAGAGTGCTACAGGCAGCAGCGGTGTGTGCCCTGCCCCACTGGGGTGCTGGCACCCTGCAGGCCAACCCACATGTCTTTTCACTCTCCCACCCGATTGTGCCCCTGCCCCTGCACCGTCACCTGGGAGAGCAGCAGGCACGCTGAGCTGGCACCGGTGAGTGCCACGTCAGCCAGCAGGGCAGCACGCCAAAGGGGCGTGTCGCGGCGTGACAGAGTGTGGCATAGGATGGAGCTGCAGCATGTGTGTCGGGGACGGGGGGCGGGGGCAGGTTGGCACGGGGGGAGGTGCCTTGAGGTGGCCCGTGCGCAGATGCACACCAGGCGAGCGCAGGCGGGCAGCTCAGCGGGGAGTTTGAGGACGGTCCAATTGGCACACAGGAAGACATCAGGCAGCTCCCACCGACCATTGCAAGGCAGCACCCAGCTCACCTGGCGTTCATCCCACCGAAGAATAGCAGGGAGTAGCACAGGTAGGTGTGGCGCGCGCCTCGCAGGCGGCGCAGGCCAAAGAGCGCCACCAGGAGGCCCACCAGCTGGAAAGGCAGCAGGTGCGGATTGCGCAGCACCAGCAGCGTGGGAGCAGCTGCCAGCCCGCTCCCGCACAGGGCCCGCGGCAGCGGCACCGTCGCCTGCTGCTCGGGGCAGCGCTCGGCCAGCCAGGCGGGCTGCAGCGTGCTCCACAGCACTGGCCATTGGGTGGACAGGAGGCCGTGAGCCGTGGGGAAGAAGTCAGCGAAGAATGTGGCTGTGGAGCTCATGTTGCCCGGCCGCCCCGCCTGCCTGTCGCTGCCTGCCGCCGCTGCTGCCGCTGCCGCCGCTGGGTGCCCCTAGGCTGCTGCTAACGTTCGTTGCGCCTGCAATTGTCTGCAATGTCCTTTAAGCCCCGTTGTGGCGCGCCGACTAGGCGTGTACAAGGACTCTCTCGGCAATGTGCGCGCTGACGACGGATAGGTTGGTGACCGTAGTTTTGAAAGTGCGGGAGGAGGCCCTGGTGCGCACCCAACCTGCCTTGCTGCGTGCTGCGCGCCCCAAGGCGCCGAAGGCCGCCAATCGCACGCATCCAACCACCGAACCGAATTTAGTTGCATCCCCACCTCGTTCGATCTTCTTTGACGCGTCTTGATCACCATGCCGCTGTTGGTCACGATTGCCTCCGCCCTTGAGGCGGCCTCACCCGGCCTGCTGGCTGCACTTCCCACGTGAGAGTTGACAGCATCGCACAATGCGACAGCTGCGGGGCGCTGCCGATGTCCAGCCAAGTCCACTGGAGGCTGCCGCTGCCATACGCCGCCGCGCCATACGCCGCTGCAGCCAGCCACAAGCTCACTGCGCCTCCGTTACCAGGACTTGCCCCTGCTGGGGCGCAGCCCCCCACAATAAGCTCGATTCCCCTTTCGATTCTGTCCCTTGCCCCCCGCCGCCTGCAGGCCCGATTGGGCGCTGGCGGGCGCCTTTGCTGCCGTGTTTGGCGTGCAGCGGTTGGTGCCCACTTTCGATCAAAGCTGGTACAAGGCGGTGCAGAAGCCTGCCTGGACCCCACCAAACTATGTCTTCCCCCTAGGTCAGCGGGGTTGGGGACGGGAGGGCAAAGGCAACTCGCAGGGGCAGGCTTGCGTTTTGGCGGGCTGCCGCTGCTGGCGCTCTTTTTCACCCACTCCACGCCGCCCCAGCAGGAGATGTCTGTGACCGGGTGGAGCGCCCTCAGGGCCAGCTGCAGCACCGCACCCTGCAGTGCCCTCCTCCCTCCCCTCCATATAGATTTGGAAACTGTCACGTCATCACAATCTCAAACAACAACAAACAAAAAAACAAACACCCAAACAAAACGTATGGCACAGAACGCACGACAGCACCCCCCCACCCCACCCGCCCCACTGCCTGCAGTGTGGATCATCTGAAGTGATGTCTGGACCTGTCCCGCACCCTGCACCAATCCACATGTCCCTTCCTCCCTCCGCGCTCCACCGCCCCCCCGCCCCCCCCGCCCGCCCCTCTGCCTGCAGTGTGGATCCCCCTGAAGGTCATGCAATCTGTGGCCGCCTGGCTGGTGTGGAGCGCAGCCGACACCCCGCAGCAGCTGGTGCTGCCGCTGGGCCTTTTTGCGGTGCACATGGCGCTTGGCAACTGGTGGAACATCGTGTTCTTCGGGCGCCACAAGATGGAGGAGAGCCTGACCTGGATGGGAGCATTCTGGTGAGAACTGAAGTGGAAAGAAAGAAGAAGAAAAGGAACTTAACAAACTTTTGGAGGAGAAGAGGTTTTTGCCCTGCATGCCCACATGTGTTGGCTGGCTGGGTGGGTCAGTGCCGAGCTGCAGGAGGGCGGTTAGCACAAGAGCGGTTGGCACAAGAGCCTGCATGCCGTGAAGTGTTGGTTGTTCGGTGGGGCACAGCAGCCAGCAGCAGCGCAGAACACAGCTGGCGCAATCATGTGTGCTGCAGTGGTTGGGGTGCAGGGGCGCTGTGCTGGGGTGCAGGGCCGCCGTGTTGGGGTGCAGGGGCGCCGTATGGTGAGACGCTTTGATTAGGAGTACGGTTTGGAGAGCTGCTCAACTTGCCGTCATGTGTACCGCCTTGGCAGCTGCTCGACGCGCCGTTATTAGTACCACCCTCGGCAACTGCTTGGCTTGCCGTCATCTGTACTACGCCTTGGCACCTGCTTGGCTTGCCGTCATCAGATTCTGTACTACGCCTTGGCAGCTGATTGACATGATTTGCCGCTTTGCGCCTGCCTCGCCGCAGGGCCTCCATCGCGGCCTCCATTGCAGCTTTCTCTCAGGTGGGTAGGCAGGGCAGGGAGTGCAGGGGGCACCCTCCTTTGTGTGTTCTGCTGGGCCTCCTCCGGCTGTGTGCCGCAGCGCGAGACGTCCTTTTCTCTGAGACGTGCACGGTTGAACAGCAAGGAAGGTGTGCTGGGCTTCTTATCCACCCCCGGCTGTGTGCCGCAGCGCGAGCCGTCCTCCTCTCTGAGACGTGCACGGTTTAGCAGCAAGAAAGAGTCGGGGGAGATCAGCGGGCACCCTCTTCACCTGCTGTGCCCCTGCTATGTCCCAGGACCCAGCGCTGTTGCCAGCAGCCACAGCCAGCGCACCTGACAACTGATGCACCGTGGGGGAACACAGCATCAGGGCCGCCCTGCTGCCAACATTGGGAGCGGCAGGCGGGCGGCGGGTGGCAGCATTGAGGGTGCAGGTCCCACCGCTGCCTGCCCGCCCTGATGCAAGCAGCCACACCACACCCACCACCTGTGCTGCCTGGATTCTGTTGCTTCCCCGGCAATGCAGGTCAGCCCCCTGGCGGCGCTGCTGTTCGCCCCCACTCAGGTGTGTGTGCCTGTGTGTTTCTGTGTGTGTGTGCGCATGTGTGCCCCACCCGCTGGCGTGCGTGCTGTGTGTGCGTGTGTGCATGTGAGGGTTGAAGTAGGGATTGCAGGCAGCGTTTTGCAAAGCAGGGCAGGCAGGGTCGCTGTGATTTTCCAAACCAACAGAGCGGGCGTGCATGCCATGCCCCTCAGTGCGTGTTTGGTGCACCACACCCCGATGCCAGCGCCACTCCCACTGCTCCCCCACAAGACGCCGGAGAGCGGGAGAACAGAGGGGCAAAGTATAAGGGCAGCATGAAGCCTCGGCCCCCAATGTACTGCCCACCGTACCGCTCGATGCCCTTCCTTGTACCTCTCTCTAACTGTCCTCCCTTCGCTCCCCTCCCTTCAGTCCCAAGTGCAGCCGCCACCCCTGTCCCGGTCCAACAGGGCCCACTATGCGGGTGACTGTAATGCTCACTACTCCCCCTCTTCTGCCCCACCCTCCCCCGCCGTGCCCCAGGTGTGGGTCACCATTGCGGCAAAGCTCAACTACGACATTGTGCAGCTGAACAAAGGCGGCAAGGGCGGCAAGAAGAAGTGAGGGTTCCGATGGCGAGGAGCCGTGGTTCAGCCTTGAAGGAGGTGCCGCAATGGGCGCTCGCTAGCAAACGACAGCAGAGGGCCTGAAGCAAACCGTGGCTCTGCTAGCAGGGCAGCGACAACCAATCAAGTTATCAATCAATCACGTATCAAGTGAACGAGGAGGAGCCAGCCGCGGCTCAAAGGGCAGCAGGGGCAGCGGTGGCAGCAGCAGTGCAGTGGGCAACAGCCTCCCCCTGCCATGTGCATGCCGTGCGCTGTCTGTTGAATAACACACACAAACCATGTATTTAATGCATCACCCCGCAAACCCGGTTGCTGCAAAGAGTTTGGCGGATCTGCCAGGGCAGCAACTGTTGTACAGCTTACAGGAGACAGCCCAGGGCTTGGCTCCGGTGCCTAGTTCCCCGCTATCCCCTCCGCCCCAGCACCTGCAGCCGCAGAGACACAGCACAGGCAGGGAAGCGGTAAGCGGTTTAGAGTGCCCAGCAAGAGAGGCGTGGCATTGCATGGGCTGGCACGGGCCGCCAAGTGGGCGGGGCCGGGGGGAGAGGCGAGCCGGTGGCTGCCCAGGCGGCTGGCACTGCCACTGGCAGCAGAGCAGCATTGGCTGCATGCGGCTGGCCGGCACCACCAACACATTCGGTCCAGTCAGTACGTTGTGCCCCAACTCGTTGCACCCACCCACCATGCCTTGCCCTTGATGTCCACTCCGCAGGTATGAGTGTAGCTGCCACACAAGTGGGTCCAGGAGTGCTCGCCGGCAACCTTGACGCCAACATTGGAGTCGCCCAGGCCTGCCACGCTCGTGTCGGAACGGTTGGCTGGCGCCGGTGCGCCGCTGCCCAGCTGGCGACGTTCGTCGTCCCCCCTGTGATCGACAAGGAAATGTGATGGCGTAAGAGTGTTAAAAGGGTGTGGGATCGGACCCAGAGCAGCAGTGGAGGCGCAGTGGAGGCCCCACCCAGCGCTGGCAGCTGTGCAGCCACCACACATGCCGCCAAAAAGCAACAGCCCAGCGGCCCCGCTCCACCCGCCTGCCCGCAAGCAATCGCAACAGCAGCAGCACTGCAGCTCAGCTCACAACGTCCCATTCAATTGATCACACCCGCCACCACGCCACCACCCCACGAAGCAACGGCAGCACTGCCCCGCCACCCGCCCATGTGCCCTCGCACCAGCACAAGGCTGCCCCCGTCCCCAGCTCAATGCCGCAGGCATGGGCGTGCCCAGCAAAGGTGTCCGAAAACTTGGAGCTCGATTGAGACACCATGGGCTGCAGGCATCAGCTTGGATGGTGAGAAGAGTGGGTGGGAAGGGCAGGGTAGGGCAGGGCAGGGCAGGGCAGGGCAGGGCAGGGCAGGGGGGGGGCGAGCGCAGTTGCTGACATTTTGAGGAGATGGCGGTGGTGGGCGGGGAGGCGTGATGTGCACGCTGGGCTGGCAGGCGGGGTGGGCTCTCTCAGAAGCCTGGGAGACGGGCAGGCACGGTGAGCTGGCAGCTGACCATCCAGGCTGGCTCACGGGGCTAGAGCACGCGTGCGAACGACGAAGTAAAGTAAGGTTTACCTCGTGCTAACTCTCATTGGCCTCACTGCACGTGAACAGGCTGTGTTCTGTAAGCCCCTTCATGCTACACCCACAGTGTGTTAACCCTAACCTTAAACCCCTCAACCCACAGTGTGGTCTATGAGCCCCTTAATGCTCGCCAACACACCCCCAAAATTCGCGGTGTAACCTCACCACGGACTCGTAGTTATCCGACCCGTCATAATCGAAGCGCTCGCCTGCATGGGGGAACGCAGGGCAAAGAAGGGGAAGGTGACCTTGGGCGTGGTGTGATGAGAGCAGCAGAGGTGCACGGTGCGGCCCCCAAGTTGGGAATGGATTGGCAGGCGGAGGGATATTCTGCTGGCCACGACGACTGACAAAGATGACATATATGATTGCAACACAAAGCGGGGGTGGGAGGTCACTATCATGGCACGGAAGGGCACAGCACAGCACAGCACAGCATAGCACGACACAGCACAGCCTGGCAAGGCACAGCACAGCACAGCACCCCCCCTCACCCCAGCACACCACCGTCTGCTCCTCCTTCAGCAGGCCACACGCGAAGCGGCCGCCGGCAGCCAGGGAGGTGAAGGCGGGGGAGCCGAATGCCGTCACCTCGACAGGCACCTCTGCGACAGCCAGGGTGCGTTCGGGCACGCCCAGCTGGCCAAAGGCGTTCTCCCTGCAGGGCATGAGTCAGGTCAGTTGTAAGTCAGGGTCAGTTGAGGGTAGTTGTAAGGGCAGTTGCAAGTCGGGTGAAAATAGGGAAGCCTAGTAAGTTTATAGTGAATGAGGATCACTGGAGGCTGGTTCCCTTGAACAAGTCATCGTCCCGGTAGCCAGCTGAGGGGGCCTAGTCTAGTCTAGTCGTTACAGTTTTTCACATCCCCTGAAAGGGGATCTGAGCCTGAGTGGGCCTCCACCCGGGTCCCGACATCTCAGGCTCAGCTGGCTTCCTCAACCCACGCCCAAGGGCGTATCCTCCTTCTCCTTTCTCATGCCATCACCCATGAGCGCACCCTCCTACCTTCTTCGACCACCTTGCACCATCTGCAGGGCACACGTGATGGCACCACCCGTTCCAATCCTAAGCCCGGATTGCCCGCTGCGCAGTGTATCACCCCAACCAAACTCCTGCCTCGTGAGACCGTTCCTGGCCCCATATGGACATTGAATGTAAGTAATCAACTAACTAAGTGAGCATGCCGAGTCCCTCCGAGGGAGCAGGAGCCCTGACTCAGGGCTCCTGCTCTGTGTACGAGGCGGCATGCCACGCCCCCCAGGCCAACACCAGCCCACACTGGTGGTCTAAAATTGAAACCAAATCTGCCAGATATTGAAGGCCATGCACACTGGCAGCCTCGGTGTATCAGTCTTACCCTAAACCCCTAACCCCTAAACCCATAAGCCCTGTGTGCCCCCTGGGCTTCTCACCCGAGGCAGTAGGCCGTGCCATCCGCCAGCAGCCCGCAGGCGTGGCTGGGGCCGGCACTGATGGTGACAAAGGGCAGGCCTCCAGGCAGGAGGGTGGGGACGGCGGATTATGAGGGCCTCTCGTCGTAGTAATTGTCTCATCCAGCCCGATAACCGTCGCGCCTGCAGCGCAAGTAATAACAAAAGGGGGCGACAGCAGGGCCGGCAGTCAGGACGAGAAGATGCGCCAGCTTGGCATGCCCCACCGTCATGCATTGACTGCATCAGTCCCTGTATCGGTCTATTGCTTGCGAGGCAGCGAGAGAAGGAGCGTCTTGCGGGGGTTTTGGTGTAGCGCATACTGGGGCGAGCAGATGTGCCAGAGCCTCGAGCAAAGCGGGCGCTGCTGCGCACGCTTGCAAGCAGCACAGCATGCCCAGCGGCTCCTATGCACAGCATGCTGTCATGCTGCCATGCTGTGCACCTGCTGTGCACCTGCTGCCATGCTGTGCGCCTGCTGTGCACCTGCTGCCATGCTGTGCGCCTGCTGTGCACCTGCTGTGCACCTGCTGCCATGCTG
>JTEE01000033.1:244712-265741 GCA_002896455.3 Chlorella sp. ArM0029B | reverse complement strand
GAATTGCGATCGAAATCTCGGCGATATGAGTCCGTTTCATTGATTGATTAAGGGTGCATGCTTAATTCAACCGCTCTGAGGAACGAACCGTGTCAATCCACTGATGTTGAAGGCCCCTCTAACAAAGGGCGCTTGCGTAAAGCTGTAAAGACTAGACTAGACTAGTGGCATCAGCGGCAGCGGCAGCGGCAGCAGCAGCATTGTTAGCAGCAGCGGCAGCGACAAGCCCCTCGCCATCGTTTGGCCTTCGCTCGATGGGAGAGGTCACTCACAGGGAGTTGAGGGAGAGGAAGGATGAGTTGGAAGCCCAAGCCGGGGGCAGGGTTGAGGTGAGGGAGTTGTTGGTGAGAGTCAGGTACTCAAGGCCTGGCAGGGCGCCGGCGGCTGCCCATGCCGGGGGCAGCGGTCCCACCAGCTTGTTGTTTGTCATGTCTAGGATGCGGAGGTGAGGCCACCTCGAAGTGTCGGCCCAGGCGACGGGCAGGGAGCCGGTGATAAGGTTGTCGTAGAGCTCCAGCTGGCGCAAGGATTGGAAGCCGCCCCAAGACTCGGGCAGAGGGCCTGCAGGTGGTAGGCGGGGCGGGTGCGGTGGGCGGGGTGAATCAAACTCAATCCGCTACTCAATTGATCACATCAATCAAGCCATTGGAAGGCCACGCGAGTCAGCAATGGTCTCATGGGACAGGTGAACACTGCAGGTGAGGGCGGGCAGATGGAAGCGCACACCAAACATGTGGTGGGGCTGGGGCAGACGAGCATTTCAAGCAGGCATTTCAAGCAGCGGTGCGCGTGGACAGGCCAGTGCAGTTGCATGGTCCAGTTGCCACGCACGGCGCACTTGCTCCACCCTCGCTTTCAAACACACAGCCTCCCATCGTCATTCAGAGGGGGGAGCTTTCATAGCATACCTGTGAGGCGGTTGGTAGGTAAGGCGAGATTCTCGAGGAGGGGCAGAGAGCCGTTGCCGCCCCAGGAGGCGGGCAAAGAGCCGTTGATGGCGTTGCCATACATTACGGCGTCCTGCAGGGAAGGGAGGGACTCATTGACGCCCCACTCGCTGGGCAGGGGGCCTGCAGGGGGAGGCAGGCAGGCAGGCACAACACGGGCAAGTGCATGGTGTGTGGCAGGCAGGCAGACAGGCACAACACAGGCAGTTGCACGATGTGCGGCAGGCAGGCAGGCACAACACAGGGGCAGTTTAATGATGTGCGGCAGGCAGGCATGCATACTACAGGCAGTTGCATAATGTGCGGCAGGCAGGCAGGCAGGAACAATACAGGCAGTTGATAATGTGCGGCAGGCAGGGTGGGCTGGCTCATGGCAGGTGCCCCAAGGGCGGCAGCAATGCACCCAAACCGTGCACAGCACCCCTCGCTTTTGTGCAACCCTCTCAAGCCGCCTGCCTAGGCTGACCATGCCAGGAGGTGCATCCAATAAGGACCAGTGAAGATCAAGCGCCACCCCCTGCTGCAAGGCCCCATGGTGCGGCCTGCCAACTGGCAGGGAGGCAGGGAGGCACCAACCGAAGCGCGCACAGCACGCCAACTGCAGGTCTCAGCGCTGGCATACATATGTTGATCAGCCTGGGGCTTCAGCAAGACCGGCCCACCTATGATGAGGTTGGCAGACACGTCCAAGGTTGCCAGTTTGGGGAAGGAGCCATGTGAGCCCCAGCTGGCGGGCAGGGGTCCGGTGAGCCGGTTGCCGCTTAGGAGGCTGCAACATGAGGGGTGAGGGACGCAAGTGAGCAGACGTTCATGTGTGCCAGAGAGGGGCTGGGGTAGAGTGAGGCACACTCCACTAAGCCCATGCAATCCAAGCTAGGCTGTGTGTGCACCGGGCTCGGTGAGCGTGGCAAGGCAGTGGCGGCAAGGAGCCAGCAGGGGCAGCACAACAGCAGCCAGCAAGGGCCGCTAGGCAGCAGGGCCAAGCAGGGCATGGGGCGCAGCAGCTTGCCGGGCGCCGCACAGCAGCAGCCAGCAGGGTCCACGGGGCAGCAGGGGCAGCAGGGGCAGCAGGGGCAGCAGGGCAGCATGCACGGCTGCCTGCAGTGGCCTCCCAGCAGGGACCTCTGCCTCATTATTTTGGGGGTACACAACTGTACACCATGAAAATCGAAGGAAAGGAAAGATGAGAAATAAAAAAATGAACACTTGAAATCATGAACGTTCAATCAATTCATTGAACAGAAAGAAAGCAAAGGGGTGCCGGCACCACTTACAGAGTGGTGAGGTTGGGGAACGCCCCAGGTGCGCCAAATTCGTGTGGCGGCCCCGAGAGGTTGTGGCTCAAAATGATGAGGCTGGTGAGGCTGCGCACGGGGAGAAGGGTGCAAGGAAGTGGGGTGAACACACCATGGGTTGGACCCTGTAGGGGAAGCAGCGCAGGACACAGCACCGCGCAGCACAGCGCACGGTGCCACATCACGACACAGCGCAGTGCAGCGCATTCAACAAGGCAACGCTTGGCTGCAGCGTGCGGCACCAGGACGGCAATTGCACCGGCGCTGTGATGCCTCAGGCAGAAGAGCCGCCGCGGGTCGGTATGCCAGGCGCTGCACACTAATACACTCTCCCCCCACCCTGTCCCATGAGACCTTGCTGGCTCCCCCTGCACTTGAAATGTAATTGATTGCACAGCTGCGCACCTCAGCATGGCCAGCACGGGAGCAAGGCTGCCTCGGGCCTTCACTCTGTACAGTGCGTCCACGAGGGTGTCGCCATGCGGATAGGACGCTCTTGGATCCGGGTCCGCGGGCGGCCAGTAGCTGCACAGGGGAGCAGGGCCGGGGGGAAGCCGTGGGAAGTGGAAGGGGCACGGGGAAGTTTGCTGAGCAGCACTGCTTTCACACCTGCATGGTCACGGAGTACTTTGCGCACGTCAAGAAGGCTCGCACCGCTGAGCTGGGGTGTGGCTGAGGTGGATTGCCCATGACAGCAGGGCGACCGCACAAGCCATGCCATGTCAGCATGTGTAGGATGCCATGTCAGCAGGGCCCACAGCATGTGGGCAGCACACGGGCTCCCACACACTCGGATATGTTGGTGCCTGCAGCCCAGTTGATGCGGCATTTTCGCACGCACATGGGCAAAAACACCACCACACGTGCCTGGCCTGCCTGCCGCACTCACAGCTCAAAGGTGCCGTCCTCGCCACACAGGACACCCGTCCAGGTGCACACATCGGGCACATCGGGTGTCCAGCCCACAAAGGAGTTGCCCTTGGCAAACTCGTCCCAGTTCGTGATGGCCGCCTTTTGGGCCAGCAGCGCCGCGCCTGCGGGCGGGCAGGCAGGCATTGGGCATGGCGGTGGGGGCGCTGGTTGCAGCTGATGTCCGCATGTGCATTCGGGCACCGGTAGGGAAGAGCCGTGCCGTCAACAGTGCGACGACGCACCCTGTCAGCAGCTCCATTCCATTTGCAGACCATGAGTTATGCATGTGCTGAAATCAGTTGGACGAACAATGTACAAATAGCCAGCGCAGGCCACACCCTACCACAAAGTGAGGCCCGTCTGGTCCCGCCGAAGGCCGCCGCGGCGCGCCGCCCCTGCAAGGTATTTGCCGCCCTTCGCGGAGGCACCGCACTCACGAGTTTCCTCCTCGCTTGCTCGGCAAGCCGCGACCAGCAGGGCGGCTGCAAGAAGCAGCAGCCGAGAGGTCCGCGCCATTTCCGCCAAGATTGACGGCTGCCAGGTTGTCTTTGTATGCGAGAGAATTGTGTTGATCACGCCAGATGGCAGCCCTTCCTTGAGCGCACAATGGATGACCTGGCCAGCTGAGAAGGAGCCCGTGCCACTGTTGCCAGGTGGCGAACTTGGCCTTGTGAGAAGGAGCCCGTGCACACTGTGGTCTGCATCCACCCACTCGTTCCGCAGCCTGCATTCCGGCATTGCGTGCTGAAGGGGCAGCTGCATGATGACCTGATTATGCAGCCGCCAATAAAGGAACATGAAGTTGCCTGCTGGCACCAGGCGGTGGGCACACAGCGGCGAGGGTATCCTGCAGGGGCGGGGCCAGGCAGCGCCCAACCAGAACATAGCACCCACGAAGCTCTTCCTTGCCTTGAAAACATACGTTTCTACTAAGCACCGCATGAAATCCGACAATGGTTATGACACTTTTAGCACGTCCAGTGGTAGGCACCCTTTTGGCCTTGCGCCGTCGGGGCCACCAAGGGCCGCAGCCGCCTGCGCAGGCTGAGCGTAGGCAGGCGCCCGTCATGCTTGCGTGTCGATTACAATGTCATCCACACGATTGTCACCAGTTCAACCTCGGTCGTTATTGTGCAAGCTGCGGACCTCACTCCCCACCTTTGGCAACGGCGGCAGCCAGGCGGGGCCAGCCTGGCAGGTGCAGCCCCCACCTCCATTGTTCCCGACGCCTGCCTACGACAGCCCACACCCTTTCGAGCAGCACTTGACGACAGTGGCAGCCGGCGGGGCCGCCAGTCAACCAAACGTTTTTGCGCTCTACCCGCGGGCGATCGGAGGCGCGCCGGCCCAGCGAGGCGGGGCATTGTGCATCGCAGACAGCGTCCAGTGTTCCGTGTTACGCCCGGAGCGCCACTCGATCACCAGGAGCGCCACTCGATCACCAGTTGGGCCAGCCGCACCCCGGGTCTCGCTTTCACTGCAACATCATTGCCTGGTGAGTGCTTTGAGCTGCCTTCGAGGCCGCCAGGTGGACCCGCCCACCCTTGCTGCCCAGCCGCCTGCCGCCGCCGCCCCCCGCCCCGACCACACGCCTCTGCGCCCCTGCCTCCCCAGGCTGACCCCTCACAAGCCCCACGCACGCCGGCAGCAGCATGTCGGCCGCTGTGGCCACGGTGAGGGGGCCCGCCCCGCAGCCCCGCATGGGCTCAACCACTGAAGAGCTGGAGGGTGTGAGCGGGGATGGGCCCTTGGAGCTGGGCAACCTAGACCTCACCACAGAACAGCTGTCGCTGGCTGGCATTGAAAAGGAGATTGAGGCATTTGGGGACTCAGAGGTGCTGCGCGCCATTCTGGACCAAGGTGGGTGCAAGGGGTGCTGCTGTTCTTGGGGCGTGGGCAGGGTGGCGGGTCGGGGGTGGAGCAGCGGGTTGCCAGTGCGGCAGCGGTAGGCGGCAGTCACGCCCTTGAAACGGCCAGCACCCATGTTGCGCCTGCCTGCTGAGTGGACTGTGTGCAATTATTTACGGGCGTGCCTGTCATTTTCTCTTTTTGAATGCTGGTGTGAGTCGCCATGGTGTGGGTACCCCATCGACAAGGCGGCGTCCAAATGTGTGACATGGCCCCGCTGTCGCCTGCCCGAGACCACCTCTGTTCGCCTGCTTGTTGGGGGTGGTCCCCTCCTGAGCAGGTGTGGATCCACGGGAGTACAGCCGGCAGTACGAGGCCAAGCTGCGTGCCGCTGAGGTGGCGTCCATACAGGATTACATCGCCGAAAGCGACAGCCTGGCGGCGCTGCACGCGCAGGTGGGCCGGGGGGACAGGGTGCAAGGCACGGTAGTGGATGATGTGACGGGGTTAGAGGGGCTGTGAGGCGGCGCTGCACGTGCACGCGGACTGGGGAGAGAATGCGAGGCACTGTCGTGTGTGAGGTGGCGTTGCAGGGGCAGGAGGAGAGGGTACAAGACTGCAGATTGTGTGGGGTGGCGCTGGGCGGGGCACATTTGTGGTGGCTGCCACATTTCCCCCACATCTCTTGGCGCAGCACAACCAAGCGCTGCAGGGTGGAGGGCAAAGCTTCATGCCGCCCCAGGTGCACGGTCATGCCGTGCTCCATGCCCCCCAGCTGCACATGCCTTCCTGTTCAGGCCCCTGCCCCCCTTCAAACGCGTGTGTGTGTTTTCGTTTGGTCACGCAACTGTGCTGCAGATCAAGGACTGCGACGACATCCTGGTGCAGATGGAGGGGATGCTGGGGCGGTTCCAGTCAGACCTGGGCAACATCTCCAGCGAGATCCGCAGGTAAGGCTTTATCAACATAGACCGCTCTTAACTCCGCATTCCAAAATGCTGGGATGACATATTCGCGGCACGCTTTGTATGGGCTGCGGCACTGTGACTGAAGAGGGAATGAGATTTGCAGGTAGGGCCTGGCCTGGCATGGCGTGCACCGTGTGGGGCCGTGAGGGTCGTGGGAGGGTGCCAGCCTCATGTGCTGGCAGCCAGCCTGCGATGTGCATGCTGTGGCGTGGCAGGTGTGGCGTGCTGTGGCGTGCTGTGGCGTGCCAGGTGTGGTAATGCAGGCGGGCAGCTGGGCAGCTAGTGCTGGGTGCTCGTGCACAGTGTGCACCTTTCAGCAATCGCAAGGTCTGCGGCAGGTGGTTCCTGTTTGTGTATAGCCACACTGTGCTCCCAGCGCTCCCTGGTCCTCGTGCACAGTGTGCAGCTTTCGGCAGGTGCATTGGTGCAGCGTGCAGCACCTGCTGCCTGCTGTGGTAGCTGCTGCTTGTGCATTCAGCGCTCTGTTGTTGCTTGCCCGCCTGCAGCCTGCAGGAGCAGAGCAGCAGCATGAGTGTGCGCCTGAAGAACCGGCGCACAGTGCAGGTAGGCGGGCAGGGCAGGCGGACGGTGCAGGGCAGAGCACAACAACGCGGGCAGGCGGACGGTGCAGGGCAGGGCACAGCGGCGCAGGCAGACAGGCAGGGCCAGCTGGGCGGCAGGTGGCGGACGAGGCGCATGGGAACTAGAAGTGGGTTCGATGTGGGTGTTGTAGGGCGCAGGCAGCAAAGCAGGGACAGCTGTGTGGCAGGTGGCAGAGGAGGTGCAGGGGTGGGCTTGGGGGGTGGCATGGGAAGGTTGGACCTGGCCGGGGAATGGAGGACGAGGCAAGTGGTGGATTGTAAAGGGGGAGCCAAAGGAGGCAAGCGGGTGGTCGGGATGGGCAGCAAGCACCTGTCTTATTAAACCTGGGACCACTCCACATTGTGCGGGGATGCACGTGTGACCGCGCCTGTGCTGGCCCTGTTCTCTGAACCGCCTGCCTGCCTGCCTGCCTGCCTGCCTGCCTGCCGCCTGACCACTCGTCCCCTCCCATCTTTGTTGACCACAGGACCGGCTGGAGACGTTCATTGAGCACGTCTCCATCCCTTCGCAGCTCATCTACGGCATCGTGCAGGCAAGTCGGGTGTGGCGCTGGGCAGGCTCGCAGTGGGGTAGGAGGAGCAGCTGCCGTGGGTGCCGACTTTTTGGTACTGGGGCTGCCCTGCCCGTCCACACTCGCCTGCCCGCCTGCTCCCCGGGGCAGCATCCCCCCTCCCCATCACCTCGTGGGCTCTGGCCTGTAGATCACCTGTGCGGCCAGGCGGGGCGGGGCAGGGATTTGTGGTATATCACCTGCACGGCCAGGCGGGACAGGGCAGGGCGTTGTGTGGCACATGCAGGTCGGTGGAGGGCCGGCGCCTCCTGCCCTGGGTAGAGGGCAAGTTGGTGGACGCGCGCTGGCGGACGCTGAATGCTCTAGCGTGCTGCGTCAAAACTGTTGCACTTACACCTTCGCAGATACGAGCACGCCGAGTGCTCTAGCGCGCTGGCTGACGCTGAATGCCCTAGCGTGCTGGCTGACGCCGAGCGCTCTAGCGTGTTTCAGCACTCTCATGCTCTCTGCCTGCCCTCCTGCCTTGTGTGCCCTCCCTGCAGGGCGACATGGGGGAGGAGTTTGTGGGCCACCTGCAGTCGCTGGCTGAGAAGCTGGAGTATGTGGTCTCTGACGACACCGCACGATTCAGCGCAGCCTACCGGTGAGGGTTAGGGTTTAGGGTTTAGGGAAAACCCTGCCTATCGGTGAGGGCTGCCGGAAGTTGGGACAGGGTCTAGGGCCGGCGAGGGCACCAAATCATTGTCACCACCACTTCCTCAAACTCTCACCGATCGCGTGTAAGCCTGGGATTCGCTTCCACACACTCTCGGCGATCGCGTGTAAGCCTGGGACTCGCTTCCACCAGTACCTGCCCCTCTCCTTGTGCAGGGAGCCCGAGCTGCAGCGCCTCAAGGTGGACAGTTCCCCCTCTTCTCCCTGCGCCCCCTCTTGCCTGCAACAACACTCGCACCCCTGCCCTTCTCCATTGCAGGGACGTGGCGCCCGAGCTGGAGCATCTCAAATGGAAAGGCTTTCTCCTCTCTCCTTATGCACCTTGTTGCCAGCAAAACTGTCACATATTTGGCTCTGTGTGTGCGTGCAGATCGTGGAACCCAAGCTGAGGAGCGCCTCAAGGTGAACAGTTCCCCCCTCTTCTCCCTGTGTCCCCTCTTGCCTGTGACTGTCGCTCCTGCAACAGTCGCACCCCCTCTTCTCTCCCTGTGCAGGGACGTGGCGCCCGAGCTGGAGCGCGTCAAGGTGAAGGCCCCCGCTTCCTCACATTCTTCCCATTGCCCTCTCTTCCTTGCACCCCACGAACCGTGCCCTCCCTGTGCAGGGACGTGGCGCCTGAGCTGGAGCGCCTCAAGGTGAAGGGCGTGGCACGCAGCCGCGACTTCCTCATGGACCGCATCTACGACATGAGGAAGCCCAAGACAAACCTGCAGGTGGGGGGGGGGGGAAGCAGCAGGAGGTTGCAGCCTTGTGCAGCGGGGCAGCTACGACGTGAGGAAGCCCAAGACAAACCTGCAGGTGGGGGGGGAAGCAGCAGGAGGTTGCACAAGGTATGGCTCGAGGAGGCAAAAAAACAACCTGGTTGGAGGGCAGCAGGAGGTTGCAATCATGGGCTGTGGGGCAGCAGGAAGCTATGACTTGAAGAAGCCCAAGACAAACCTGCAGGTGGGGGGCAGGCACGGGAGGGTGCAGCCTTGTGCAGCGGGGCAGCAGGCAGCTACGACGCGAGGAAGGCAAAGGAAACCAGCAGGTGGGGAGGCAGCAGGAGGTTGCAGCCTTGTGCAGTGGAGTGAGTGGCAGGCCGCGATGACACGAGGAAGGCAACCGGGAACCTGCAGGTGGGGAGGCAGCAGGAGGCTACAACATCACAAAGGTTTGGGACATGTCGTGATCTGGCAGGGCCCAACGAAATGCGACTCTTCTGCAGCGGGTAGCAGGCAGCGGGGTGAGGGCAATCGGCGGCAGGTCCCGCCTCAACCCCACCCCACCGAGTGACCGTCATGATCACGCTAAAGTGATGCCCCTTTGGTGCCGACCCTAGGATTCAAGGGCTGGCAGCCTGCGCGGCTACCATACGCGCCGCAGGGGTGACTTGCACTATGGGGCGTGCCCATCCACAGCCCGTGCCTGCTAATGGTGCACTGCTGGCGGTGCTAGAGGGGTGCAGTGCACTGCAGGGCGCCCCCATCTCCGGCGGCGCTGCCTGCATTCTCTGCTGAAGTGCAGGTGCCCGTCCGCCTTCCTGAACTCTCGCTGTCAGCCGCCCCATCCCACGCCCGCAGATCAAGCAGAACGTGCTGCTGAAGTACAAGTACCTGCCCGCCTTCCTGAGCCAGCACGCCCCCGAAATCTATGCAGAGGTGCGATCGGCCAGCCTGCCTCGTGCATGACAGGATTTTTTGCTCACATCAGCCCTGCATGCCGCGGCACGCCCTTGCTGCGCTGTGGTGCGCTGCCATGGAAGGCTGCGGGACGCGTACGTGCCGAAGATTGGTTTGCACAGCACTGCTTTGTCACCCTGCCTTCCACAGCCTGCCCTCGCTTGGCTGCAACCCGCACTCTCAACTCACTCTCTCTCTTGCATGTGCGGGGGTGCCTATGAGGAGTAGGGTGGGGTCAAAGCGCGTACAGGGCTTTCGATCTGTCTCCGACCTTGCCCCTGCACTATTGAAGTTGAGAGCACTGCGTCTGGTAACACGCCCCTGTTTTCTTTCGCCGGTGCGGGGCACGTATGCGGAGAAGGTGGAGGCACAGGTGCTGGACTTGGTCCTTGATCTGTGTCCTTCCTTGCGCCCTGCTTTGATGCACCTCCAATACACTTCCTTGTCCCGTGCAGGTGCGGGGCGCGTATGTGGAGAAGGTGGGTGGCAAGATGTTGGACCTGTTCCGCACCTACTGGGCAGCCATGGAGCGGCTGGAGGTGGGTGGGTTCAAGTGGGGTGGGGTAGGCGGGATGGATTGGTTGGACTTAGGTGGGGTGGGCAGGACGGATTGGTTGGACTTAGTTGGTTGGACTTAGTTGGTTGGACTTAGTTTGACTTGCACATACTGGCAGCGGCTGGAGGTGAGTGAGATTGGGCAGGGTGGGGCAGGTTGGGTTGGGGCGCCTGGAACAGAGGTAGACCAGGTGAGGTGCGGTAGGTTGGGCGGCTATGGGACGGGTGCACGTGGATGGAGACAGTGGGGTGGGGTGGGCGGGATAGGTTGCAGTTGGTTGGACGCAGTGTTTGTCCCGGACCTACTGGGCAGAATGGAGCGGCTGGGTGTGTCAGGTGGGGGGGAGGTGGGGCAGGGTGCTGTAGGGGGTGGCTTCGACCGAGGTGGGGGCAGGGTGCTGTGGGGAGCCTGGAGCCTTCATCTCCCCCCTACCATACTCTGTGCCCGCCCCTCCCGCTCTCTCGAGGCTGACTCTGCTTGCTGACTATGCTGTGCCTGCGGACTCTGCTTGCTGACTATGCTGTGCCTGCTGTGCCTGCTGTGCTGTGCTGTGCTGTGTTGTGCAGGAGGTGGTGGTGACAGCCCATGACGTGCTGGGGGCTCCCGAGGTGGCAGCCAGCGGCATGAGCCTGGGCTCCCTCTTCCAGCGGGCCGCCTCCCAGGCGGGCAGCCGGGCGGAGGTGTATGCGCTCAAGGACCGGGCGGGGGTGCTAGCGCAGCTGGAGGCGCAGCCGGTGGTGCTGCACCAAGCAGAGGCGGAGCACAAGAAGTTCCCTTGGGAGGTGGGGGGGAGCGAGTTTCGTGGCTTTTAAGACGGTTATGAGGGAGTTGATGAGTGGGTAAGGGGAGGAGTGGTGGGTGGGTGGCAGCAACGAACATGCTGCCAGCGCGCCAGTGCCCTGCCTTTCGGTGGCCCCGGTGGTGGGTGCGCTTCGTGTTTGGCCAGCCGCCTGCTGGATGGATGGGGCCCCCATTGTTGCTGCCCGTTTGATTTCTCCTTCAACAGTCGGTAGCAAACCCTGTAGCCCCTCCTCCGCCTACTTGGTCCTCTTCTGCTCTTGCAACAGTCGGCTGATGAGCACACCCCGCCTTTCACCCACCCTTTCTTTATCTGCTGGTCAATAAACACCAAGACGCCCCTGCTTTCGATGCCCCTGCTCCCTCTGCCCCCCCAGTCCCTCTTCCGCTCGTTTGCTCAACCGCCTGCCGATGTAAAACCCCACCTTTCGTCATCCCTTTCCTTATCTGCTGTTCGAATATGCACCAAACGCCCTGGCTTTCTCTGCCCCTGCTCCCTCTGCGCTCCACGTCCTCTTTCGCTCGTTTATCCGACCGCCTGCCGATATGAAAACCCCGCCTTTCTCCCACCCTTCCCTCTGCTGTTCGTTCAATGAGCATCAACATGCCCCTGCTCCCTCTGTCCCTGCTCCCTCTGCCCTCGCAGGTGCTCTTCCGCTCGCTGAACCGCCTGCTGTTAGAAACACCCAACAATTGCCCACCCTCTTCTGCTTTTCGTTCATTAAGCGCCAAGACGCCCCTGCTTTCTTTGTCCCTGATCTCTGGCAGGTCCTGTTCCGCTCGCTCAACCGCCTGCTGATGGACACGGCAGCCCACGAGTACCTGGTCTGCCTGGAGCTGTGGGGGGAGGAGAGCACATACAGGTGGGTGCACCTGGGCAGGGGGAAGGGGAGGGCGGGGAGGAGAACACCCGACGATGGGAGGGTGGGGAGGAGAGCACATACAGTTGGGGTGGGTGAAGGGGAGGAGGGCAAGCACAGGATGGGAGACTGGGGCAGGCAAAGTTGTGCGGGAGGAGGCCGCGTACATGTGAGCGGGAGCGGGGTGAGCACATGCCAGAGGAGAAGGAGGGATGGGGTGGCAGAGCCGGGTCGATGGGAGGGTGGGGAGGAGGGCAGGAACGGGATGGCAGGGAGGGGTGGGTGGGTGGTTCTCTAGAGGAGAGCATGCACAAGTGGGCAGGTGGGGCGGGGAGAGCACGCTCAAGTGCAGGCGCTCAAGTGCAGGCGCGGAGGAGAGCACATACAGGTGTGCCGAAACGGGTGGGGACTGCGTGTGCATGCGACTCGATGGCGTAGGAGGGCAGGCTGCGCCGCTGGTGTGCGCAACTCTTGGCTTCTGCCCTCACCCTTTCCTGCCCGCCACCTGCCCACCTTCAGGCCTCCGCCGCACAAACTTCATGTGGACCTCTCGGGTTGCTTTACAGCCATGCTGCTTACCCTTTCTGGTCTTACTTCTTCCCACATCGGTCTTACTTCTTCCCACATCACCCCAACCAACTGCAGGGACCTGTTTGCCCCCATCCTCACGTTCATCGAGACCTCGCTGTCGGCGGCGCTTCAGGTGAGCCAGGGGTGGGCGGGTGCTGCTGCTGCTGCTCCTGCTGCTGCACACGCGAGGGGTTGGTTGAGCTGCGCAGTGCTGCGCACTCTCTTTCCTCCTCTGCCGCACACATTTGCAGCATGCAGCGACGCACCTTCTCCCCGTCTCATGCCCCAAGAGCTGCACAACCCTGTACCTGTGGTGCTCCTGCTACAAGTGAAGCGGGAGAACACACGTGCTTTTGCTGTCTTTTTCTGTGCGACTCGCCTCGTTCTCTGGCTTCCGTTGTTGGATGCAGGAGCTGTACACGCCCCTGGGCGTGGTGCTGATGACTGACGCCACTTCAACACACACCTTCTTTTGGTGTTTCTGTCCACCCCACCTCGTTTTCTGGCTTCCGTTGTTGGGTGCAGGAGCTGTACGACCCCCTGGCTGTGATGCTGACGATTCAGGCTCAACACAAACCTCTGTGTATCACACAGCACCCGCTATTTGCTGCCTGTCTTGGGTGCAGGAGCTGTACGACCCCCTGGCTGTGATGCTCATGATTCGTGTGAACCGGGAGAACACGCTGGCCATGAGCCGCAAGCGCAACCCGGCGCTGGACGGATACTTTGACCGGGTCAACCTCGCGCTCTGGCCGCGCCTCAAGGTGGGTGGCTGCGGGGGGGGGGGGGTCCAGTTGTCCAGAACTAGCCTAAAAATGCAAGTTGGCCATATTAGCTTAACGGTGGGAAAGCTGGGGGGGCTGAGGGCCGACTTGGCTCTCAGAGGGGCGGGAGGGCGCATGGAGGAAAGAACGGGCCAGAGGCAGCAAGGAGAACAACAGCTGAGTATGGTTCGAAAAGCAATCCTTTTTTGCTCTGCTCCTGGCCCATTCAAAACACTCGCGGGCTTTGTTGGACGTGCAGCTGAACATGCACATTTGACGAGTTTCAAACCTTGAAAGTGTATGTCCCCCGGTACCGCCCCCCGCACACGACCCTGCAGACCCCTGTTTGCCCTGCAGTTGAACAGCTTTACGTCACTGCAGCCCTGTTATGCCCACCAAGCACAATTGGCATTCCCTTCTTTGCCCCCGTCGCGTCCCCTGCAGGCCCTGTTCGACCTGCAGCTGAACAGCATCAAGGCGCTGCACCCCACACAGGCCAGCGTGGACCCGCAGCCACGCCTGCACATCCTGGCAGGTGGGTRCACTTCTTGAAAAGAATTTTCTTGAAGAATTCAAAAAAAATGTAGTTGGTGGGTGCACTCTGTGGGTCAGGGCGTGGCATTTTAACAAGGCAGTACTTGAAGATGTAGTACAACCGTGGAGGGAGTGTTGAACGGAGGTTTTGCGTCAAGGCAGCAGCGAGCCCTCGGGTGCTCCGCCTGTGCAGCGCACGTCTACATTGGCGGCTTTTCAGGGGGGGTGCAGTGAAAGCTTGCAGTGATTTGGGGAGTGGCGTAAAGGCAGCAGGCTGCTACACGAGGTTGCCACAGGAGGTTTGAGGCAGCAAGCGGGCACAGGCCACGTGCAGAGCTTGTAACTGTCTGAGGCAGCAAGCGGGCACAGGCCACGTGCAAAGCTTGTAACTGTCTTGAGGCAGCAAGCGGGCACAGGCCACGCCTGCCATCCTCTGGTGGGTGCGTCGGAAGGGCTGAAAGGAGGTGTTCCAGGAATGAGCACTTCAGGGTGTGGCCTGTCAAGTCACCCAGGGTGTGGCCTGTTGACATGGTGTGGCCCGTTTGAGAACACAACAGCTGGACGCAGGCACGCCTGCACAACTAACAATACCCTGTCTCGTGAGACCGCTCCTGGCTTGGCTCCGTATGGACATTAAATGTAACTAATCAACAACCCCTGGCAGGTGGGGTGGCTGCCATCACTGCTCTTTCAGTTGGCTGCTTGTTCCGACTCCCGACGTCGCGTGCTGTCCTATAAACCTGCGCCCCGTGCCACGCGTGCAGAGCGGTACGCCCACCTCACCGCCTCAGTGCTGCTGCTGCACGCCGACTTCCTGGATGGGCCGCTGGACACAAACATAGACCGGCTGAGATACGCAGGTAAGCCAGCTGAGTGTGAAGAATCCAGGGATTGTGTGGCATGTTTAAAGCGAGGGGGGTGGGCAACAAGGGAGTGGTGCACTTGGGGTTAGCAGCAAGGAGGTGGGTGAATGCACAGGACAGAGCAGGCGGGCGGGAGTGGGGTGCACACAGACGCGGAGAGCCATGTGTGGGCACACGGTTGCACGGGGATGGATGAGTACACAAGTGGGGTGTGGTGTTGCGGGCGGTGCGAGGCGGGGCTTGGTGGTGCGGCAACGCTCTGCTGCGGCGGCCTGCTTGCCTGCCACTTTGCTTGTGTGCCACCCGGTGCTCACTGCGACCCGACACCCACCACCACCTTTCCTTCCCGCCCTCACCCGCAGTCATGAACCTGCTGCTGCACCTGAGCCGGCAGTACAGCCAGAAGGGGCGCGGTACCGTGTTCCTCATCATAAACTTTGCCTTTGTGGCGGCCACGCTCAAGGTATGCACCACACTTGCACATGCTGTCTTGCGGGAGGGCGACGGTGTGGTGGCAGTAACGTCCCGTCCCGTCGTCGTTAGCCTTGAGTGTCTGGGCGGCATGTTTAGATGCACAGGGCATGGGCAGACGCCATGTTCTGTTTCGCAGAAGGTGCAGGGCAGCTTCGAATGGGGAGGCGCCAGATGCGGGCGCGCGTTGTAGAGACACACACACACGCACATAGGCAGCCCCGCCTCGCAACCTCCCCCCAAACCTGCCATTTCCGTGCCTGTTGTTGTTATTGCTGGGTGCAGGATGCCCATGCTCGGGGGCTTCCTGCCACGCCGGGCACGCTGAGCACGGGTGTCGAGACAACCAGCGGCCTGGGCACCGCAGGTGTGCGCGCTGCGCCATGCCATGCTATGCCATGCTGCGCTGCGCTGTGCCCTGCACTGCACTGCTGTTACTTGCTGCCTCGCTGGAGCATGCCGCGCGTTCTGTGCTCTCCACATGCCAGCTGCCGTCGGCGGTGCAAGACACTCGAACAGGCAGTAAGGGGCAGTACGGGGCAGTACGGGGCGCGCTTTCCATGTGCTTCACTTTGGTTTCCCGTTGCTCCTACCTTTTTGCAACTGCCCCGACTCCCCGTACCCACAAGTCCACACCGCATGCATGATCTCTGTGTCCATCCTCCGCCTATCCTCATCAAGCAGGGCTGGCGCTGCTCAAGGAGTTTGAGGACTCGCTGGCACGCTGTACTGCCCTGTACTGCGACGAACAGCTGGCACGCGTGGCGCCACAGCTGGTGGGTGACCAGCCAGTGGGTGTTACAGACACCCCGCATAATAGTAGGCCCTGTTGGACCGGGACAGCGCGACAGCAGAGTGGGCTGGGGAGGAGTCATGCACGGCGGGTGGGTTGCGTGGGGCGTGCGCGCGAGAGGGCCAGATGTGCCGTCGCTGGGTGTGCTGCCAGCCAGGCTAGGCCAGGTCGGCACGGAGTTCCGCCGCTGCATGTGTGCAACAGTTGCGCATACTTATGCCTTGCTGGATCCCATCCCGACCAGCCGGCTCGCGCCTACCCTCTGCCCACTTGCTCCTCCCGCCCGGCTGCACCCTGCTCTGCACCCGCCTGCGCGCCCGGNCTCCCCCTGATCCCCTCCACCAACCGCCCCCAGGTCTCTGCTTCCCCTCAACCCCTCAACCCCTCACCCCTCGCCTTTCTTTGACTGCCATCCACCCCTCCTCTCTGCCTCCCACTCAACCCTTCATCCCCTGCTCTGCTCCCCCTCAACCCCTCAACCCCTCGACTGCTCCCCCTCAACCCCTCAACCCCTCGTCTGCTCCCTCCATCTGCCCCTTATCCCCTCAACCCTTCCTCTCTGCCTCCCCCACAACCCCTCACCCCCTGCTCCCCCTCCACCCTCCTCCTCCTCCTCCCCCAGGTCTCCTTTGCCAAGCGGGGCGAGTCCGCGGCGCAGGGCGTGCCAGAGGGCCAGCCGGTGCCCGGGTTCAGCCCAGCAGAGGCGGCGCCCGTGGCGGCAGACTTCTCGCAAAAGTGGCAGGTGGGTAGTGTGAGCCCACACAGACCTTGAAGGGTGTCTTAGGAGCCGTCCCGCCAGTCGGTTTGACTGTCTGTTTGGTGGCGCCAGCCTGGGCGGGTATCCCACAAGATTCCTTCGTGGAGTGTGCTTACTGTGGCTGACGGGTGAGAAGGAAGAAGCGGCCTCCTGACTACTGAAAAGTACCAGCTACCAGCTTCTTAGCCTTGGGGGGAGGGGTAGTGGCAGGTGGGACCCTTGTGTGCATGCACGCGGCCGCCTCCTTCCTGCCTGTTTGTATGTGTGCGCTGCTTGCATGCCCACGCTGTGCCTGCTGGCTGGGTCTGGCCTCGTGCGCAAACTGCCTGAATGCTGGGGCTGCGTGCGACAGGGCGCGCTGGTGCCACCCGTTTCGTGTGTTCCCTGCCTGCCCCCACCCCAGCGCCCCTCCCTGCCATCCTCTGAACCGCAGCACATGATTGAGACGGTGCACCGGTGAGCTGCGGGCGCCACTGGGCAATGAGTGGGTGGGCGGGTAGATAGGGGGTGCATGTGAGGGACAGCAGACTGTCTAACTCAAGCAGCAGCACATGATCGAGACGGTGCACCGGTGAGCTGCGGGCGCCACTGGGCAATGAGTGGGTGGGCGGGTAGATGCGGGTAGGCGAGAGGGGCGCATCAAATTGGTGGCAGGCTGTGCCACTCGAGCGGCAGCACATGATTGAGACGGTGCACCGGTGAGCGCCCCAGCGGCCCCTGTGTCGTGAGTGGGCGGGCAGGCCTTCACTGTATCCATGCGGTTTGTGGAACAGAGTGTATCACAGAAGCGGCAACACACGGTCGTTACCAAAGGACTGGCGGCTTCCCCACTCAGCAGGAGTGCTGCCTGTGCCGCAACTGGCGACACCCACCTTGCATCCCACCCCACCCGCCCCTTGCCCCTTCATCTAGCAGCAGCCAGGCTGGGCATGCGGTTGGGGACAGCCTTCTGGGCGGGCTGCGCTTCCACTGCCTCCCTTTGCCACCCTTTGCCCCTTTGTCCACCCACCCTCATCCACCACCTCTGCCCCTCCACCCCCTGCCTGCAGCGAGGTGGGCAAGGACTCTACCCGCAGCCCCACTGGCCGGTCTGCGCTTCCACTGCCTCCCTTTGCCACCCTTTGCCCACCCTCTCCTTCCCCCCCTGCCTGCAGCGAGGTGGGCAAGGACTTTGGGGGCAGCCCCACTGGGCGTGCGGTGCTGCAGTCGGCCTTCACGCAGCTGCTGCTGCAGTACAACCGCTTCCTGGAGCTGTGCAAGCGGCAGGGGGCGCAGGGGATGTCGGTGGTGCAGCAGGCGGTCACCCTGCCGTCCATCATGTGAGCTCGAGCACTGATTGTTGGTGTTGCTGCAAGTGGGTGTCGGGGCTAAAGGGGTTGACAGCTGCTTTCTGGGGCCGTGCATGCGGCAGGGGATGTCGGCGGTGCAGTGCAGGCTGTCACCCTGCCCTCTATCATGTGAGTGTGAACGGGGTGGTGTCAGCAGCATGTTGGGTGGCGGTGCAGGGTTTGTGTTGTGTGCAAGCATTGTGGGGAGTGTTGCAGGTGAGGAGGTGGGGTGGTGCAGCAGGCGGTCACGCCGCCTTCAGTCATGTGAGTGCGGGGGATGCTGTTATCAGGGGATGAGTAATTATCAGAGTAATTTGACAGGTGGTCAGAGTAATTTGACAGGTGGTATCAGAGTAATTAGACAGGTGATCAGAGTAATTTGGCAGGTGGTCGAAGCCGTGGAAGGGGCACGGGAACGGGAGTTCAGGGGGTGGGGACGTGGTGCAGCATGTAAAAGCATGTGGTGGCTCTGCCCACCAGCAGGGGTGAGCAGAGGTGAAGTTGCCATCAGCGGGGGGCGGGGGAGGTGTTGAAATGTGAGGCTGCGGTGCCCTGCACCAAGTATCGTGTGCTAATCACACTCGGTACTGTGGTCTCCATGAAGCTGTCTGTTGTTTTTCTAATTCCGAAATGCTGAGACTGCGCATCTGTGCCACACGTTTGTGTTGCTGCAGCGCTGTAAAGTTGTGAGTGAATCAAGTAAACTGTCTTCTGAGCCAGCCTCCCCTGCCCTCCCCCACTGGCTGCCACATCCTGCAGGTATTACATCAAGAACTTCAGCCGGTGAACACCCGCATGTGCAGCTTCATGGCAGCTGCCTCTTTGCATGGCACGGTCGTCCTGTACAACAGACGCCTCCCAGCGACTGGCCCAGCTGCCGGTGGCCCGGAAGCTGCGCTTGCACCTGCCGCCCCGCTTCCCTGCATGCCCACCCTGTAACACTAGTGGGCGGCCGCTCTGAACTGCACTGCAATGTGCTGTAGGGTAGGCGTGCAGGCCAGCTGAGCAGCAACCGTGCATCCATGGCTGTACATGTACAGCGGCTGTGGAAGTGCAGATCTGGCCCTGCTGGGCTGGCCACCTCCCGGACGGGTGGCGGGTGCCCCTTCAGGTGCCTCTTCCTACACAAGTGTGCTTCACCCACATCCATCGGGGCAGGATCCGAGACACACTGGGAGGGGTGTTGGGAGGAGCGGTGCTGCAGAGAGCCGTCGGATGTGGTGCCAGCAAGGCACCGGCGTCGGAGCTGCCTGCCAGCCAGCCGCTTCCAGTGGAAGGGGTTGCATGGCGGGCGCTCTGCAATGCTGCCTTTGAACTTCTCAAGGTTCTTGAGTAAGTTGCACTGTCGCTCCACCTTGAGAAGTGGGTGATTCCCACAGGAATGTGGGGTGGCATCAAGTGGAGAGGTGCCTGCTAGCTACACTGTGAGTAGCGTGCGCTGTTGCAAACCTGCCACATCAGCAAGCCACGGGGCCTCCCCGTCCACCCACTTGTCGCGCACGTTGCCTCCTTCAATCCATATTGATTGCGATTGACACAAAGGACGCGATTTGGCCAGAGAACGCCCATCTTTAGAAGGCTCCGCAGGTGCGCAAGCCGTCGGCAGCCCTGAGCTCGTCGCCATCGTCGGCAGGGGCTCATCGCCGCAGCCAGTGTTGGGTTACAGCGCAGCAATGGGCACCGCAGGGCAGCGTTGCTGCTGAAGGGCTCGCTGGGGCGGGTTGGTACGAAGGCCCTGCTGCAATGCTCAGGTGCACCGCTTCAATAGAATACAATCGGGTGCAGGAGGCAGCGAGCAGGCGCCTGGAAGCGCGCGCCGCTGAGCACGCTGTTGAGCCAGCCCGAGTAGCTTCCTCCCAGCTCCCTACCCAACTCCCGCCTGCCTCCCGCCCCTCCTTCCTTGCGCAGGCTTTATGACGATGCAGCGCAAGTCCTTGAGCACCCATCCTCTGCACCATCAGCAGCCCCAGCAGGGTGGCCAGCCGCTGCCGGTGGTCCAGCGGCCGGTGAGCCCCGCCTCTCCCTGCCGCGCCGCCGGCGGGGACAGCCTGCTGCGCGCCTTCCGCCTTCCAGACAACGGGCCCGCTCACCAGGCCTACCAAACGGCAATGCAGCTGAGACGGCAGCACAACATGCTGATGATGGGCACAACATGTATACAGGCGCCCAGCGCCGGCGCCCGGCCAGCGGTGCCAGCCAGCTAGCTGCAAGCCAGCTTCTGCTGCCCCCCACGCTGAGCTGCAACCCCGCATCTGCTGCCCAGGCAGCCCCAGGAGTTCTGCCTGCCCCCTGGATGCAATTCCCTGTACGAATAACACAGAGAGCCGCCCACATGCTGCATCCGTTGCGTCACAGCAGTGGCAGCCGCCCGCTTCCTCTGCTCCAACAATACTGCCACCGCCCCGGCACCATGGATCGTGCTAGCATCCCTCGCCCCTTTTAAAACACTACCGCTCTTTTGCCCAGCCTGGGCGTCCTCTGCTCCATCCCCCACTCTGCCCCGCACTGTTTCTTTTCTCGCACGTGCACACCTCCCCCACGTTGTTCTTCCACCTCCCCCAATTGCATTTCCCCTTGTCCTTGCCACAGTGCCAATGCCCCCGTGCCTGTCCTCACCTTTCACTTGTGCAGCTCGCACGCATCAGTCAATGCCCCTTCCCGCCTTGGCACTGCACCTCACCCTCACCTTCCTTCACTACCCTCTTTTATGTCTTGGCTGTATGAGCCCAACTGAGCACGAAACCTTCCCTGGGCACTTCCGCCACCCCCTGCCCCTTTTCCAGCGATCCTTTGTACTTGCACCATGCTCGCCACATGCATCGTCTCCCAATGTCTCCCCGCTGCCGCCCTACTGTCCGTGTGGCACAGGGGCGGACCCGCTCCCCTCGTGCTCTCTCTCTTGCCCGCTGCACTCTTTGTCGTCTTGTGTAAACCTGCCATGGCTCTTCATGCACTACCCTGCCAGGGTCATGCCCCTGCCGGGTCAGGACGCGCTGCACGATACCACTGGCAGCGGTCACACAAGGCAGCGGTGGAGGGTGCCAGCCTGGGGGTGTGAGTGGTCACGCTGGGCTACCCTGTGTATGTGTTGTGCTGCTGCATCTTGTCGTGCTTGCATCACTGCTTTGGGTCGGTTTCAACATTGTGTTAGTTAGTTAATGGGTCAGCTTCAACATTGTGTTAGTAAGTTAGGGTCGGTTTCAACATTGTGTTAGTAAGTTAGGGTCGGTTTCAACATTGTGATAGTAAGTTAGGGTCGGTTTCAACATTGTGTTA
>JTEE01000033.1:226873-244632 GCA_002896455.3 Chlorella sp. ArM0029B | reverse complement strand
TTCAACATTGTGTTAGTAAGTTAGGGTCGGTTTCAACATTGTGTTAGTTAATGGGTCAGCATCAGGCCTACTTAAGTCTTGCACCAAGCTTGGTGCCAGCTTGCAGCCTCCAGCTTCCAGTTTCCAGCCTAGTAAGGCCAGCTTCCAACCCTCCGCCACCTGAGGGGGCACTCCCTCCCTGCGGTCCTATATGCTGTTGTAATGCGGTTCCGCGAACAGGGTCCAGAATGGCGATTGCATCAGCAGGTACGATGGCCGATGCTAGGGGGCACAGGGCTGCCCGCCGCAGCCGGGCCAAGACCATCTGCTGCTGCCGCCAAAGCTAAATTTTGGCGTCGTGTCGGGCCCTGGACGGCTTCGCTGCAGGCATGGCATGCCGTGTGGCGAGTCCCCCAGCCCATTCTGCTTCTCCAACTCTGGGCACACCGCCCCTTCCTCCATTTCCCGCCACAGGTGGGTGGGCACACGCTGTCCCCGAGGCAGTCGGTCAGCACAGCTGCAGGCCTGCCACCGCCTCCTCCCCCTCTGCCAGCTGTGGGCTCCAGGCGGACAGCGGGTGGGCGGCCTGCTCCATGATGCGGCACACCAGGTCCGGGGGCAGGCTGCACAGTGGGAGGCGGGGAGGGCAGGAAGGGAGGGTGGGTGGGTGAGTGGGAGGTTGGATGGGTGGGGAGGGTGGGGGCCGCCGGCTGTTGCATGCCACCTCGCACCTCCCAGGAAATTAGTGGGGCTGGCAGGCTGGTCAAGCAAGCCTGCGGTTCGCAACAAATAGCATTTGTTGGCAGCCCCGTTGATGGTGCCCCTATTATGAATGTGTCAGCCCCCACTCCCGCGTGGCCCAAACGGCCGCCTGCCCGTACGGTACTGGATCGGATGTCAGTACTACCAGTCCTGCCCTGCTCCACCACCTACCCAAGCCCCCACCCACTGGTGGCACCCAAACCACGGAAACGGCAGCACTGTGGGCCTGGTCGCTCGCCCGCTCACCTGGCAATGCCGGTGCGCCGCTGGCACCTCAGGACGAATCCGCCAGTGCAGGAGCGCTTCTTGACGGGCGAGTATGTGGTGATGGGGCAGTAGCTGACCGGCAGCAGCAGCCGCACCGCCTCCTGCAAGCCCTGCGGGAACTGGCGGTGGGTTTCGGGCAGCCAGGGTGTGTGCTGGGCTTGACTTGACTTGGGGTGCTACACGCGCTGCGGACTACACGTACCGGGGGTACATACAATCATGAATGAAAGCATGCACACCACAGGCGAAGGAAGGCAGGAAGCTGGGCAGGCAGTGTAACAAGGCTGTCATACACAGGTACCTGGGCGCAGGCAGGGAGGCGGGGAGGCACACTGGGGGGGATGGGGTCAGCAAGGGGTCAATAGTGAGGCAGGTGCTCAACTCTGTGCAAGGCGACCACAGGGTGCCCAGTGCCTGCTCATCTCCAAGTGTGGCGCCCCCTGTGTCAAAGCATGCGTTTGGCGGTGGTGGGCAGGTGCTGCGGGTGCCCCCAGAATTGAGCTGACGTAGTGGGTACATGATGGTGCCAGCGGGACTGATTGATTGCTGCTATCGGTGGGGCTGGCTGGCACACCAGGCAGCAGCATCTGCTGGGCACGCTGTGGGGCGGTGCCGCTGCACCCCAGACCGCCGACCACCTTGTCCGCCCGACTCGCCCTGCCCCTTCTAGATCATCCCCATCTTGTACGTGTTCCAAGGCCACTGCTACACTGGGGTGCGAGGCTGCTGCTGGGCCAGGCTCCGTGGGGCTTGTCTTGGGTGGCGGCCAGCCGCTCGAGCGGCACAAGATGCTGGCTGGCGGTGCCCCGAAGAAATCCGTCCCTTGTGATGGTTGGTGCCTACTCGTAATAGCGCCCAGCCCATCCCAGCCAGCTCAGCTACCATACGTGGCTGTCGACCGTAGCAGCTCAGCTCTGCCCCGCAGAACCTGCCAGGTCAGCTTTGTCCGCCACAGCTCTCCCGCAGACTTGCCACGTCAGCTTTGTCAACCTGCCAGGTCAGCTTTGTCGACCTACTTAATCCCTGACCTGCCTTGCTTTCAGAACTTCAGTCATCCCTTCTCTCCTTCCACCCCTCCCTTCCCTCCCCCACCTGCTCTGCACCACCTCACCCCTGTTGCCTGCCCCCTGGAACGCCCCACCGCCCAGTCAGCTCATCCTCAGGTCAACAGAAGACAGCTGGACACAGGGACACCTCCTCCCCGGCCTGGTAAGGTCGACAGGCACTTATGGTAGCGGACTGGTGCCTCTGGCTTAATTTCCTGTCGGTTTACTCAACACCACGCCCTCGGGCTGCAGCTGTATTCTTCTTCTTCTTCTTCTTCCTCTCAGGCCGACAGCCACTTGCCCCGGCGCCGCCTGCCACCCGCTAAGCGAAACCTCCACCCCACCCATTGTCGAACTCAAGTCACCTAACTTAAGAAAAGTACCAATATCTACCGTACATCACCACGTAGATATCAACAGTAGCACAAGTGCCGCGCCCTCTTGCCCCCCCCCCCTGGTCAAGAGGCACCACACCCCCGGCTTGCTGCCAGACCTGGTGTTTTATAGGTTATAGACATTTCAAACGATGTAGATCTCCATCTCACGTCACGTCACGTCCCGCGTTCACGCACCACGTCGAAGATGGGGCGCCAGCGCCTTCTTCACCCCACCCCCCGCCTGCCTTGGTCCCCACAACTCCCGCAATACTGCTCCCACATCAACTTGCCAAGAAATTTGGGGCCTTGGACGAGCTGGTGAGCACCGCTGAAGCCCGGTTTCAGCCGCACCGTCTTGTTGTCGCGGTGCCAAGCGGCGTTGCGCTCTCTCGCCGCGCCGGAATAGTGATTTCCCGGCGAAAAAGCACGGGGTTTGTGTGCTGAGGAAGCTGTCGCCAGGACCGAGCGGGATGGGTGTTGCGGTGCTGATGATACTGCTGATGATCTTGCTCGCAGAAAAGCCCGCTTGCCCGCTCGGAACGTTCCAATGGGTTTGCTAGCCAATTCTGACCGCCCGACGCCGCGGCCGTCGCCCCCCTGGCAAACGCTGACGCTCTTTCAGCGGCGACCGCTGCCGCCCCCGCCTGGCCGCAGGGTCTCCAGTACCACCCACGTAGCACCAAGCAACTACATGATGCGCCAAACCCTCTCTGGTGCCCGACCTTACCTGAATTCCACCAAAGACCAGCAGAATGCTGCTGGACCCAGCTACGGTGAGCACGTGGCACCGCTTTCTCGCCAGCGCCGCGCGCCGCTGCCGGCCCCCGCCCGCCGCCCGCGTTGCGTTTGCCCATGAACAAGCCTCCCCTGCCACACACGTAACCGGCACTGACCCCTGCCCCCCGCTCCATCTGCTGCAGTTGACGCGGTTGGGTCCCGTGGCATGCAGCTGCGTGACATAGAGCAGTTGGTGCAGTCTGTGCTAGAGAGCTCGCCCAGTGCCCGCCCGACTCCCTACCGCTACACACCGGCAAGCACCTCAACCCTGGAAGCGCCCACCGTGCGCCTCATGTACAGCAGCCGCAAGCGCGCTGAAGAGGCACAAAACCTGCTGAAAAGCAGCCAGCAGGCCATGTCGCGCCTGTGCTTCAAACTCAGCGCTGTGCACCCGCCTCAGCAGCAGCGGCGCCGTACCGCTCATCAGGCCAGCGCAGTCCTGGCACTCCCGGTGGCACAGCCCCCCATCCACCCAGCCGACCGGCCGGCACCCCCCACAGGGCGGCCGCCACAGAGCTCCCCGCCCCAGCGTGCACAGCAGGCGCTGAGCAGGACCACAGCAGGGCGGACAGCCCCTGCTGTGGTCGCGCTTGGTGGCCTGCCGGGAGCCGCCCGGGTGGCGGCGGGCGGCGGCCCCATCCCGCCAATCGCAGTTGCCAGGCGCCCATCCGCCACGCACCCACCCGCCCGGCCAGTTGCTGCCTGGCGCCCGCCCATCCCGCAAGCTGGCGGCAGGCGCCTACCTGCCCCACCTGCTGCTACGCGCCCGCCCATCCCGCCCGCCGCTGTCACCAGCCGCCCGCCCGTTCCGCCCGCTGTTGCCTGGCGCCCGCCCATCCCGCCAGCCGCCGCCAGCGATCACCTGATGGATTTTGAGGGTGAAGAGATGCTGGATCTGCCCAGCCCGCAGCAGCGGCGGGAGCCCGCGCGCAGCCCCAGCGCCTATGCTGAGGTCGCGACGCAGCGCGCAACACTGGCAGGTGAGGCATGGCCTGCTGCTTGCTGGCGACACGCTGGCTCCTGCTCTCCCAGCCCCTGCTAGCTGCCGCACACTGCTAGCTGCCGCAGCGGCTGGCGCCGCCGTTGCTGCGTGGTGCCGGCCCGCTGCCTGACTGCCTTAGTTTTGACCGGGTGTGGTGTAGTTCAGAGCCACCCTGCCATGCCCCACTGGTGGTCTCATGCCTTCCCCATCACCAGCCCTGCCCTGGCCTGCCCAACACTGCCAGCATCGCCTGCCTTGGTCTGTCCAACACTGCTTGCATCCCCTGCCCTGGCCTGCTCAACACTGCCCGCATCCCCTGCCCCCTCCACCCCCCTACCCGCAGGCAGCGCAGCCCCCCGCAGCACCGCCCCCGCGCGCCCCATGTCCCACGCCGCCCTGACACAGCTGCTGCTGCCGCTGCTCGCCGAGGCTGCCGAGTGCCACGTTCCTGGCAAGAAGCAGCGGGAGCTCTACATCTTCCACCAGGATGAGCCCAAGGCTGTGGCGATCAAGGCAAGTCGAGCGTTTAGCGGATACGTGGTATAGGCCAGGTTGCACGTGGGTTGCGACAGCAGACTCCTTCCTGCCTGCGGCACCTCTCGAAAGTGCAACAAATTCTGGGTAGGAAGCAGCAGCAAGATGGAGTTCTCTTCTTCGACTGAGGCTGTGGCCGCGGGACACTTTGTATGAGTACGTTGCTCCTGCCACCCTGCCTTCCTTCCCTGTTTTTGCTTTCCGCACTGCAGGCCCTTTCCCTGCCCTTTCTTACTGGCAGAGAGTGGGCAACAGAGGTGTGCAGGAGTTGCTGTGCCTTCCACCTGCCTCCTGTCATCGTCTTACCCTGCCCCCTCCTTTTCCCTGCCATAACAAAGTGGGCAGTATGGGTGTGGCTGCTCACCACCTGTCCCTTACCGGCTAATTGGTATTCTTGGCTGTCAACCAGGCATCACCGCCCCCTTTTCCTGCTCCCGCCCACCCGCAGAAAGTGGGCAACATGGGCATGCGGGAGATGCTGTGCGACAGCATGGCGGCGGGGCGCGCGCTGCGTGGGGTGGCCGCTGCCCTTCACCTCGCCTGCGCAGAGCCGCGCTCGGGTGTCGTGGTGAGCCTTTTTCTTAAATATAAATGCCTACGTTTTAAAGTCGCATTTGAGTAGATCTGTGTTCGCTGTTGCCCTGCCCTATTTTTTTTGCTTTTTTTTTTGGTGCCCTCTGGGTGCCACGTGCTTTACGCTGGAGCTGTTGGGAGAGGGGCAGAGGTGATCGGGTGGGAGTGGAGTGAAGGCGAGCAGAGCGACAAGTGCATGTACGTGTGTCACAATCGTCTTGATCTCGCAATGAGTGTCGCGGATCCGACACGCCCTCCCGCACCCCGGTTACCCCAACCCTTCCCCCACGCAGCGCCGCCGGCTGGTCAAGTGCTCCAAATGCGTGAAGGGCCACGTGCTCAGAGAGCTCATTGCAGACGCTGCCCTGTGGCGGCGCAAGCGGCGGGGCAGCCTAACACTGGCTGACGTGGCAGAGTACCTGTACCGCCAGGTCAGGCCCGTGCTGGCGTCCTGCACACGCTGAGCTGGCAGAGTGCTGGTACCGCCAGGTCAGCCCTGCACATGCTGACCTGGCAGAGTGCTGGTACCGCCAGGTCAGGCCGGTGCTGGTGCCTTGAGTGCCCGCTGAGCTGGCAGGGCGCCATGGCGCCCGACCCGGGCGATTGAACCCAACCAACTGCAACCCTGACTGCTGGGTCGCCCCTCATCTCACCCCTGAAAGTAACTGACGAGATCATATGTTGACGAGTGGCTCGCTGGCCCTCCTTCCCGCTGCCTTCCCGATCCTGTTGTCTCTGTTGTGATACCCACCATACTTCAACGGACTACCCCAAAACGGAGGCCGGGCGCGCCCCTGGGGCGCCGCCCCCTCTGCAGTTTTGTGCTCGTGCCTCTGCCTGCCTGCCTCTTTGCCTCGACCCTCTGCCTGCCTTCCTGCTTGTTCGACTTTTCACGCTCCGTTCGAGTTGTGCAACACACCACAAGACCCCAGGACTATTCATCCGCCTGTTCGTTTGCTTCTGTGATTTTCCCTCACACGCTACACTTGTTTTCTGTTTTCATCTTTATGAGGCAAGGTCCCAAGGATTGCAAGGTCCCGGGACACATCCAATGACCTGCCCACGTTGCGTGACTCACTTTTACAGACCCCACAAAAAAAAAGACAAAATCGTCAACATGCATGCGGCTCTGCCTCCTCCTCGCTGCATTCCGTGTGCCTTCTCGCCTCCCCGCTGCACGTCCCTCCCTTCATGGCTGTTTGACTCACATTTACAATCCTCTCTCACACACACATACATGCACCAACAAAAACAGAACTCGCATGCCGCTCTGCCTCCCGCTCGTTTTCGTGTGCCTCCTCCCCTCCCCGCTGCATCTCCCTCCCCCTTCCGGTCTGCCTGACTCATCTGCAAACCCGTGCCACACACACACAACAACAAAAAAAACTTGCATGCCGCTCTTGCCTCCTCGTTGCATTTGAACTGCCTCCCCGCGCTTTTCCTCATCCCTCCCTGGCTGCCCTGTTGCACCAGCTGCCCCACTCTCTCCCCCGCTCTCTCTTGTGCCCTCTTCCCCCATTTGCACAGTGCGCTTGTACTTTCAATCTCCGGGGATTCAATGGGATGTGCCCTCACATCTGCCCTCTCTCCTGCCCTCTATCTTACAAAAATGTAAAAAAGAATACTGTACAGTTTACGTGTTGTGTCCGCAGGGGCACCGCTGCCAGGCAGAGGCGAAAGTGCAGCCCCGGATCCCAGGAACGAGGTAAGAGAAGTAAGAGAAGAATCTCAAGGTGCGCAAGCTGCCTCTGACAGACTGCAAGGAAAGCAGTCGTGCTGAGGTGTTTGCTTTGAGCACCGAGCAGCTCCTCAGCACCCAACGATACGTCAGCTGGTCAGGGCGAGCTAAGGAGACTTCTGGATCTCAGTTGGCTGCTCAGGCAAACACCTCTGCCAGGCAGTCTTCAAAGATGGACAGCCCCTCCTCCACCTCCCCCGCGCTGACGTTGAGCGGTGGCAGGAAGCGAATGGTTTCGCGTGCGCCTGCAAGTGGGCCGGGCGGGGTGGAGGAAAATGCCAGTGGTGTTGGATGGGGATTTAAAGGAAGCAGGGCGGATTGGCAGGCAGGGTCAGGGGCGATAGCCAGCGGGGTGGCAGTGAGGGATTAAAGTGGGTGGGTTGAGGGGCAAGGCGGGCCGGTAAAACGCAAGGAAGCAGGGAGGGACGCAGGTGAGGCAAGGCGGGCCGGTAAAGGGCAAGGCAGCAGGGAGGGAGGCAGGTGAGGCGAGGCGGGCAGGTAAAGGCCAAAGCAGCAGGGAGACAGGCAGGTGAACAACGGCAGCAGGGCTGCGTGTGCCGCAGCCACCGGGGGAAGCAAGCCGCGCCCCGCCCTGTTTCCTTAAATCCCCAAGTTCACACCCTGCCCTGTTGTCAACGTAACCTGCCCTTTGTTCATGCAACCTGTCCTTCAGATTGATACCTGCCCTTTGGAACACAAACTGTCTGTCGTTTCGCCACCCTCCCTTTGCACGCCTCCCCGCCCACGCCCCCCGCACCTGCGCCCAGCAGCAGCATGCCGCGTCGTGCCGCTGCATGCGTGATGTGGGACGCTGTGTGCTGCTCCGCCTTCAAGCTCCCGTCCCCCTGCCGCTCCCCAAACTCTGCGGCCAGCATCAGGCCCCGCCCCCGCACATCAATGATGGGGTAGGTCTGCAAAAGGGAGAGCGGGCAGAGGAATCGTGACTGTGTGTGTTAGATACATCATACCATTCTGCTGCCAAAATCAGGTTCCGCCCCGCACATCAATGATGGAATAGGTCTGCAGAAGGAAAAGCGGGCAGCGGAATCAAAGGTGGGTGGAATGACAACATACAGAGCCGGCTGCCAGCATCAGGCACGTGCCCCGCACATCAATGATTCATTGATTATGCCCGCACATCACACGATGGTAGGTATGAGGGGGAAGAGAGGAAGGCGGGCAGAAGGGTGAGTGGAGCGACAACACACAGCCAACTGCCAACACCAATGATGGGGTAGGTATGCAGTGCAGGGAACGAGTGGGCAGAGGAAAGGGAATGCGGTTGGAGGACAAAGCATGGGCAGCTGTCAGCACCAGGCACGTGCCCCCTTGCACATACACGATAGGGTGGGTGTGCCATGGTGGAAGTCAGGCAGGCAGTGGTGTGGGGAGGGCGCACAGAGGTAATGCAAGAAGAAGAGCGGGCTGGGTGGGGGAGGCTGCGGTGGGTGGGTGAGCAAGAAGTGCAGTGCAGTGCAGGAGGCAGGGAAGACTGGCCAGGGAGGGAGGCAGCACCTAGGCATCCCTCCCGCTCAAATTGCTCGCTCCTCTTTCGCCTGCCAGCCCGTTGCTCTGAACAACCCTCCGGGCTGCCTGCCCTGCTCGAGGTGCAAGCACCCACCCATGCCCACAAGCACATGCCCAAACCCTTACCGCCGGTGCCCACGTGCCCACCCCCTCCCCACCTTTGCAAGCCTCAGCAGACCCTCGCTCACCTGCAGCCCCCGCTCAATTTGGGTCCGAACAAGCTCCAACATCCCTCAAGTCCTTCCCCGCCCCTTGCATCCCCCTGCCTTGCCCATCCCTCCCGGAGCTGCTCTCTGCCCTTGTGATGCATGCATGTGCTGCATGCATGTGCTCCTGCACCCCCTCACCACCTCCCCACCTTTGCAAGCCTCAGCAGCCCCTCGCCCAGCTGCAGCCCCCGCTCCGTTGCATTCTGCAGCAGCCCTTCCTCTTCTATCACTCCCAGGGTGGCGGCCGCAGCGGCACACCCAATGGCGCTGCCGCCGTAGGTGCCGCCCTGCATTCCGAGGGCCGGGAGATGGCAGGCAGGTGCGGCAGTGGTGGGGGGGTGAGGTGAGGGAAAGAAGGCTGGGAGGAGTGTGCACTACGTGGGCGGGGAAAGGCAGGCAGGCGGGGCAACGAGGGGCTGAGGTGGGGGCAAGGGGGCTGGGAGGAGCAGGGCTGGGGCAGCCGGTCAGTAAGGGCCGGCAACATGAGTGGTCAGCTGACGCCAAGTGCGGTCCCAAGGCTGGCCCCACTGCCAGGCCATCTGCCAAACGTGAAACAGAAAGGCAAGATGCGACCCAACTTGCAAATCAGAATCTTGAAAGTGCAAGCGTCATGTGAGAGTCAGGTGAGTTTTGCAAGTGTCCAGTGAGTTCACGAGGCGCAGTTCACCTTCTGTTACACGCATCTGTAACCTGCTGCCCCACTCACCAGAGCAAAGCAAAGCGCCCCAGCAAAACATGGGCGCCCCAGCCCACATCATGCCGGGCGGTGCCTTGTGGCCCCCACAGCACAACAGAGAACGACAGAGACACAAAGGCAAAGAGGCAAAGAGGCACCCCTTGCTTTCAGGCCTGGTAACGGCTTGCCACAGATAAAACAAACGAAAATGAGTAGTGAGCGAGATGGGCACCCCTTACCATCATGACGGGCGACATACAGCAAGCAAACAACAAGTGAGCAAATAGTGAGCACAGTAAGAAGACACATAGTGAGCACAGCAAGAAGACACATAGTGAGCAAATAGTGAGCACAGTAAGCAAACAACAAGTGAGCACAGTAAGAAGACAAATAGTGAAGCAGAATGGGCGCCACCTCACCATCATGCCCGGCGACATCTTGCTATAAAGCTCGGGGCGGGCGGAGATGCCGGCAAAGGGGACGCCGCTGCAGGCAGGGCAGGGGGGCAGGGGGTGCAGGCAACAGTGAAGAGCGCTGGTAGCGCCAGCAGTGCGCTGGTAGCGTCAGCTGTTCTGTGCTGCGCCGTGCCGTGCCGTGCCGTGCCGTGCCGTGCTGTGATTTTCAAGAGAGCACCACTGTTGCTGTGGGAAGCCGGACAACAGCCGTCACCTGGCCCACTCGCTTCCCAGCTACGCACGTGCATGGCACAGGGTGCATGCGTTTGCTGGTGGAACGGGGACCTGGGTCGGCATTTGGTGATGACCTTGTTGATATTAGGTGCCGCATCACGAGAAGGGCAACAGGCTCCTTGGATTGTACAAAAATGAGCACTCCCGGAAGGCAGGCCGTACCTGGCGATGCCCTTGGCAAACAGCAGCAAGTCTGGTTGCACCTGCACCAGTCAACACAACAACCAAACAAACAACACTTCAAGGTTGGGTGGGAGACAACACCACGTTCAGAGTTGGGATGGGGGGAGGCGCGCGCGATGCAAAGTGTGGGCGATGACGGTGTGACGGCAGCGCAGCCTGTGGTGCATTGCGCAATGGCCGGCAGGCGGAGTGGGCGGCCGGCAGGCGGGCAGGCGGGCGGGCAGGCGGGCAAACAGGCCAAGCTTGGGGCAATCAGGCCGGCGGGCTGCAGGCCCCACCTCTGTCAGCGTCTGGTGGCCCCACCACCGCCCCGTGCGCGCCACTCCGCTCTGCACCTGCAGGGCAGCAGGCGGGGGGTGGGGTGGGGTGGAGCGGGGGAGGGGGAGGGAATCACAGAAGGCAGGGAGCAAGCTTGCAAGTGCGCTTCGGCACGCTGCGTATACGCCAGGTCACCGCCGACTGTCAGGTGGAACCGCCGTCCTTCAACTGCCATTAGCATTTACCGCTCTTGCTGCCACAGGTCCAGCAGCGGCGTTGCCGCAACTGAAAAGCTGGCCAGTCAGCCAGCCTAGGCCAGCCCAACAGGTGCACCCATCCGCCCAGCCCTCCGCCAACATCACGACGCAGCATAGAAAGGAGGGCTCGCGGAGTGAAGCTATCCGCAAGATTTCCTTGCGTAAGGTGGTGTCGAGGGACACCGGTTGAACTTGGGGGTGGGTGGAGACGCAGCATGTCGTGCCCGTCACACAGCGCACACAGCGCTCCCTCTGGTCCATGCACAAGGTCGCTCCTCCCTCCCTCCCGGCCTCCCTCGCCCCCTGTGCCCCGCCCCCTTGCCTCGTCGAAAATGAGCAGCATGTCGTGCTTGTCGCACAGCGCGCGCAGCGCGCAGAGGAAGCCGGGGGGCGGGGTCAGGAAGCCGCCCTCTCCCATGATTGGCTCGATGATGACGGCGGCCGTCTCCTGCTTGGAAGCACAGGTAGCAGAAAGCACAGGTAGCAGAGTGTAATAGTTGAGTTATGTTTGCACAGGATACTAAGGCACGTGCATCAGTAAGCCGCCCTCCCGGGAGCAGGTTGATGATGGCGGCGTCCGTCTCCTACTTTGGAGCACAGGCAGCAGAGTGGAATGATTATAATGATGTCTGCACAGGTAGGGAACGTGCATCAAGAAGCCGCCCTCCCGAAAGCGGATTGATGATGGCGGCGTCCGTCTCCTGCTTTGGAGCACAGGAAAACGAGTGGGATGATCTGTAATGATGTGTGCTTATATGAAAATGTTTATATGAATGGTGTGTGGGTAAGGAAGCCGCCCTCACTCGGGACATGTGCTACGATAATGACGGACGCCTTCTTTAACACACAAGGGCGGGAAGCAGTGCCACTTTGGAGCAGGGCAGGGAGACAAAATACCAGTCCGGCATCCACGACACCTGCTCCCCTCCCCCTACCACCCCACCACCCCAGGCCCCACCAGGCCCCGTCCCACAGCAGCCTGGCGAGAGGGGAGCTCAACCTACGGAGGGCGCTGTGCATCGTCAGCATGCATTCCAGCTGTCCCACCCCACCCCTCCCCACAGCAGCCTGCCAGTGCCCGCACCACACATTTCCTCTTTCTTTGCTACAACTACATTCCGATACACTCACCCCCCACCCTGTCCTATGAGACCTTTGCTGTCTTCCCCCTGGACTTCAAATGTGATTGATTGATTGATTGCACACGCGGGAAGCTCAACCCACCGAGGGCGCTGTGTGCATCTTCAGCATCCACTCCAGCTGCTCCAGCGGACCGCCGCAGCACTGACGCTCGGCGTAGGGCTTGCCCAGCGGGGGCACGTTGGGGGCCACCTGCAGAGCAGGAATGCAAGCTACAACTGACTCAGCACGAAAGCCTCGAACATTGAACAATGACTTGCAACAGGGCTTGCCCAGCGGCAGCACGTTGGGGACCACCTTCAGGGACTGAATGCAAGCTACAATGACTCAGCACGAAACTCTTGAGCATTGAACAAAGACTTGCAACAGGGCTTGCCCAGCGGCAGCACGTTGGGGGCCACCTGCAGAGCAGGGATGCAAGCTACAATTGACTCAGCACGAAACTCTTGAGCATTGAACAAATACTTGCAACAGGGCTTGCCAAGCGGGGGCACTTTGGGGGCCACCTGCAGAGAAGGATCGAGGAGCCCATGCGCAATTAGGGAAGTTCAGTGCCTAATGCCTGTACAGTAATGAGACACAGATTGCAGGGCTTGCCCGGCAGCGGCACATTGGGTGCCACCTGCAAGGAGGGAGCCCGTGAGCAAGTGGGGGTGGGTTCTAGTGTTTAGGGTTTGAGGTGTAGGTGTTGTGGGGTTGTCTCGATCAGTATACCCTAAAACCCCATCGCAAGTGCTCAGTGGAAGCGCATTGTGAACCTGCTGGCTTCAGCCGTGTCGGCTGACAGCAGCAGCAGGTGGCATTACCGGGCGCAGCGGGCACGGCGTGCGCAGCAGGCACGGCATGCGCAGCAGGCACAGCGCGTGCAGCTGCGCACCTCGTATCCCAGGCCACCCGCGGCCTGCCGCGTCTTGCAGTGCAGGCAGTAGGGGTAGGGGGCCACGTTGACGCCTGGGAGGGAGGAGACGGGCAGGCACACGAGTTTGCTTATCACATTTTTTTTGCTTAAAAAAATTGCTTCTTCCATTTCGTTTGGTGTCAGCTGTTGTACACTTTTATGCGACTTGGGATGTTGCAGGGACTGGGATGCTGGGGAGGGCTTGGCTTGCCCATCAGGTGCTGGCTCAAGCTGGCACAGCATGCGGACTGTGAAGTGAGGCCACCTGGCGCCCACGCAAGCTGCGCAAACCGAGTTGTTGCTTCTGTTCGTGAAAAATAAAAAAAATAAAAACCCACATGGCCATTGGTGGGTGCTGGCGGGCTGAGGACAAACCACGGGGCAAAAGGTGTAAAGCACACAAAAGCAAAGCAAAGCGGGCAATGAGCGGGCATGGCAGCTGGGCGGGTGACCAGTGGTGACCATGACCTGTCCAAGCCTGCAATGCACCCCACACCTACCAGCCTGTCCCACCACATCGCCTGCCCCATCATACAAGCTGCCCCCACAACACACAGCCTGCACCCGCCCAGCTCACAGCCTGCCCTGCCCTCACAGCACACAGCCTGCACCCGCACAGCACAGCACCGCCCGCACCCACACAGCACAGCGCAGCCCGCCCCCACCCACCGCTGGGGTAGGGCCCAAAGTTTTGTCGGTACACCGTCTTGCTGGTTGTGAGGGCCATGGCTCCATACGTGCGCCCATGGTAGGCGCCCTGCATGAGTGTGTGAGGGGATATTAGTTGGGGGCTGGATTAGGGTTTCATGCCCTAAACCCTAAAACATAACCTGATTTGGCTCCACGAGGAGGTTGGGTGGGTGGCGTGGGCAGGCTTTGTCACAGTAAACTACCCTCAACCCTGGCACCATAAACTACCCTGAACCCTTGTTGGCTCCATGTGGGGGTGGGGGACGTGTGGATGCGAGTGCACGTTTCTTGTGTGCATGGGGGGCAAGTGCTGCTGTCCACACTAGCAGCCCGCTCGCCCGCTGTAAGACTCGTGCGCCTTTGGCGAGACTTTTGAGCGCGCACCATGACCACCTTTCTGGGCACCCCCGCCCACGGTTCCTCATCCCCAAAGGCTTTGAAAAAAGAGCTGTTTTTCGTTTTGGCAAATGGAAGCGACAAGAAAAACGTTAGCAAAAGTCACTTGGAACACACACTCACGTCAAACGCGATCACGTTTTGCTTGCCCGTGTAGTTGCGCGCAATCTTCACTGCATTCTCCACGGCCTCTGCAAAGGGCGCAGGGGGGCAGGCGAGGGTTCGAAGTTTGGGTTGCGAGGTGTTCAGAGGGGGGAGGCTTGTCCCAAAGTCACGGAAAAGATATGTGCGCAGCAGCTAGAGACACGGCGGCTGAGAGGGGCGGGCGGGCGGGAGGGTGCGAGGGCGGGCAGTGGTGTGGACGCAGAGCGGCTACAGGAAATCTGCCACCCACAGTGCACATCCAAACACGACTCCCGATCCATGCAACCCACCAACCACCTGCCTGCTCCTTTTGCACAGCAGACACCCACGCATGCGCTGCGCCCCACCCTACCGACGGACAGCACCGGCACCCTTAAACGCCACAGCAAAATCGATTGATGTGGGTTGCCCACCTGCTCCCGAGTTGCAGAAGAAGTGGGAGGTGAGCGTGCTGGGCATGATGCGGTCAAAGCGCTGCAGCAGGTCCACCTGCGGCGGGACGCAGGATGGGAGTGGACGAATAGTCAGTTAGGCAGTTGGTCAGTTAGATAGTTAGCTAGTTAGCTAGTTGGATAATTAACACAGGTCAAACCAAAAAGCAAGGTGGGCAGGGTGAGCAGAATCAACTGCAACAGAGGCGCATGTGGCACAAACGCAAGTCAAACTCATGGTGAGCAGAACCAAGGGCAACAGAGGCATCTGCGGCGCAACACAAGTCACACTTAACAGCAAGGGGCGCAGGGTGGGTGGGACAAAAAGTTCTGCTGTGTTTTGAGCAGCAACAGCGCGGCACAGCACGGCACAGCATGACGCTCTGCTGCGCCATGATCCTCACAGCGCGGCACAGCACATGCAACTACAGCGCATGTGACTGCAGCACACCATGGGCTTGCTGGCTGGCAAGCATCTCTGTCGACCAACGCAGCACGGCACAGCACAGTGACAGCACCATAACACCCACAGCACAGCACAGCACAGCACAGCACAGCACAGTGCATCTGGCGCCAGCGTATCATGGGCTTGCTGGCTGGCAGGGAGCTCTGCTGACCAGCACAGCACGTCACAGTACAGCGATAGCACCATGACAATCACAGCACAGCACAGCAGCACAGCACAGCACACATGGCGCCAGCGCACCATGGGCTTGCTGGCGGGCAGGATGTTTTGTTGCGCCATGATGATCTCCCCCGCCTGCCGCTGGATGGCAGACACAACCTTGGGGTGGCAGTGGCCCGTGCTCAGCACGCCTGCAGGTGGCAGTTTGAAGGCATGTTGAAGTCGAGGTAGCAGGGAGTCAGGACATGCTGTCTTGGGGTGGCAGTGACCCGTGCTCAGTACGCCTGCAGGCAGGGTTTCGGGGTTTCGGGTTCAGCCCAGTGACCCGTGCTCAGCACGCCTGCGGGTCTGGTGTAGGGGGTTTGTGACTTTAAGGTGCGGCCTCCCTGCCTGCCCTCCCAACAACTTGCGCGTGCCCCACATGCACCCCACCCCAAGCCACCCACCCACCGATGCCGCAGGCAAAGTCCAGGTGCTTGCGCCCGTCTGTGGTCCACACATAAGAGCCGCTGCCCCGCTCGGCCACCACCTCCTGCAGGGCAGCAGAGGCGCCAGGGGGGCGGTACCATCATAGTGAGATGCATTGGCGCACCTGCGACACACTTTTGTGTTGCTGCGGCGCTGTAAACGAATGAATGAGTGAATGAGATGCAAAGGCCGGTGATTACGGTCAGGCGGTGCCAAGGGGCGGGCCGTGCCAAAAGACGGGCACTGCCAAGGGACGGGCGGTGCCAAGGAGCGGGTTGGAGATGTTAAAGGTGGCTAGGGGCGGGCAATTATGCCATGAGGCGGACGGTGACGGGCGGGCAGGAGGGGTTGCTGACGTGGAGCACGGGGGAAGTGATGTGACGTGGCAAAGTAGGAGCAGCAAGTTGGCTCGAGGAGGGCCATCAGCAGCAGGGCACACTTGGACAAGCGCCAGAGACCATTTGCAGCGGGGCAGGCCGCTGTGCAGATACTCTTCCTGCTCGGAGCCTGCCACATCTGCTTGCGCCTCAACCGCAAACAGTGTGCCGCTGCCGCCGCTGCCGCCGCCGCTGCTGCCGCCAACGTCTGTGCCCGACCAAGCCCTAGCGCATGATCTCGGTTTTGAACCCATGCTCATTGGCTTACCTGGAACTTGGACACCGCTGGGGAGAGGCGCTGCGCGATTTGGGCGAAGGTCCAGCCGCCTGCGCCCGCGGCTTCCGCGGCCAGGCGGCTCAGGCTACCGTACACCATTATGGCGATGTCGCACACTAGATCAGGCCCAGAGCATACGTATTGAGGCGCGGTAGAGGCAGCAGGAGCAGGTGGGCGCCCGAGGGTTTCTGCGCCCGCAGGCAGTCTACACACACTCTCTAGATGCCTAGCGAGGCTACTGCGACGGCTGACGTGTTGTGGCTGTGACAGGGCTGTGTCAAGCTAGCTAGCCCAACCCCTGGGGCTTTCATATACCTGCCGTCGAGGCGCCGCCGACGACGAGGCGTGCCGTCGCAGCGCGCACCGTGCAATTAAAATTGAATAAATACAATGCCTAAAATTGAATACGAAATTTATGTGGGCATTGCACTGACCACTGGAAGCGCACACGCAGCTTCACATTGTCAATGCTTGTAAACGATACAGGGAGCAGGCTAGCGCCTCTCCGTGATGCCACCGTGCACTCGTTTCACAACACCGCTGCCTCTCTCATGACTGCCCCATTCACCCCAGTGATGCGATTGCGGCACTCTGCACCTAGCTTTATGTGCGCCCGGCAATCAAGGTGCACCGGACAGGTTCCCACCAGGCCAGCGCGCGGATCAGTGGCAAGAAGCGGCGTGAAGGCGGGGGTGGCATGGCGCACGCACTCGCGCTCATGAACAGTGGTGCAAACCGATGGGGCCGCAACTTGCTGAACAGCAGTGCACGAGGTCCAAATGTGGGCTGGAAACTGAAGATGCAAAGAATGAGGCAAAATACCTGGCGCAGAGGGGCCGGGGTGTGGTCAAGTGAGCTACTTGCAAGGTTGGGAGGTGCATGGCACGCGGGCATGAAGCACGTCCCAGGCTCCAGAGGACAGACTCACTGCTCCTTTGCTGCAGAGGCTCATGAATGCAAGTGCGCAGTAACTAGCCGTGCCTGCTGATCGCTGGTCATGAAGGATACAGAAGGCCCACCGTGACCCCTTGCGGCCCCCGCCACGGCGCAGGCAGCAGGCGGGCATCACATTCTCGATTTTACCTGCTGCGGCTTGCATTCGATTGTCTCGGTGCATCGCTCAACATGCGCCCTCGGCAGAGCGCAACAGCAGCAGGTGGGGCCTCGCCGGCCGCCGGCCGCACAATCGCAGACCTGCCGGACGACCTCCTGGTCCGCTGCCTTGCCACGCTGACCCAAGAGGAGCGGTGAGTGTGAACGGGGCGGGAACTTGCTAGTCGGGATGTGGAAGTGCCGGGGTGCTTGGTGAGCGGCGGCGCGGCGGCACTCCTGAAGTCAGCCGGCAGCAACGTGCGACCCCCGGTGCGGCTCGTATCAGTCTGTGTGACATGTTCACACGTTGCACACCGCAACAAAGGGCATTTGATTTGAGATAAAGGTCAAAGGCATGCAACCAAGCTGTCATGTGCTGTGTCACCA